>JADRCH010000098.1:5985129-6084817 GCA_019843965.1 Rhynchomys soricoides | reverse complement strand
CCTGGTCCACAGCATCATCCACTGAGCCAGGACCCTGGTCCACAGCATCATCCACTCCCTGGTCCACAGCACACCTTTCAAGGAGGTTTCCATTTCCGTTCCTGGTAGGGCTCTGCTTTCTGTGGCTTCTCTTTGAATTGCTGGAAATGATTCACAGAGGTTCTCTAGTATCCTGGTTTGCCAAGGAAATATGACCATTCTCCAGAAAAGGGGGTTCTGATACAGAACCTGGATCATTCCTACCAAGTTTTAGAATCACCAAGGACCCCAAGGTGAAACCAAGAAGCTCAGTTCTTTTACAGCCTGTGTTCCTGCTCTGCCATACCCAATGAGGCATAGAGATTGTGAAGGTGAAAGCAAGGGGGAGTATTGTTAACAGGGGCCAATGTAAATATGTTTGTGGAGAGGGCAGGATGAGGGCCTGAAAGTCCATTGATGACAAGAAACCATATTTGTGTTTGAAATAGGACTTAATCCTGGTTAAAACAAACAAACAAACAAACAAACAAACAGCATTGTTAGGTACCCTAGGCCTGCCAAGGAATAGAACCAGGGTAACCTCTACCTCTCATACCATGAATCTTGGGGGTTGTGGCACTGCATTTGTGACCTAGCATCTGAATGTCCTCTTGGCATAGCTGGAGGATGGAGGGGCTTGGTATGTGGTGTCCACCTGGGAGTCAGAAATGAGCCAAGCCCAGATCTCAGATGGCTACTGTCTGGCTTCCACTGAAAGTTTATGCTATCCCAAATGCAAACGCATAAGACATATTTCCGCTGAGGAAGCAACATGAGCAACATTTCAAGAAACTACTCTATTAAAGAGTCCATGCTCTTTGCACTAACCTCACCAGCTTATGTGTGCTCGTGACTAACCTTACCAGCTCATATGTGCCTTCTTCCCAACTCCAGAAGCTGCAGATCAGGTCCCCCTCAGCCTTGAACCCATATGACTCAATGGACTTCCTGTGGGTAACTCTGTGTGTTCAAGATTTGTAAAGCTTTCTGGGCTAAGGGAGCAGCAGAACAGGGGAATGCTGAGAAAATACTATTTGCTTGAAGTCTCTGCCAGCCAGGTTCTCAAAGCTTTCCTCTGATGGTCCTTTCCTCTCCATTACCCTGTGCTGCTCCTATTCTCTTTATGGGAAATAGACTTGTGATGCTTGCAAGGCACAGGAGACCCTCCACAAGCCCTGTGTGGAAAGTCTTAGCCAGTAAGTTGAAACAAAACTGGATGTTTATCAACACTGGGCCCTAAGAACTGGACTTGCTGAGTCTTTTCACTCCCACCTCCCAGTTCCCCTCTGAGTGTTTCTACTGGGAATTCTCCACTTCAGTGGGAGTGCTTGGCTTAAATGAGAATGCTTGGCTGGGGGTGTGGGGGGTGGCGGTAACATGTGGGGGAAATGTTTGGCTTGGTGAGAATGCTTGGCTTAATGGGAGTGCTTGGCTCAGTACTCTTGAAGACATTCAGCACTCACCCCACAATTAAGCCATCGAAACTCCACAAAATGTTTCATGAAAGTTCAATGCAATTAGATCATCTGAAGATGGATTAACCTGCCATCTGCACAACATTAAGAAGGATCACACTGGCAAATGACAGGACTTCTTTGAAGGGAAGCCTCTGATGAGCTCTCTGGTGGGTTCTCCCAACCCCAGTGGGTTAACAGGGCATGCAGGAATGGTAGACATTCTTTGAGATGAAAATGCTGTGTCAGAGTGGTGAGCTCTCCTTGTAGCCCTGCCCCAGGCTAAGGATTTCTGTTGCTGCTCCACAGTTCTTAATAGGGATGCAGCCTGCTACCTGACCAGCACAGGGCAGTTATAGTCTAGTGCAAGGAATTTGACTCAAGAAGGTGAAGGAAACCAACTATGCTTGCTTGTTCAGTGGCTGGCCTAACTCTAGTTTTGGTATTTTGTTATTGAGTTGTTTTGTAGTTTGAGAGATCAGATCCCTGCCTTGTATATGCTAGACAAGCACACTGTCACTGAGCAGATCTCCAGCGTTCATTCTTCTTTGAATAAGATTAGTTTGCTTTTCTTTTGAAGGGAAACTGCTACATGGCCACTCTTGGACAAAAAATAGTGGCTACATGACCAAGCTGGCCCTACCAGCTTTTGCCCCTAAGCTACTGGACTGTGCATTTACAGGAACTCATAAACCCCTGTGCTCTGCACATCCACATTGGACTGTTTTAGGTACTGCCAGATAAAATAGGTATTAACTAGTTGAAGAATTAAATGTAATGCCGTGAGGTGGAGATTAAAGGGACAGAAACGGATGTGTGGGCTTCCTGATAAAGACTGGACTTGAATGGGCTCTGAAGATAGAAGGGATTAGGTGAGGCATGCAGCGTCCCTCACAGTGGTGATTCACAATTCTAACCCTACACTCAGGAGATGAGGCAAGAGGAGCTTGTGTTTGATGCCAGTCTAGGTTATAGGCTCATGTCTCAAAAAAAAAAAAAAAAAAAAAAAAAAGTAATAATAATGGCAAAAGCCTTGGGAGAGCTGGTTGCCTCCTGTGTAGGCTAGAAATAGGGGATGCTTTGGGAAATGAGGTAAGGCACATCTTAGTGGCTTTGAAATACCCTTGAATGATGAAGAAGTTTAGACTTAACCTAGCTAGTTACGCACAGGGTGAGTTAGGGAAGTCCACACAGGATCATGCTACCTGTGTGGGCTGGTACATACCATCATGCCCTGCTTCTGTTAAGGATTGGGCAGAGGTAGGAGAGAAAGCAGCTGTGCCCTTTGGGTGGCAACAAGGGAGTTATCTGACCACTCAGGACTGAGGGTTGTTTTTTTTTTTTTTTTTTTTTAGTTCCTCCAGACAGTAGGTGGTTGTGGCTAAGCTCTGTGTTTGTCTTGTATGTGGGTTGGAAGGACAGTCCCTGGCATGTGGTGATAGTAGAGGTTGTATCTGCCAAGTTTTTATCAATGTCCCAGGGCGCTGTGCTAAGCACCCAACATGACTAATTTCATTTCATGCTCCCAGTAGCCAGATCTTTCTGAAATGCTTGTAGACTCTGACTTGGGGACATACTTTCTGTCCTGTGCTTGACCAAACAATAAGCCTTGTGGCCCAATTAGATCCAAGCACATTCTCTGAAGGTTTGAGGTTCCAGTTGGAAAGCCCATCCCTCCTTTCTCCCTCTTCTCTGTTTTCTACTCTCTACCCCAGCTAAGATCCCTCCCAGTTCCCCTGCTGCCCTTCCTAGAACCTATGTCTTGTGAGCCCCCTCTCTAGAGCTCCTTCTCCCCTCATCTCCCATGATCCCTTTCCACTTTCCTGGATTCTGTGGTTACTTCAGATCATAGACTCACATTCAAAGTCTCAGAGCTAGGATTCACAAATCAGAGACAACATGCAGTATGTGTCTTTCCGACTTGGGGTTCCCTCACTCTGAATATTTTTTAGCCTGTTTTCTAGCTCTGTCTATGCTTTTCTCTAGGAGTTTCAGCTTTCCCATTTCATAGTGAGGCCTTTGCTCAATTTTCACTGACTTTTGTGAAGGGCCATAAATAAGGGTATAATTTCATTCCTTTTCATGTGAACACCCAACTTTCCCGTCACCATTTGTTGAAGGTGCTGTCTTTTCCCCTTGGTATATTTTGGCATCCTTGTCAAATATCAGATTCTCTCATTCAGTGTGTTCTTAATTCATTCCATCGATCTCCATGGCTGTTTTGTGCCAGCCTCACATTATTTTCATTGCTACAACTCTATACTATAGCTTGGAATCTGATATGGATGTATCTTAGGCAGTTTTTTGGTTTTTTGGAAGGAGGGTGCATAGACAGTCAGTACCTTCACTTATGTGCAGGAAAGAACTTTCTCAATAGAATTGCATTTGCTCAGGGATTAAGGTCAACTGACAAATGGGACCTCATAAAACTAAAAAGCTTCTGTATGGCAAAGAATCCACCCATCTAGCCCACGAAGCCCATAGAGTAGGAGAGTATCTTCCATATGAATTTTAGGGATGTTTTTTTCCTGTTTTTGTCATGGGAATTGCTATTGGGATTACATTGAATCTATAACTTGCTTTTGACTGGGTGTTCATTTTCATAATATTAATTCTACCAATCCATGGGAAGTCTTTAATCATTCATACTTGGAAACATTTAGAGAATAAATTACAAAATTTTAAAAATGTGCCTATATTTTCTCCCTCCCATGCCAGCATGTTTTCCTACTGCAGGGGCTGGCAGTGTCTTGCCACTGCAGTCATCAGCTAACCACGAAATGAAGTTTCTTTAACTTCTCTCACAGCCTTAGTTTTCCCAGCCCTTTCTGTGGGATGTTGTCAGGAGCATCTTTACTGACTTCCATTTAAAGACTGAGGTGGGATTACTCATGCTCTTTGAAGCACACAGATATAATGTGTACTCAAGAGGTACTGGTGCAGATCTATGTATTCCAGGACTATCCTCATGCATTCCCACATGGCTACAGTAACTGGCTAGGTATAGCCTCTTCGTTGCTTCTTTCTCATTGGGTATTTAGATTTTTTTCTAAATTCACTATTTACCTCTCATTTCTCCTAAAATCACTTTCCCAAATCATCTTTGTTAGGTTGTTTTTTAAAGAAATGTTTGTAGCTGATACTGCCTTTGCCCTCTCATGCTTGTGGTTCTGAGAGTTGGTTCCCATACATCTGTCTGATTCCTATTATGATTCTACCCACACATTTCCAGAAAGTGGGGAGAATGAATGACAGCAATGTTAGCAAAGGCCTGTGACAAACCATGGATAGGATAGTCTGGTAGATTGCCCAATGAAATTAGCACTGTTCTTTTCCCTGTGTGTGTGCTCTCCGTGCCTTAGTTCAGGCCTTATCCTTTCGGTGACTTCATTTCAGGTCTCCCTGCCATCTGGGTCTCCCTGCCCTTTGCCATGTAGAACCCCTGCTCATTGTGGCTGGAAATTATGTCCCCTGTGTCACTGGATCTTATCTCGTGGAGTAGCTAGGACCCTGCAGGACAATTTGAATTGTCTATCTGTTTCAAATCAAAGCCCCAGCCTTTTGTTTGGGACTTAGAGTAAGAGTTCCCAAAGTTCTTTGAAATTGGACACCCTTGAACACACCTGGAGACAGCAGTGAGCTGGCCCACAGGTTCCCCAGTTGACAGACACACAACGCTAAGGGCAAAGGTGAGGTTTTCGTTTCTTCTCTGGGTCCTCCAATTCCTTTGAAATCTCTATGATTGGCCTCTTCATGGATCATTCAAACAGCTGCAGGAAATCCTCAAGCTGTTTTTTCCAGATAAGCATCCAGGTCAAAGGGAAGACCTCAACATGCCTTCTTGAGGAAGAAGCCTGCTTAAGTTTGGAGGAGGACGTGAGGACAAAGGTGCCACTCAGCCATTGTGTGCGCTACTTTGAGTAGTTGCCTATACTGATGCCCTCTCAAAGGTACAGACTTCACGAGAACTTAGAGGCAGTGGGAAAGGCCCATTTGTCATATCTCAGAAATCCTATACTTAGCTATATAGTTACCTTCTCAAAAGGAAGAGCATAGTTCACAGATTGAGTGCTTGCTTCGAGGCTCAGGGCTCAATCCCTGGCAACAAAACAATGAGAAACAGCACAGAATGTTTTATGAGTAACACATTTCTTTGTCTTTGCCTCAGATTACATCAGGAAACTTCAACTTTTTCATCCTTATGACACTTAGAGGCATTACTAGTAGTTATGATTTGATATATGTTAATATTTTTCAGATTTTATTATTGTTTATGTATAAGATGTGGGTGTGCAAATGTGTCACTGTGCCAGAAGACAACTTTGTGACATCTGTTTCCTCCCTCCCCCTTTATTTGGGTTCTGGGGCTCAAACTCAAGTCCTCGGGCTTGAGTAGTAAGTATTCTGCTTCCTAAGCCATCTTGTTGACCCTATGTGTTATATTTTTGAGGGAATATTGGTTACTTTACATGTTGAGACAGCAGGGAAGTGGTTACCTTTAGACTGAGCTTCACTGGATCGTTTTAAAAGCTTGAGTTGGTTATTTACAAGGAATGTGATTTAAAAAAAAATAAAAAACAAAAGTTAAATTACCTGAGCCCCTGGCCTCTGTTTATAAAACAGGAATGATATATCTACTCTAGAGGACTGTTGGAAGACACCAAAGAGCCTGTAGCATGGCAACACAGTAAGACCTCAAGACAAGTATTTTTCTCTCAATAAAACTGTAAATGTTAGTGTGGAGGAGGGGAGCAGGATTATTGCCGGCATAAAATGTGATATTAGTTAAAAGGCTGGTGCCCAGCCCCTTTGTTTTATCATTGTTATGTAACCAATTGCAAGTCTATCATGAGAGTGTAGCACACACTACAGGTTACAATACATCTCTGCTTCATAACATTGGAGCAGCATTCTTGAGCGAACCTCCACCTGGCCTAACAGATAACTTCCTTGTGTTCTTGTATGATTATTGCAACTCTTGGCCCTGAGGGCAGTGGTAGAGATGATCGTGCCATGGAATAAAGCTGCCTGTAAACCCTCTGACGCTTGCCCAGGGGCCTGCTCTATGAGTAGCAACATCAATGCTGCCTTTGTTCCACCTGCAGTGTCTGACCCACAGCTGAACCCAACAGGTTGGCTCTGTGGGGTGATCTTGACCCCAAGAAGGCAATCAGTGCCAAGCTGAGCTCCCCGCCTCTGACCCCACCTGGCTCCAGTACAATTGTTCACTCCACTGGAGAAATGTCTTGGGGAATACCCATGGCTCTCCTTTGGGCATTCTAAGTCATTTCCTGTTTCATGAAGAGAAATTGCCAAAAGGGCCAGAGCCACCAGTGTAGAATTAAATAACCAGACACAGGCATTCTTGTGTTTCTGGAGTCATGGGATCATTCATAGGACACTGAGTTCCCACTAGGTGTGAAGACATATAGATGAAAAGAAGATGTCCTGTGTCCTTTGCTCCTGTGGGCTTGTGGAGAAACTGATGCCTGGTATGACGAACAACACAGTTCCAGACAGGGAAAGAAATACTGCTTAAGAAGCTAATATAGCTAATAGTTGCAATATGGAAGAGTCACACAATGAGCTCTGCACTTGGTGCTCTGTGTGTGTGTGTGTGTGTGTGTGTGCGTGTGTGTGTGTGAGTGTAATATATACATGCATATGTTCATGTGTAAGTATTTTTAATGTACACAAAAATGTGCACACATGCATATATATGAGAGACCAGAGGTCCACACTAGGCATCTTCTGTCTTCCTCTACTTTCTTTGAGACAAGCTCTCTCACTAAAGCTGAAGCTCCCTGACAAGCATGGCTAGTTGGGTCCCACCAGGCAGCCAATAAATCCCATATATTCTCCTATCTCTACCTTCCTGTGTGGGATTACAGACAAGCACCACTGTGCTATTCATTTATATGGGTATTAGGGGGTTTGAACTCAGAGTCTCACACTTACATGGCAAGCCATGTTCCCAGCCCCAGCTCCTTTTATTCTTGAACAACATATATGAAATTGGTCTGATTCTCTTCCTCCCTCTCCCAGGAAAGTCATGCTAAGAAAATAGCATCTGGCATTGTAAAAAGAAATAAGAGATTTCTGACTGGATGAGGTAGGTAGACCCTAAAAATCAAAAGGAACATATGATAACAATGATTCCAGTGATACTTTCAAATGTGTCACCACACCCACAGCAGAGCTAAGATGGGAAAGGAGTCTATGCCAATAGCAGTGGCTTGAAGGCAAAGTGGGCATGTGTGTTAATTGGTTTTTAAAAAGCACTGTCTACCCCTGTGAATAATCTATAAGATGGGGACAGTGGCCAGGGGCAAGGACACAAGACAGAGAGTGACTTGGAGAGACAGCCCCTCAGCCCCATCCTATTGGCGAGACTAAGAAACAACCTGAGGAATGAGTGTGGAAGAAGTATTGAGAGCATAGACAAAGAAAAAGAAAGAGGGAAGAGTAGGCTGTTGTCTGGGTCTTGGACAAGTCTGTCATGGAGAGAGGAACCTGAGTGAGGGGGAAGGCTTAGGATCATTTTTGAGGACAGTAAAGCACATATCACATGATCCTGTCTCATCCTGCAGCAAGAATGTTCACTTGAGCAGAGACAGAAGGTACTGGAAATGCCTGGTTAGCGTGAGAAAACTGATGACCAGGTGGCTGAAAGAGACTGCAGACATTTAAATAAGGGAGTAGATTTGTCCCAACTTCAGGGAACAGAACTGGGTCCTAATTCCACTGGGAGATCTCCCCCAGCATGGAAACTCCCCAGTAACTAGTACTCTCCTGCAGTAGCGTCTCATTCATGCTGGTTTCCATCCCCTGCAAGGATGTTATTCAGGAGCTTTGGAACACTTTGTAGGATGACTTCTTCACTTTCTCCTGACATTAAGGCTTTATAAGCTTGCAATGTGTGAGTCATCAAACCAGAAGAAATCTAGTCTCGACTTTCCCACAGGTCATCCTACATTTTGGCACCCGACTACTGATTACAGTTTTCAATGAGATCTATGCAGCTAGGGAGTTGAGAAGACAATGTCTTTATTTTCTGGAGGATTCTCTTAGGATTGTCAGAAACCACGCACTAGTTTGAGAGCAAGGCTCACGATCTATGTAGCAGACAGCATGTGGATGTGGATATGGATGAAGATATTGGATGTGCTCACTCTAAAGAGGACTTTTTTCTGTGTTCATGCCATTTTTCCTCAATATGGATTCAAATTAGACCCTAACTGGCTGACTAGAGGACCCACTATCCTCAGAATGTGGGGGCCTCTTCTGTGTTCTGTACCCATGAGAATCATTTGTATCCTGTATCTTCTTTTCTTTTGCTTCCTGCATAGGAATTGGCTCTTTCTTTCAAGGAACCTATTATTCTATTTTGGTAGTTCTCATTTGGGGATGGTTTTGCCTCTTGGAGCATATTTGACAGTGTCCAGAGGCCTCTTGATTGTCATGACTGGAATGGGGGTGTTGCTGGCATCTGGTGGAGGGCCGGGATGCTGCACAAAGTCTGACTCTTAGGACAGCCTTTCACAGCAAAGAATTATCAAGCCTAAAATATCAATATTCCTCAGGCTGAGAAATTCTAGTCTATTTTTGTCTCCCTTAGAAATAAGCTGCCGTCAATACATTCTGTAAAATCTCAAATGCTTCCTTTTATTTCCTAAGTTAGGAGTTGTTGCCTGGCTGTTCTGCCTCTTTGAACTGAGCGTGCGCGTGCGCGCGCGCACACACACACACACACACACACACACACACACACCTTTTTCATGCTGAAGCAATAAGGGACATGTTTAACTCTCATTGGCCAGAAAAATCACTTCTTGGTTCGGGTCCAAATAAGAACCAGATCTCTCCTTGGGTGAAGGCAGAGATGTCACAGCTTGCTGAGAAACATCACAGGGCATTTCTTCATGGCAGCAGCCCTGGGCTAAGGAACTGGTAGAGGACAAGCTCCAGATGCATCTGTGTGTGCCCTTTACTTGCCTTTGAGTAAGGTCTTTCAAGAATTGAACAACAGGACTCAACCATGAAGGGCTCCTGCTTCTTTTCCAAGCCACAGAGAGACCAAGGCTATAACTCTCATTCACAAGCAACTTCAGCTCACACTCTGAATATAGGTGCCTGCAGAAACCAAAGGATCCAGTTCCTCTAGAGCTGGAGTTACAGGTATATATAAGCCATTTAATATGGGTGCTGGTAACTAAACTCGGATCCTCCAGAAGAGCAGCAAGTATTTTTAACCACTGAGCCATTTCTACAACTGTGGTTTAACTATTCAATACCCAATATATTATATTAGTCATATTTCTACCTCTGTGATGAAAATCTGAGGAAAGGGCTGGAAATAATACTTTTGAGTCATTTGTTTTTAGTAGATTAATTAATGGGGAGGTTCATATACAATGAAACTTGAATATGAGAAAAGATAGAAAGCAAGGATTAAACTCTGGGAAACTCTCACATTCAGAGAATGTTGAGGAAAAGAAGCCAGAGAAGAGGATATGCGTGTGGCAGCAATCCCACGTGAGACAATAAGTATATGGATGTAGGCAGTGACAGTGGGAAACAAGAAGATGGAGCCAGTAAAGAAGCATTATAGTAGAAATTAAGAGTAGGCATTGTTGAGAGAATGGGGATCATGGAAAAGCCAAAGGCTACTTAAGTGTTTCTGGAAAATGTAGAAAAGCTGATTCCCAGAAGACAGAAGAGATCAATGCCAAGGAGGCATGTGTGGTGAGGGACACTGGACTGTTTCATATATCTTGTCTGAGATCTCCCTTCAGGAGCCAATGGGCTTTAAGAAGTATGGCTCTCTGGCAGCCTTCATCTGCAGCTCTTTAAGTTGTGCCATGGCATGCAAGCCAAGGGCACACTCTGCCCAGGCAGCACTAAGCCAGTGACTGAGCTTAGAAGAGACAGAATAGTTGAGCCCTGTCCATAAACAGGACTCTATATCACCCCTACAAGGCTCAGGAAACATCATGGAAGAGCAGCAGAATAAAGCTGTGAGCTGGAAGTTGGAGAAGAATCCTGGGAAACAGTGTTTTCTAGACATGTCACAGCCAATGCCTATATAAGTTCAATGTAGCTGGAGAGGGGGTCGCACAAGACTCATGAATGATCAAGACCGGACCTAGCACCATTCCATCTTGCATGGGTTTGGAGCTCATGATACCTCACCTCTCATTGATGGTCTCTTGTCAGTTGATGGATGCTGAAGAAGGTGGTATCATTTCAGTGGTATAGACACTGAAAATTTTCTCACATTCTAGTAAATAACACCCAGCAGACAACCATGATGAAACTGAGGAGGGAAGACGAAAGATATTCAAGTAGGAACACAAGGAGGAGAATGCTTCCTGGAAAGAATTATTTCAGCAGGAGAAGAGGTCAGTGAGAGAGGGGATAAGTAGAGAAGGGATGGAAATTGAATGTATACATGAGACCTTCTGTTCTACGTTGAATCCCCTTCCACAGTCATTGCCCCTGACCCTAACTAGGGGATGGGCCTGCTTTAGAGCTGCGGGGGAATACTCACCTGTGTCTGCCCAATCATCCTTTCTTTACACTCTCCCTTCTCAGATATCCCACTTTGTGAAAGTCTGTGGGATCTCCCTCTACTCTGCTCTCTTTCTCTGCTTTCTCTGCATAAGCATTAGCTCTAGTATGCCTCATCTGCTTGAAATTCTATCTTGGCATCTAATTCCCAAAAGACCAAAACCAGCACAGGCAATGCCATATGCACATCTTAGTAGAAAGACTTTGCAGTCTTGAAAGGATGAAGATTAAGGGATGATGAAATCCCTAGCTCTTCCCCAGTGGCATACAAAGATGCCTGGAGAGCCATCCTCTGCGGCTCAGGTAATATTCAGAAGTAGGAAGACAACTCCAGACCAAAGAACAGAGAGTTCTTGGAATGTAGAAGAAAACTAAAACATTTCATCAGGATCATCAAAGCCATCAAGATAAAGCATGGTGATAACTGTGTCAGACATTCCGGAAGAAAATCTAGATATAGACTGGGATCTTAAATACAGAAACTATGACTCTTATCTATAGACTTGTGCCTGACCATTTCAGGGAAAGAAGGGGAATGGTGCCAAACCCAAGAATAGAGCTGAAATTCAGTGGAAAATGACTGGAGGTAATACCAATAGGCCTGTAGTTTTATTTCAAGGTCTGATCATTGTTTGTTACTCTTTAAGAGTTATTTTTGACTGCACTTAGAAGTTCTCAGCAAGGACAGCCTCTGTCTCTTGGCAGTCTGTTCCTGCTGTTTTTCTTTAGCTTCCTTCATTCTTTAGGTCAAAAGTTTAGCACATTCTGCAGCCTCCCCCTTGTTTGTGTTCAATATGTAGACATTTGTGTTCCAGCACATGTGAGTAAGAAGAGACTGAGCCTTGGGGGCTTTGGTCCTGGGCTTCTCATCTTCTTTGCTTATAGGCTTTCTGACATATTGGTGAGCATCATCTTCTACGGAGAGATTGAAAAGGTTTTGAATTCTGCTCACTCTTTTGGGCACCAACCAACTAGGCACAGTAATATATGTCTGTTCAGGAATATCCTTCTCTCCATTTTTACAATAAACAAGTTGAGAACACCCACATTGGTACCCACAGTGTACCTAGAACAGACCTGTGCTTCCTCTCTCCAGTTCTCCTTGGTCTATAGCAAGAATGCCCCTTACTCAACAGCAGGCACACTCTGCCATGGCTCAAGATACCTTGCTTTATAGGAAAACCTTATTTGTCATTTCCACCACTTGTTTGAACTATATAACCCTTCCACTTTTCATCCAGAGCATCAGTACTACTTCTGTAGCCACATGCTTCTCATAGAAAGTATGACACTTATATTCACTGTCTACTTCAGTGAGTTACTGACAGCTGGCAGTTGAGAAGGAGATATATCTATCTATCTATCTATCGATAGATAGATAGATAGATAGATAGATAGATAGATAGATATATTCAGCTTCATCTTGACATGGCAAATCACCTAGGAAAAAGGGGAGTAGGTTTATAGTTAATATGTTTGACTGGGAGTGGGAGGAAAGACGTAAAGCTAAGCAAAAGTAGTCATGTTCAAGATACTTTGAGCATACATGCCCGTGTTTGTCTTCCTGTCTGTCTGTCTATGTGTCTGTCTTTCTGTCTGTCTATAAAACCTGAGTACCTCTGGAAGTGGACATTAAAGGGAGTCATAGAGAGATAAAAATAGCAATCTTTATGGAATCAAATTATAGAGACAATGGGGAAAACTACTGGGTCCAAGCAAAGGGGGGTTCAATACTAAGAGGAAGAGAATAATTGGAGGGGGAAAGGCAATCAGGGTGACAGATAAGGAATTAAAATGAAAAATGACTCATTGAGCATTTCTTCCAACTACAAGTCACACAGGCCCCTTCTGAGAACAAGAACATGGCACAGGAAAGTGTTCACAAGATGGAGAAAATCTGGAGTAGCTGGGGAGCATAGCTGGAGCATGTACTAAGCTTTCCTTCAATCAATGTAAGGTGTAAAGTCAAACCTCACCTTAAATACTTACAGTGGGGACAGTGGCCCCAAGAACCAGTACCTTAATCATCAAGAAAGAGAAAGGCATATCTCTTATAGCTTGAAATTTTCTTTCTTAAAGAAAAAGGGTGGCACTATGATGTCTACTTTACATCATTAACACTCATAGAAAAAAGATCTAGCACGTGAGCACCATCTGCCTTGTTTGAGTGGCATTGTCCTTTTCTGTAATAGTGAACGATCAGGATGACTAAGATGTTCACACACTGCCATGCCGGTCAACTTCTCAGAGCCAAGGCTTGACATACACAGAAGCTAGGAGTCCAGTGCTAGACAGACAGTGACGCCCTGTGCTCGTCCCTCAGCACTTACAGCCATGAAGGAAACCATTATTACTAGCATCCCTACAAGAAAATAATAAGTCTGAAGGTGCCTATCTACTAAGTATTTTTCCCATTAAAATAACTGTTGTCCAAATGTAGTATGTACAACCTTCTAGCATCTTAGGAATAGGACCACAGAGTTAGAACAAGCAGAAGAGAGACCAGTGACTAAAAGCCAAAATGACAGAGACCAAGCACCCACTAACATTGGCACCATGGCTCTGGGAGTTAGGGCTCAGGAAGGCATTGAACCTGGGCAAGGTTGAGCCAAGCATGTCAGTTTCAAAAGGCTGTCAATTGATGGGTCTACAAACATTGCTTATACTCCTCAGTCCCCTCAATATACTCCAACCAACCAAAGCTCTGTACACCACTGACTTTGAAGCAGAACTTGGAGACAGGCCATCCAAACCCACCCCCACCCCCACCCCCCAGCCCCCAGTTGGCTGTGCAGGTGTTGGCTTCCAAACTTGTCTTATTTCAGTGATGGCAAACTTTGCAGGAATGTCGTGAGAAGAGATTTATATTACTTTCTGATCCCTCCCTGTTCCAAATCACTGTATGAATAATCTTTCTCATAGCATACTAGTCACTCTCTAGGCAGCCTTGGCCAAAATCAACCAAGTGAGCAAGCCCAAGGAAGGAAGTTTTTCCCTTTTAAAGAAATCATTTTGCTGAAGCTTTACAAACCTCATAAAAAATTACACGTTGGCTTGAATTTGGGAGAAAGACTTGCTTTATCTGAACTCATTTGCCAAAAACATTTAAATGAGCATGTGCAGAATGTAAAAACACTGCAGATAACATCGACTGTGCATTTCCAACTTCCCAGACTGTAGGCAGAGGCAAAGGCAGTGCTCAGCTTCAGGTGTTAATGAATTCCACAAGAAGGGGGGTGATTTGGGGCAGCATTGTGACAGAGCTCTTGGGATGGGTGCCATGGAACCCACTGAGGAGCTCCTGAACCCTTAGTCATATCGGGTTTAACAATGGTACTCGTTGTCACAACTAAGTGTCTGTTAGGAGAACATTCCCGTTCCAGATCAGGCTCTACTCTTTCTATTCCCAATATGGCTGGTGCCTTCATTCTTTGCGTATGTGTTTATTCAGCCTAGTAAAAACATTAAAAACGGGAATAAATCTGGGCCAGCCCCAGAATGCTTTTCACCACAGCTGTAAACCATAAAACATGCAGAAAGGTGGACAGGGCTAAAGACAACAGTGCTCCACCAAGCAGCTTGGAGCTGGAAGTGGCCCTTGCATAGATGGCTGCTATACAGCACTTCCCTGAAAAACCAGTAAGAACAGACAGCATCTAGAAGTGCTAAATTATTAGTGCTTGGTGGTTTTTTCTTCTTCTTTTTTTTTTTCAGGAGGGTAGGGTGAGGAATAATAAAACCATGTG
Source organism: Rhynchomys soricoides (assembly GCA_019843965.1). Taxonomy (NCBI): domain Eukaryota; kingdom Metazoa; phylum Chordata; class Mammalia; order Rodentia; family Muridae; genus Rhynchomys; species Rhynchomys soricoides. The sequence goes on along the minus strand of JADRCH010000098.1, from coordinate 6,070,029 downwards.
CTCAGCAGCCTTCTTGGCCATATAAAATAGAGAAGCCTGTGACTTGAAGTGTTGTAAAAGGGGTTAATTGTCTATTCCTGAATGTGGCAAGTTTATTGCTCTTGTTAACAGCAATGGAGCATGTGCCATGGATTACTATGGCAGGGAAGAATAGTACCCATTCAACCTACTTTCACGAGCACTATTTGCAGCGAGTTAAGGGACATACAAATGAATGCCAAACAGGTCATCCACCTGCCATAGTCTGCTCATCCTCAAGTTCCAGTCTTTAGGGCTCCCTGTTTACTGCCATTTCTCATGTACCTGCTGCCGGTCAGTTCCTTTCAGATAAACTGTATTGTCAATGTGTATAAGAACCAAATGCCATTGACAAAGATGAGAGCTCTGTTTGACAGATAAGGCAGCTAGCATTCAGAGGAGATAAGAAAACCTTCCAGGATTCTGGAGATTCAGTTAAGCAGAGTTCTAAACACAGATCTAGTTATTCAAATAATTTACACATCTATTTACACCATAGGCATTTACTGACCATCCACTAAGAGTCAAACACTTGCATAGATGTTGGGGTTAGGACAATGTACTGGCAATATTCCTGCCCCTGTGGAGTCTGTAGATTGGAGCATATTAACCTAGCTTTTAGTAATGATCTACTTTCACGTGACACATACTCAACATCTATAATTCCACCATTTTCCTCTGTGGTTAGTACTGTGCACACATGTTATCTTAGTTCTCCTAGCCAGATATCAGACCCTGTGAAAGTACACCTGTCTGATGCTTCTCTTCTTGATGCTCCACCCAGTACAACTGGTGAAGTGAAAAACACCTAGCCTTTTCTCTGGTATAGAAAAATCTCATTATTCTCAGCTTTAGTCAGCTCTCCATGGCTATGACACAGTACCCAACATAAATACTTTGGATGGGGAAAGATCTGTTTAGGCTCGTGGTTTCAGAGGTTTTGTCCATGGTTGTTTGTCCTGCTGCCTTGGGCCTGTGGCAGCACAGAACAACTCAGCAGCGCATGTGGTAGAAAACTCGTGTTTGCCTCAGAGTAGCCAACACACAGAGAAGAAAATGTACAGGGGGACAAGTCCCAAAATCTCCTTCAAGAATGGCCAACCCCCAAGGATCTAACTTCCTTTCCCTAGGCCTCAGTTCGTAGAGACCCCCGTCACTTTTCAAGGACAGCAGAAGGCAGAGACCAAGCTTTTAATACATGCAGCACTGAACATGCCGCCCTAACCTACATGACCCCAGGTTTCATTTACAATTATCCCTGCTTCCATTATGGAACATGGTGGTAGCTGATATGCTTATATCTTCTCATTGCCGAACTAAGACCAGCCACAAGTGCCTCACTCGACAGTTATAAAAGTGGTGCCTGCTGAGTCTTGCTCAAGTTCTTACCATCACTGTGAAGCAGAGCGGGGTACCTGACAGCAGCCAGTAACTCAGAAATCCTGTTTCTCTAAACCATGTACTTGAAGCTGAGCAATGAGGGAATCTTTAGCACCTGAGACACACAGAGACTATGGTGACTGTTCTATTCTGTAGCATACATGATAGATTAGCTGAATGTGTCAGTGGGGATCACTTTCAGTCCACCAGCTAGAGATACAGCCAGCCACTCTGACCTTCATGGCAAAGGTCATTTTGACATGCTCCACCCTTCATTTTGTGATTATTTCAAAAGTTTCCGCCCCCCTCCCCTAACACACACTTCCTAGTAATCTTCAAAGGAATACCTGTGTTCCTAGAGGTGATAAGGCACGGATTGACCAGAGGCAGGCAGTGGAAGATAGATTCACATCTGTTGGTGAATCGTAAGAATCTTGTGGTCAACACAGTACATGAGTAGTCAGCATTTCTGAGACAGGGTGGGGCCACACCCAGGGCATCGATCAACTGGTGAAAAGCCCAGGCCAGCTGGAATCACCAGGGGCCTTGGAAACACAAACCTAGCCCTTTAGATCAGTTCTGGTGGAATAGTTTCTACTTTAGGTAATATGGACTTAATCCTCATTTATAGTCTTCAGTCTACGTAGAAATGTATTTATTATTGCCTGTGATAATCAGTAACACTGAGAGATCATGGTGCATCCAGCAGCCACAGGCAGATTCCAGGCCTTGAATGAAAAGACATAAAAATGTAGTTAGGAGAGACCTGCAGTACAGAGTTTAGTCAATTAGAAACAAACGTCAAAGAGTGAATCCTAACCAGTTTGGAATTCATATCAGTTCATCTGTTAACAAGCACCTGCAAATGTGTACATGAAGACTTGGTGACAAATGGGTTCTGTTTGGTTTCTGGATGTGGCAATGATGACTGGTGTGTCATCTCACAGCACAGTACAGCGTGGTCCACAGGGACCATGGGCGTAGGCAATAGCTATTCTTCCCTTCATCTAGAGGCCTCAACTCTGTCTAGTTACAGCCCTACAGGGATGCCAATCACATACAGCCTTGCATTCTTGCCTAAGAGAACAGGCTGGGTTGGAAGATGACCCAAGCCAGTCCAATTCTAACTCTTCTATAAAATTTCTTCTAGTTGGGACCTGTCAAAAAACCTTGCCTATGTTTCTTGAATGTGTAATTATAAGTCTGGAAATGTCCATGGCTATAAAACCAAGATGCTGAGATGAGAGTGAGATGGAATTATGGGGTTCTTTGGATGTAAGTTCCCCGGGCCAGCTCCTCACCCACTTTTGCTCATGTATTGGCAAGGAAATCAGTAGTTTCCTTTCTTTCTTTCTTTCTTTCTTTCTTTCTTTCTTTCTTTCTTTCCTTCTTTCTTTCTTTAGATTGTGTTAGACTTCTATCATTTGCGGCTAAAAACTCTGGGTGATACAAATGGTTAAAATAGGCCCAGAGAAGCATGACCCTCACTGATCTGACAATCAGGAAAATAAACTGGATAAGACCTAAATTAAATGACATTTTTAGAAATGCCTACAACTCATAGCAATCCCCCTGCCTCAGCCACCTGATGTTGGGATTACAAGAAAGAAAATAGTGTTCCAAAGGTGAAAGCCACCATGCCTGAGTTCAGAGCAAGGGTGATGTGCCCTCTAATACATTTCTAATGCAATTACTCACCAGTATAAGGATTTTATTGGTATTTTCAAAAGCATTTCTATAAGGTATTAAGAAATGATTGTACACTGGTCAGTGGTGGCTCACACCTTTAATCCCAACTCTCGGGAAGCAGAGACAAGTGGATCTCTGTGAGTTCAAGGCCAGCCTGGTCTACAGAGTCAGTTCCAGGATAGCCAAGGCTACACACAGATAAACCCTGTCTCAAAAAAATTACAAAGAGAAAGAAAGAAAGAAAGAAAGAAAGAAAGAAAGAAAGAAAGAAAGAAAGAAAGTAGGTAGGTAAAAAAGGAAAAAAGAAAAGAAGACATGATTGTGCTAAAAAATGTTATCCCTTTTACCTCTGGAACACTATTTTCTGTGTTAATAGTGCTTAGCTATACTTGATAGTGGTAGTTAACAAAGCAAACTAGGGTCCAGAGAAATGGCTCACCAGTTCAACCACTTTTCTTCCAGAGGATCTGGGTTTGATTGCAACCTCCCACTAGAGGATCTGGGTTTGATTCCTAACTCCCACATACCAGCTCACAACTTTCTGCACTCCAGACCCAGGAGATCCACCTCCCTGTTCCTTTCTGGCCTCTGTGGGTACCAGGCATGCATGTGGTACACAGACCTACTGGAAGGAAAACATCCATACACATAAAAATAAAAATTTAAAGAATTTTTTTTTTTAAATCCAGCACTTTATGAAGTGTTGGTGTGGGCAAACTTTCCTGAAGTTCATTAACTGGAGGATGAAGTGGATGGAATGTACTCATCAGACTCGCTTCTGCTCTCTGAGGATGTCAGTAGCAACTGGGATGTGTCTCTGTAATTCTATTGACACTTCTTATAAGTAAAAGGAGAATGTATGAAAGCTTGGCCCAAGTTTACAGGACCCTGTCTGCCATCCAGTCTTCTGCACAGCAAAGGAAGGAAGCCTGTTGTGCTCCCATTATCCAGATCAACCGCATTTACCCCAAGTCCAGAGACCTCTCTTAGTCCATTAAAGGATCACCTGGGAAGGGAGCAGGAGGCACCTTTAGGAAAGACACATAACCGTGCTCATAAATATGTAGCAAAGCAGGGGCTCAAAAGTTAAGTTTTGATATATTTTAATTGATTCACTGAAACACTAATTATATCTAATGTGCCACAGATGCTGTGCTGCGTAGGTGAAAACACTCCAATGCTCTGATCCTTCAATCCTTAAGCACCTGTGGTCTCTGGCAGGTGCAGAGAGAGCAACTGTCAGAGACGAATAAATAATTTGGAGTTTGCTGTCACTGAAGTGCAAGGAAATGACCCAGAAACTTGGGGTGCTGGAACTATTTTGCAAAAGGAAATCAATTCCCAGCTGACGTGGTCATTGCAACAGACCACAATCTGGATTTTGTTTACACTTGATCAGGAAGAGGAAGAAAAGGGAAAAAATGTGGTCCTGGTGAGATGCAAATGGTTAGGGCGGACTGACTCCCTGAGAATCTAAATCAGTGGCTCTCCACCTTCCTAAAGCTTCAACCCTTTAATACAGTGCCTCATGTGGTGGGGACTCCAACCGTAAAATTATTTTATTGTTGCTTTGTTACTATAATTTTGCTACTGTTATAAACCCTAATGTACATATCTGATATGCAGGATATCTGATAGCCAAACCTCCAAAGGGATCGTGACCTACAGATTGAGAACCATTGATGTATGTGAAGTCTTATTTCCAGGCCTGCAGAGATGCTGTCTGGCTGCTGGTATCATGTAATGTTCCCCGCTTTCTCCTGCTACAGATTCCTGTCTGATTCCACAGAAGAGTTCTCACCCCACCTATGACAATAATAGGCATTACGTCTAGTGCAGATAAATCAGGGTAACCCTAATAATTTGACACTTTTATTATCATTCCTGGAAAACTTTGAGAGCTGGAGAAGCTAAAGACCTTTTCCAAGAGTGGTTAGAGGCAGCTAGGAGCTCCAGACCCACTTGGCCTGGGTCTGAAGCCTGGGTCAGCTGTGATGTGCTGTCTACGCCTCACTGGGCTGGTGACGTTTCTACACCTAGGTGCTTCTTGGGAGAATATTGTTACAGGCAGAACTGGAGTTGCTTCTTCCACCCCCACCCAATCCTACTGTAGCACACCAGAGTCAGTTTGGGAAGTCCTGCTGGAATATAAATGCTAGTGTGACAAACAATGAGACAACAGTGTGCTTCTCTTGCATTCTGAACTTACACTGCTGAACAACTGTCTGGGCAAAGCGTGCGACTACCCATCTCTATTCCAAGCATAAGATTCAGCCTCAAGCTGTGACTTTGCTTCTCAGAACTGAGATTACCAAAGCCTAGGGACACTGACCTCCAAGTCACCACAGCAGAGACTAGCTGTGGGCAGTATCTACCTGAATGCCTGGGAGTGTTGGCCCTGGAGGACTTTCAAGATTCATTGACCTTACTGATTAAACCACTGTGGCAACATTTCTTTGGCCCTGGCCTTCCTCTTCAGTATGTCTGGGAAGTCACTTTGCCTTGCCTTACCTACACTGACAACTGCAGTAAGGAAGGCTGGAGTTGGTAGTGTGCTACACACTTGTCTGGAAACCCTGAGAGATTCGTGGTACTTAGCTTGGAGTCTGTCCTTAGGGATGGCATAGTAGAAGAGGCCACGTATATAAACTAAGCAGGGCTAATCCAGCATCTTTACTGCAACCAGAATAAATATTCTGGTTGAACTCTGAACGGGAAAAAAAAAAAAGAAATAAAAAGGAAAAGATAAGACTGGTCCTAAGTTTCAGCACCAGATGAATGGAAAACAGAAATACAAAGGAACGGAGAAAGGACATGATTATTCCTAAATATGGTGGAGAAGGTTTGTTGTGCATAAAAAGGAGAGTGCATAGCCAGAAGCAGGGACCTCTGGGAGCATCCAGAGAGGACATGACCTTGAGCCATGAAAAGAGAATTGAGGAAGGGAGAGGGGAGAGCAGCTGTCTACCAAGAGGGGTAGCCTGGGCCAATAGACTGGATAAGAGGGTAGCAGTCTGAAGAGGCAGGTAACCAAATGGCTGGATTGTACATTGGGAAGGACAGCTGTGGGAATGGAAGCCAAGCCCAATACCTGGGCTGGAGAAGTTTAGGGAGGGGCTGGGTATGCCAGCCATACCTTGTAGTAGGTAGGGATTGAGGGATGCAGGGAGAATATAGTTCTTCTTGCCATTGTCTGCTTTGGTGTGTTAAATAGGCATCTGGGCCATTTGTCCTGGCTTTGGGACCTAACAAACTCTTTTTAGCTGCATTGCATTTTTAAGCCTCTGCTAGAAAACCTACCCAGAAAAAGTCTAAGATTACTAAACTGCCTCAAACATGCTTTTCAGCTTATCTGATTTTGGTATAGAAATTAACTGTTCATGGTCTTCCTCTGCAGGAGAAATGGGGACTTTATTTTGTCATGTTGACCTAAATGTGAGTTTCTTATCAAAAAAGTTAATTCTTCCACCTTCTTCCTACCACACAATACCACACTAAGCACACAGACCAGGCCTGTTTCCCCTGTGAATACATTCTCCAGAGCCTCTTCCATCACTGCTGGAGCTCATGAAAAATGCACATATTTTCACAGCTTCTCCCCTGGGCAAGCTGTCTTGGTAAGTGTGGCTGCTTAGGGTAGCTCTGAACTCAGAAGTGCCCTGTCACAGCTGGTCAGTCAAAAAGCATTATCCATGCAAAGCACAGGTCATTCATCCACTTAGAGACTCTGTGTGATGCCAGGCCATTTTCTAGGCTGCACCAAGTATCCATGTGAGAGCAGTTTACTTGGCTGTCTCCTGGACATGTTGAATGAGTCTATGTGTCAACTGTGGCTCTTCATCAAATTATTTGTTCATTTGCTTTTTTGCTCTTGTTTTTCCTGCTGCCCTAAGACAAATGACTTAATGGGCTAAGAGTGTCCAGTCTGCTACTGACTCTGGAATTAGCTCAGCTCCCTTAAGGGCTGTCTGCAGGGCCTCATGGTTTAGAGCTAGAGACATCTACCCCAGAGACAGCATCTCAATAGGCATTGCTTTTAAGATGGTCTGTAATTTCTCAAGCATCAAAACTATCCCCCTACCCTTCACAAACAAATCTGATGTTTCTGTTTATAAACAGATCAAAGAAGAAAAGAGATGGGAAGAATTCTAACAAATTCTACAGCTTTGCAGTATGCTGTGGCCTTCTCTTTCCTGGGGTTCTGGGTTTCTGTCCTACTGGCTATATTACAAATCCAGTTTCTGAACCCACACAGGTGGGTTCTGGACACATTTCTGTAATTACCTGCCTCTTTTACATATGCACCATCCAGTCCTGGTATTATGACAGACCACCACAAACAGCCCTTTCAGCCTTCTTTGCTTACATAGAAACAAATGACTCTAAAATCTCCTTGCATGCACTAAAGGTGTAGTGTTCAGAGATCTGTGGTAGACCTGTTGACTTTCTCTCTCCTGAATAGAAAATATGAACTATGCATATTCACAACAAATTGGCTAGGAATACCAAATTCAATGAAACAATATAAAATGCATTATATTTACAAAAATAATTTTGAAGAAAAAAATCTGTGTTATTATAATCTCTAGTGTCCAACAATAGTATAATATACAAATTAGGACGTTAAGCATTCATATAATTTACAATAAAAAATTCTGATATCCAGCTACAAAAAGCCATTGAGAATGAATCCTTCAACTATTATGTTAAGAGAAGCCAAATACAAGGAATACACATTACATAGCTGAATAATTAAGATGTTAATAAAGAAATCCTCAATACTGCAAAGGACTATCATAAAACCACAGAACTCAGAATAATGGTTACCTTTTGAAGGAATCCAGTAGAACTGTTGAGGATACTTTGGAGGCTCTGATATTCTTTATTGAGGTCACATGGATATAATAATTTTATAAAAGTTCATTAAGTGCTATCATTTTACCAAGTAAAATGGTAGGCTATCTAACTCATGCAAATTATACTGGATAAACCAAGATTAGGCTCCATATATGTTAGCTGTGTTAACAAAGATATTTTAAATAGGCTTCTTACACCAGATACCAGTTAACTCTGAAGTACACTTTGTACAAGGAACAAAGGGTTTGCAAGATAAATAAACACAGGGAACAGTGCAGTCAGTGTCTGCAGAAAAACTATCTGATGATAGCACTCTAAATGATAAAATCCCTCCAGACCATCTGAGAGTTGGCCATCTGGTTTGCTTTCTGAGAATTCTGGCAAAATTACATATGGCTAGGGATCTTCCCAGGCTGTATTTGAAAAGAGCCTTGATGATACTGGGGATGTGTGATGGTGATGGGACCACTGCTGGAAGTGATACCATCCTTTGAATAGAATGCTGGTTGCCTCATTTGCTAATTTAGTTTCCTAACTGCTAAATCACCACAAATTGAATGTCTAAAAAAGATTTACTACCTCAACATGAGAGGTTAGACGTCAAGATGAGCCCCACTGGGGTAAACATAAAGATCCTTCAAGAAGCTCCAGAACAAAGAGAATCCATTTCTGTGCCTTTCCCACTGCATTCCTGGGCAGGCAATTCTCTTCACCTTCAGTCCATGTATTCACTTTTCACCTATCTCTCCACTACTTAAAGGATACTCATGATTAAATTAGATCTACCCACATACTCCATGATCACTCACTGCCAACCCTCACCAAACTGGCAACCATAAATTCCCCTTGCCATCTTATCTAATCTATTCAGAGGTCTAGGCATCATTAGGAGTATGTCCTCTATTGCTACAGTGTTGCATTTAGGTGTTTAGGTGCCTAAACTTTCCTTGTTGAGACTCAAGACACTGCTTTACTTAGCATGAAGTTTGTTTGTTTGGTTTTGGTTTTCTAGGTGTAGAGATAACCTTTTTAAGAGGGGTTGGGGATGATATGTAAGATGAAGCCAATTACCTACATTCCCATAGCTGGTGAAGGAACAGCCAGGGATAGTGGTCAGGTTCTCAGTCCCCTGCCTGTGTCCTCATTCAGTGGAAAACTTTATTCTAAACCCAGACCCTCTTCTGGCTGAGCTTTATGGGCAATGTGAGAATTCAACTGGTTTTTTGTTTCAAAGGTTAAAGCATACAAGATAGGAAAGTTGGCAGGTGGTGGATACTAATCGCTACTCTGTGATCAGTGTTTTTGCAAAACTCTCCAGTGCTCCATCTGTTGTCATAATTGCTCTGCCTCACTCACCCCTACACTCACCCCTCAGCCTGGCTCATGGTCTCTTCACAAGAAATTGTTTTCCCCACTCTAGGATGCTTCCGGACCTTTAAAGTTTGTTCTGGGGTGGGGGGTGGGGTGGGGTGGAATAGAATGGGGCACTCCAGAGCAATGATAAAGTTTAAGCCCTTGAATCACAGTCTGTGTGAGCATGCTGTGGGGGAACAGTCCTCAGGGCTATGGTCTAGGCAGAAGGCCTTTACCACCAGCATCCAATGCCTCTGCCATGAGGCAGGCTCTCTTGAAATTAGAGAGGGGATTTGAGATTCTATTTCTGCAACTCAAGGAGTCTAGATTTCTGCTTTGTTGGGGCTAAGTAGAAAGGGATATTCCCGACCTTCCCCATAGCCAGAGTCTGATCAGAGTCTAGTCACTGAGACACTTTTAGTTGGGTCCATTTCTACCACCACCACCACTACCACCACCACCACCACCACCACACATGCCTATTTTGATTCTCAAGGGTATGAATCTTAAATATAAGGGAGGAGGGGATTCCAGGCTAGTTTTTAAAAGTGTAATCAGGAAGCAAAGGCTTTTTGCTAGGTGCAGGCCTGCTTCTTTTATAATGCCCTGATAATTTGTCTAGGTTTCCACGCAGTGATCATATATCTCCATGGTCACAAGAATAGTTGATCTAGAGTTGGGTTTCCTCTAGAGCAGTGGTTCTCGACCTTCCCAATGCCACGGCTCTTTAATACAGTTCCTCATGGTGTGGTGACCACCAACCATAAAATAATTATTTTAGTTGCTACTTCATAACTGTAATTTTGCTACTGTTATGAACCACGCTGTAAATATTTTTAGAGACAGAGGTTTTCCAAAGAGGTTGCAGCCTACATGTTGGGAACCACTGGTCTAGATCAACCCACAATGTAAGCAGAGGTCTCTCTGCTCTGAATCTACTGTAGTCTTATGTTCCTGTGTCTCAGCTGTCTGTGGGGCAGAAGGATATTGATGCAAAAACTGAGGCCACTCTTATTTTACCTCAAGACTATGAACCTGGAAAAGCTTCCTCAAAGAAGTTGTTTCCCCAACAAAAGGTAAGAAACAATAATTCTGTGGCAAAATAAATTGTTGTGGAAACGTTCTCAGGAATTATATGGAGGCCTGGTTTGCAGTCTATAGAGCATGTTTATGTGTGTTCATCGTTTCATGCAGAAATCATCATTGTAACCCCAGTGCCACTGGGTAAAGCAAACCATGGCTTTTGTGTCCACTGAGCTGCCACACTTGGGAAATAATACAGTAAGCTGGCTGAGAGCACAAACTTCAATCTTGCCTGTGCAAGTGTACATCCTACTGACTGTTTCTGAGCTAGACTCTGCCCACAGTGCATGCAGTCACACACAGCCTCACGAGTCAGGACAAGATCACTACCACAAGCAGGCACACAATGGGCACTGAGTCTTAATGAAGCCCACGGGTTGGTGGGTTAGATTCCTTCTTGGGTTTCATAGCCTAGCTTTGTTGGAAAATACAGCGACTGGCTCACAGGATGTCCTCTGTGAGAGCTACTAAATATGCAGTGAGTACAGGCTGCTCTCACCATTGCCACAAGAAAATGAGGAACATCACTGGATCATCTGGAACCATCTGAGATCACAGAGGGACATTCGGCACCAGCCACCTCCTAACTGAAAACATGGCAGCAAATGCCAAATGTTTATACTTTCTAATTGGTCGTAAGTGGTGAAATAATGATTAAAATAAATTAGTTGTCTCAGTGTTTTGAAGTTTACATGTTGAGTGCTATTTCTCCAGTAGTAAATCTAGTTAACAGTTATTTACAAAATAACAAAATCTCAAGTAGTACATGCTGATGCTGCTAAAGGAACTTTGTTGCTAAGTTTGTTGCTAAAAATACAGGCCAAATAACTTAATTTTATTGTGTAGTCTACTGTCTGTTTAAAAAAGTCAAAAGGGCTGGAAATTAAGCTCAGTGGAGAAGCACTTTGCTAGCATATCTGAGGCCTTGGATTCAATCCTTAACACAACAAAGTAAATAAGCAAGCACAATTAAATGTCAAAATTTTATCACAATAGATAGAAATTGCTACTAATACATCAACTGGACTTAATTCTGTTGACTCTGGATTTGGTCATTGTACTCCTAGTTTTATATGTCAACTTGACACAAGCTGGAGTTATCACAGAGAAAGGAGTTTCAGTTGAGAAAATGCTTCCATGAGATCCAGCAGTAAGGCATTTTCTCAATTAGTGATCAAGGGGGGAGGGCCCCTTGTGGGTGGGTTCAATAAGAAAGCAAGCTGAGCAAGCCAGGAGAAGCAAGCAAGCCAGTAAGCAGCATTCCTCCATGGACTCTGCATCAGCTCCTGCTTCCTGACCTGCTTGAGTTCCAGTCCCGAGTTCCTCTGGTGATGAACAGCAATTGGAAGTGTAAGTCAAATAAACCCTTTCCTCCCAAACTTGCTTCTTGGTCATGATGTTTGTGCAGGAATGGAAACTCTGACTAAGACAAATTGGTATCAGCATAGTGGGATATTTCTGTCACAACCTGACAATATTTTGGGGAGGACTGTGGAAGGACTTTGGAACTTTGGGCTGCTCTGTGGAATGTTGTATAGGAACTTGGAAGATAATGTTGAGGACAGTGCAAAAGATGGAGGCCTGACTTATGAAATTTCAGAGGAAAGATTAAAGACTCTTATCAGGGCCATTGCTAGTTTGATTTAAGATTCTGTGGTTTTGGTTAGCTGGGACTGAAGAAATCAGCTATGATTAACAAGATACCAGAACTACTAAAGCAAAACCATTGCATTGCTGGGACTATTGATGCTGGTTAGCTGGAGCTAAGATATTAGTGGTGATTAAGAAGAGACCAGCATCATTGGGGTGAAATCTGAGAAGTGTTTTCTGAGAGCACAAAGAGGCTGCATTCCAGAGATAGCCAGGGTTGTACTTTGTGCTGTGGCAGGACTTGGTAATGTGTAAGAGTCACTCAGGTGGTACTGGTTTTGAAGGCATGAAGGAGTCGTGAAGAGCAGCTGAGGCCTGGGCACTGTGAGAGGCCATGGAAGGCCATTGGTGAAGGTGCAGCTTCAGTTGCAATTGACAGCCCAGGTCTGAAGTGGTCATGCAAAGGAGGTGAGGCTTGGCACCATGAAGAGAGCCTATGAGAGGCTGTTGGTAAACCTAGTTGCAGAAGACAGCAGTGTTTTGGAGATACCAGTACCATGAGCAGCAGTGCGAGTGGCATACAGGCATCTGTAGCCTAGAAGACAAAGTGTGTGCTACAAAGGGCAGAGCTGGAGAAGTGACTCAAGCCTTTGGAGGAATCCAGAAGATCGTAAGTGGATCCCAGATGGTTGGGGTTTGATTTTGCTTTTGATTGTGAGTGTGGCCTGATATTTTTCCTTCTTGAAGAAAGAAGGTATTTTAGTGGAACCCACAGTTAAGAGACTTTGAATTTTTAAAAGATTTTGAATTTTAAGAGATTGGATGTTTAAAAGGGACTGAAATGTTAATATGTAAGAATCTGCAAAGACTGTGGGACTTTAAAAGTTATTTAGATCTTGGGATGAATAAGAAAGTAATGGTAGAGGCTTAATGGTGATGTTTGTGTGTCATGTTGATAAGGCGTCAATTGAACTGGCTAGTTTTGTGTGTCAACTTTACACAAGCTGGAGTTATCACAGAGAAAGGAGTTTCAGTTGAGAAAATGCCTCCATGAGATCCAGCATTTTCTCAATTAGTGATCAATGTGGGAGGGCCCCTTGTGAGTGGTACCATCTGTGGGCTGGTAGTTTGGGGCTCTATAAGAAAGCCAGCTGAGCAAGCCAAGAGAAGCAAGTCAGTAAGCAGCATTCCTCCATGGCCTCTGCATCAGCTCCTGCTCCTTGACCTGCTTGAGTTCCAGTCCTGACTTCCTTTCGTGATGAACAGCAGCATGGAAGTGTAAGCTCAATAAACCCTTTCCTCCCCAACTTGCATCTTGGTCATGATGTTTGTGCAGGAATAGAAACCCTGACTAAGACAGTCATTTAAAGAAAAATAAATAAGTGTCAATACCCTCAAATATTATTAATTGATGGATTGATTTTATAGGTAGTTTATATCCAGTTATTTCAGATTGACATAATTTAATTTTGACAGACATAAGCACTCCATCTCTTTCTGGGTTTCTCAATAAGCTTATAAGATTATTACAGAAAAATTCCTGCTTATTCATGCTCTCCCATGAGCCAGCATATTCAGACAGTTCACTGGCCACAAGGATACATCTGATTCTACAGAATCAAAAGTCATTCCTCATTCCAAATCCAGACCCTGCATGGTGTGTAACTCGACCTCAGCAGGCTTCTGGAGCCTGGGCCACAGCATAGATCTCCTGTCAGATTGCACATCTACGGAGACCAGCTCCTCAGGAGCAGTCCACAGTTTGGCCGAGTTCTTTGGGAGAAGCAGTCACTGTGTTTATTTTTATAAGCCAGATGACAATGCATAGCACATTCTTTTCCTGAAATAAAAGGAGTTTGGGGGTTGAGGAAGGTTCAGGGTCACAGAAGAAGCCATAAGGGTATTTTGTGGGTAGGGAGTTTCATTTTTACAGTTTCATTTTTTTTTTACCTTGTACACTGGTTTGTGGGGGGGAGGAATAGTCAGCTTCTCTGTGTAAAGAGTTCACAGCACAGTAAATCTCTTAAACCAGGACTTGGGGCCCTGTCCCTGCCTGTGTGGACAGAGTGATAGTAATGACATGAGTTGCTGCCTACAATGACTCTGTCACCATCCTATGAAGTCCGTAGTAAAGCTCCCTTGATGAATACTGGGGACTGGCTAGATATGAGAATGTGTGGTAGGTTGACAGGAGGGTCTAGCTAATGATCCAGTGCAGAGGAAAGGACCCAGTTTCTCACCAAGAAAGTCCATGAAACTGACACCCCTTGTACACTTACTTACTGAGAACCTAGCATTCTAAGAACTGAGGAAGTAAGAGTACAAGAAACAGGTTGAGGTCTTAGTCCTTAGAGGGAGAAGCCAAGGGTTCTGAAGAGAGACCTACTCACTGCTTGGAAGAAACAGAGGGATCTGAGAGACACTAGACTGTCGTCGATTGCTGGTGCTGAACCAGAGTTAACAGAGAAGATGGCATTGGGCAAAGCCTGAAGGAGGTGAGAGAGTGAGCAATAGGACTATCCAAGAGAGAAAGCATCCTCCAGTCAAAGAGACAGCCAGCCTGAAGGTGTTAGCAGAATCATGCTTGGCACCTACCATGAGTCTGCTGCTATCCTAGGAACTGAGGATGCAGGAAAAAAAGTAGGCAAGGTGAAACTTCAAGGCCAGCTACCATGTCTGCCATAGCTGCACTTAGGTGTTGACTACATAGTTTCCAGTCAGCCATGAAGAACTGGAACCTGGTGGTAACCATTGCACTTTCTCTGGCAGCAAGGCAAAGCCAGGGTAGGGTTGGGATCGGTTTGTAGAACGTGGGAGATAGGCTTGAAGAGCTAGTATAGCAATCAGTAGGTACCAGAGCCCTGACCTCTGTTTCTCCTCTTTGCTTTAATTGCTCTGCTTGGTGGTATAGAAAGTCTAGAATTGGGTCTGTTTGTTCCATTTGTGCATTTCAGGCAGTTAAGTGAAACCAAATCTATATCCCTGTCAACATGAAGCAACAAAGGAAAATCAACTCCAACTCTTGGTGTAGATAATGAAAGAGTAGAGCAAGAATCAATCCCCTTTACACTGACTCTCCTTCTTTCCAGAGATGTCCCTTGGTGTCTCTCAGGCCTCATTAACTGGATGAATCCAGGGACAGAGGTGAGGAACCCCAGAACATTGTTCCTGGCCCCCCTAGCTCTACTTTTATCTACCTGTCTTTTATTTTGTGTCTAGTATATGCCATCAACGTGCTGCTTGTGGAGGGTCTATGATGGTGACATCCATAGAGGTGTGTGGTGGTCTGGTTAGAAAAGACTTCCTGAACAGTGTCTTATGCATCTCAAACCCAAGAAATTAGGTTTCATCCACTTACTAATGAGCAAAATAGTGTGCTCATTATTCTGCTAAATTTAGCTCAGAACAATGAACTCTGCATGACTGCTGTAGGGAACTTCTCTGTGCATTATGGGATCTCTCAACATAGCACTGCTCTACTACATGAATTCTGTCCTTAGTTTCAACAGCCAAAAATATCTCCGAACCTTCCCAGGTGTCCCATGGGGCATAGAATCACCCCTGCTGAGAATGATTGGTCCAGAAAAAGAAAGTCCCAGCCAGGCCTGGTTCTCCTTACAAGCGCTAGGTCTCCAAGAATGAAGTTCTCCTCATGAACAGCTGGTCTCATTTTCCACTGAAGCTTGAACAATGCAAAAACAAACTTAAGGAACAGCAGGAAGATGTTAGGTCTACACTGGAAAAGAGTTTCCCACTTTCTGAATTAGCAAGAACCTAGGACACCTCAGAGCAGCTTTTCTGAGCATACCCACTTTAGGCACACAGGTGACACTAGCCCACACTGGCCTGCTTGTCAAAAAAGACCCACACATCTCTTCCACAAACCCACATGGGAAAGAACCATTGTGTTCTATAGACAAGAAAGCTAAACTGACCAAGCAACAATGGCTATCAAACCATATTCCACTCCTCAGTGCCAGGGCTGGCCCTTGGGTGCTGGGACCTGACAGGCTTTCTAGAACTGCAGCAAGTACAATGTAGCACTTGAGTAAAATATGTATATCTGGGGGCAGTAACCCATGCGTGCAGTATCAGCTCTCAGGAGGGTTTATCACTTGAGCCCTATGGGACAGTGTAACTGAGAGCAGAGCTAAACCTGTCTTTGTGGATAACACTTCCTTTAAAAAGACTATTCCTTCAAGGTCACAAAACCTCCTCTATACTATTTGGCTCTCTGGCTTTGTCCATGACACATGAGACAGCCTATCTCACAAGGCCAAGTACTGTTCAAATGGGCAAGAGGAACTTAAACTCAAGTATTTGTGGAACCAATATGTGATTGAGCAAGCGCAGGGGAACCAGAGGATAAACATCCAAAGAAATGAAGGCTGCTGACTTATCCCCTCGTCAGGCTAGGCTTGTTAGCCATCTCTACTCCATGTTGTGTTGTCTATTTTAACAGATTTTATGTACAAAAATACCAGTATAACATGGAAAGAGACACCATCAGAGGCAAGTACCCTCTTGTCCCTGTGATGAGGAGGAACCAGAAAGTCAAAGGCAGCCAGAACCTTTCTGAAGGTCGCACAGCCTGTTGAGTATAGAGCTGGACTATAAACTCATCAAACTCAAGTTTGAACCCTGTGGACAGGCCACTAAGAGCTGAGCTGGAATTAGAGATCCTTTAAGCCCATCCTCATCCTTCTTGCTCTCTGCCTCAAGAAGGGAGAATGAAAGAGGGTTGTTTCCATTTTCAATCTAAGGTATCTTTATGGGAGCTGATAAAAGTCTACAGTTCCAAGTAGGGCTTTGGTTGCTCTCATGTTATGCATGAGAAACCAAGTAGGGAGTTTCTGAATTCCCACAGGCTCTTCTGATGGGGTTGGGGGGAGCTATTGGCAGGGTCATTAGTAGATAGGAATTAAGAAACATGTTAGGAGTCCATAAAGACCTTCAACTTAAAATCTATTTTAAAAAAACAAAACAAAACACCTTTATACCACATTTTTATGAATCTAGATCATTTATTTTACTAAGCCTCGTCTTCTAGAATGCCTGGTAAAGGGTTTAGAGAAAAGCTTGAGGGGACAATACTGCTGTTCAGAAACTTGATCCTAATCCTTGTCTCCTTCCGTAAGCCATCCTCTGGAGTCAGCCCCTGGCATTCTCTGGAGATCTCCTCAACAGCCATCCTCTTGTGTTTTTATTGAAGCATCTCCTACAAGAGAATGGGTTGTTTTGACGAGTCAGACTCGTGTACTTCAGAAGTGGAAGCGTACATTCGGTTATGATTCTTGTTAGTGCGGACATCTGGCAGGACTTGAGGAAGCTTCCATTTCTGCAGGGGTGATAGCTGTGATATACCAAGGTGCATCCAAGCTGGATAGCAATGGTTGTGTCCCAGTCACCATTGTGAAGATAGCACGGCCTAAACCTGAGTTTAACACAAGCAAATTGACTTGCCGTCAACCCACAAGCAAACTCAGCATTCCTGGGTTCCTATTCCTGCATCTAAACTGATTCAGAGGCAAATTTGATGAACTCCCTCTTGTTCCCAAGAACACTTTGGGGTATGGGTGTTCAAATAGCAAGCAGAGTTTCTGGTCCATTACAAAGCCTTCAATATAGTTCATGGGCCAGAATGCTTGGCACACAGTCCTTTGCCCACAAAGATGCTGTGGTAAGGCCTAGAGTAGACTTTGAGAAGGCAACCCAGGGCAAGTCAGTTCACATTTCCTCATCTTCATCTGTGGAACCTGGAACAAACAAGGTGCCACATAGAGGGGAACATGGAATTGAGTTATTTGGATTCATTAACAGAAACCCCATGGAATAAAAACCTATGATTAAAAGTCACACAGTCGCCCTATGTTTTTCTGCCTTGTTGTCATGAGTTAGGTCTGGGATCACTTTGGACAACTTACAAACCAGTCACATGTTCTGGGTTTTAAAACTTGTTTACAGTGGTTTATCCAAAGCTCATCAATGAAACTGCTTTCTAGTTCCCAAACCAGCTCAGACTCACAGTGACAGAACTAGAAGGTGCTGACTCTCATGATGTGCCGTCCTAGTCCTGGACCCCAGAGCAAGGGCCCCACCTGTTCCACACAGAGTGTCCTGTGTGAACAGAGCCTGACAATGGGACAGGAGGGTTGGACTCCTCTACTCAGAGATCATGAGCTGTTGAGCTGTTTAAATACACACCAACACACACACACACACAGTTTCCTCATGGACTGGCCTGTATGGGGGTAGCTGACTCTGATTAAATGCCTTTTCTAAGGGTCATCGTGAGTGCTATGTGATGAGTTTATCAAATCCTCAAAATAATCTGTGAGGTAAGACAAGTGTCATCCCCAACTACGTCCAGAAAGAAAGGGTCAACTATCCAAGTCATAGAGGTAGCAAGTGGCATCACTCGGAGTCTTACCTCTGCCTTCTGTCATGGTTAACAGAGCCCAGGAGCTGATGGCTACAAAAACTTGTAGTGCATCAGGAAAAGCTGTGTGCTGATACCAGGGTACTAAAAATCCCCTTATGGCTACGTGTTGTGGTTCCTTCCCTATTGTGGACACATTTTGTAAATGGCCACTCTGACTATCTCTCAGAGAGGCCTCTGTGTGGGCATTTCTGACTGCCTTCCTATTTTAACTCTGACTTCATCTCACTGTGTGTTTGGGCAAGCACATCCATCTCAGATTGTTCCTGAACCTCAGACCTGCCTTTTAGCTCCCCGTTGAGAATTGTACCATGATCAGTCTGCCAGCTTCACCAATCCCACTTGACCAGGTTGTCCTAGTAACATGCATAGCAGCCACCATATAATGATGGCTAATGCATGAAAAAATTGCAAGACTCAATGAGGCATCGGCCACATTGATTGTATCTCATCTTCCAGATAAGTCCTTGCTGAGCCATTGTCTTCCATCTCCCTGAAATTCCCATACTTGCTTTTCCTTTGGGTCCCATGGAGTCTTTTATTTGTCTTCATTCTATACTTGTGTTTTCTTTTACTTTTAAAATAATATTCACGTTAGCATCGCCTCTACAATGTACACAGAAGCAGGAATCATGTGTTCTTCACCTATATCCAACAAATAACCCAGCAGAGAGAGAGAGAGAGAGAGAGAGAGAGAGAGAGAGAGAGAGAGAGAATATGAATGAGAATCTCCCATAGCACTCAAAATAGAAACAAGAAGAATTGGTTGAAGCATCTGTGGTCTGCAGAAGGCTTTCACATACATGCTGCTGTTTTGCCACAGTATGCTAAGGAGGCAGGATGTGGCCTCGTATGTCTTACTTCACTGTTAATGGTCACTCCTTTTAAGTAGGAGAATTAATCCTAAGATTCTAAACTTGAAGACCAGTTAACCCACCATCATGACCTTCCAATCCACAAGCCCGGTAAGCATGGGGGAGGAAGGTGCCTTTGTACTTGGTCAGTTATAAACGTTCCTGATCTGGTACCTTAGGTGCCACAATCACTCATATATAATGTCCATGTTACCTCAGACCCTACCTGCAGCTCCTGGGAGTGGTTCACCTGTATCAGGAGAGTGAGACACCATACTTCCCAGGATGCTTCAGGTTGCTACTTCCAAAAGAAAAAACAAAACTACAGAGCTTATAAGACCCAAGGATCATTCCCTTGGGATCTGACAGAACCACTTTAGACAAAGGCATCTTCGACATCTGACAGTCTCCTTCCGTCTATAAAATAAAGATAACCCCCTTACTCATGGGACATGTAGGTGAAAAGGAGAAATTTAGTAGGGCCTGGCACGACTCCTGGTATAGATAGATTAACCCATTTTCTCTTTGTGTTCCTACACTGTGCCTCTGCTTTTACTTATTTCCATGTGTGCTATCATGACAGTGAGCCTAGGGTCCAGATGAGACTCAGCTATATGGAGGAGAGAAGAGAGACTAAGCAATGGCTGAAGCTGTGAAATGCTCACTGCCTTTTGCACACTGCTATTTGGGCAGCCCCAGGCCATTCCCATTACACAGTATGATTGATAGTCAGTTGGGTCAGTGAGATTAGACCATCAGCATCCTTCAGCACAGTGCCAGTTGTTAAACAGTTAACGCCCATTTGATACTCTCTGTGTGAAATGTTGAGACACAGCAGCTTAAAGGCTTAGCTTCCAAAGAGTGGCTAATGGAAAAGCATTTACTCTATAAGGTGCAAAGGTGCTAGGGCAGGTGTGAACAGACTACTGCTTCCTTAGATGGTTAGTCCTGACAAGAGTGTCCTGCGGCACCTCTAAACAAAGGAGGGAGGAAACCCACTTAAGTAGTCTTTACTTCTCTGTTATAGGGCCCTGGGTATTGACAGAAATTGTTTGGGATGGCATTGACAAGCTTGGCATATTGCCTTTTCTGATTGGCATGATTAAAATGGACATCAGCTACCTTGCAGTACCACTGAGAAGTGCTGAATGATGGCATTATAGAACTATCCAGGTGAACTCTTGGCAGGGATCATGAAACATCTTCCCCTTGTCTCACCTCCTCTATGCACAAAAAAGTCAAAGATCAGGACATTGTGGGATATGTGACAAGTTTCCTGTCTGCTGCAGTATTCAGTTAACTAGAATTACTCGCCTTTTTTATTATTATAGTAAAAGTACATTAGGTTAAAATAAAATGGTTAGGATTTCTTTAAGTAATTGTAAATAGCTTATCTACATTCCTATCTGCTGCCTTGTTCTACCACTAAATTAAGAGATGCAGGACGTATTCTTTAAATCTTATGGAAGGGGGCAAATAGAATGTACCTCTTAGGTTTGTCATGAAAAGCTAATTAATGCCCAGCTATCCTGTCAGTGTTTCCTTTCTCTATATCTGCTCCAGCTTGGTCCACATTAGGGTTGGCAGCACGGCCATTGGCCTTGTGAGGACTTGGATGTCAACTTGGTAATATTGCCACATTTCTTACTGAATAGAAGTAGTAATAAATAACCCTGACAGTCAGTTTGATTGGTTTGGGAAGCACCTAGGAAATTACTAAAGTATACTTTTGGGTGTGTCTGTGTGGGCATTTCTAGACAGGGTTAACCAAGGCAGATTACAGTTCTTGACTAGGGCCAGCACCAAGCCCTGGGCTGGATTTCCATGGAATAATAGGGGGAAATGAGAGAACCCACTAGAGGAGGCATTGGCTCTCTACTGTAATAGGACAGGCTCCCCTCCACCATATCCTAGCCACTGATGCCTCTGAACCCAAGAGTCAAAATAAAACCTTCCCTTTTAAGATATTTCCTCAAGTATTTTGTCCCAGCGACAGGGGGGGAAAAGACTAACTCAAAAGTAGTAATATCTGCCTGTGTGACACTTGTATGGTATCAATATCAAATATAGAGAATTCTTAGTACAAACACATGCATCTGTTAGTGGCCAATATAATTATGGACTCTAGGATAATAGGGCCCCTGAAAGCACTAGAAATGTGTCTCTAGGAATACTCATCCTTCATTCAGTCAACATCTATCTCACGAGGGCTTGCTCTGTTCCAGACACAGTTTGGCACAGTGGACACAGATTTACAGTGTGCTGAGACAAGCAACTGTTTCTCATGAGCTCTCAATCACTGGGGAAACAAGCCCATCCATCCTCTGCACTTTCAAGTAAATCCATCCTCCTCTTCAGGACCCCCACTTACAGCTATGGGGTGACTGTTTCATATCCCCTCAGATCAAAAGGCCTCTCTGTGAACAGTGCTCCTGAGCAGTGAGCCGGCTGCCTCCAGCTTGAAAGGATGGCACAGTAGCTTTGTGTCACAACTGTTAAGTGTTGTGCCTTCCAGACATAAAGAAGGCTTCCAGAAGGCAGCCTTACTGCCTGAGCTCTTAAATTGCCAGGCTCCACTTTTAGGGAAGCCACATAAAAGAGTGCCATTTTGAAACTGAGTGTTACCTCAAAAAGAATACAAAGGCAGCATGGCATGCTGAAGGAGGCTCGTCCTCCAAGCTTTTACTGACATTGTGGTGTCATTTTTGTCCAACATGTGACTGAACCTCTAACGCTCACAGATGTCCTCTCTTGCCAGGAATGATATCCAGCAAGCAAGCACAGAAGTATACACGCATGCACGCACGCACGCTCACTCACCTATGTGCTTAAAAGTTGAAGGACATTTTAAATATCTTAGCTACTCTTTACTTTGGCCTCAGTCAGTCTCTGGTGTGAAGAACTGTTAGCTGGACTCAGGATCTGGCCGCTGGCCTCCATTCTGCCACGACTGTGAGGAAGCTCCAGGTTCTCCTCACTGGAAACCCCCAGCCTGTGAGGAAATCCCCTGTGCTATGTTTTGGATACTTAGATTCCAGGTTACAGACTTTAGCAGAAACTCTCTCTAGTTATTCCAACATTTCATATCTTTCTCTCTCAGGAAAGATCACATGCTTCTTACAGGTAGAGGTCAAGCCAAAGCTGAGTTTGGATCTTTCTCTGAGGTATAGGACAGTGCCTGACAGTAAGTATGTCCTCAGTGTTGGCTTTAATAACAAACACAACCAGCAATGGCTCTGTGGGTCAGTGCACCTAAGTTATCATCTGCTAAATAATTCTCAGGGGCATAAAATAAAGGACAAATAGTCGGAGATTCAATTAAGAAAAAACAGGGGGGAGAGAAAGTGGCTTAGCACCTCTGGTATGGAGCCCCCACCTTGCCAACCAATAGCTGCTTGATAAACAGAGGCTCTTTGATTTCTTCCTCGGCCTTTTGCTCATCTTTAAAATGTTTCCTTCTTAGCACGATCCTGAGACTCAATGAGATAATACTTGGAAAATGTTATATATGCAAGAAGCTACTCTCAGCATTATCTGCTGCTTCTACTTTCAATTTGGTTTGGGTTAGGGGGAAAAAAAAAGGATTATTTTCTTCTCTCAAACCAACAAGGGATGGAAGAAAAGGATAGAAATCACATTTTCCAAAACTTTGTAGGATTATGTAAGAATTTAGATCTCTTGGGGTTTGCCCTTTTCTCAAAGCAGCTGCCCGTGATGGGCCACAGACCTGATGGTCCTGTGAGTTTTGCTTTCCACACTCAAAATATCCTGTGATATACAAGCGATGCAGAGCCAAGTCAATCAAGGATGAGCAACTGAGACTCAGAGTTGAAAATGTCCCAGTGTCACCGTCGTCAGGTATGTGGTGCCTCCTCACCTTGTCTGTCCCCTCTGCCTACACAGCTGCCTCTGCTGTCCTAGGCTCCTATGTCAGGCACCCCTCTCAAATTATGTTCATTATAAATACACACTCAGCCAGCTTTCTAGTCAAGGACTCAGCTTACCAGAATTTTGTCTCCATAAAAAATCATTAAAGCAGCCTAACTAAAATTCCATCACACTTATAAATATTTAGTATCCACAAGAAATGTGATTTGCTTTCATTACAAAACAGGTTAAGAGTAGGCAGGCCTGATTCTAGCCCTTACTTGCATCTTCACCAGGTCAGGGGAAATTGAGAAGCCCATGTGAACATTGATGCATCATTGGCAAGGCTGTGAGTAGGCATGAAAGGGGCACAACTCATTGGAAGGTGTGGCTATGTTTACTGTTTATGTAAATTAAGGGAAGATTTGTGCCTTGGTGACATCTGCAGATCAGTGTGATCCAGGTCCAAAATACCTCTTCTGGCCCCTTCATGCTCCACTGTAATCCAAGACTGGAAAAGACGAATAGCTCCCTGAGGTCACCATGGGGATGCTTGATTTCTCCCTTGCAGGGACATTTCAGTTGAGGTTTTTTTCCCCCCAAGCATGTGCCTGAACCTACTTAGCTTCCAGGTGGAACACTGCCCAAGCAGGATAGAAAGTTGGCATTTATTGCTTGTTCACTGAGGGAATGTAGCTTCCTTTACTGCTTCCCCAGCCCATTCCCCTTTGGCAGGATTTGACAGTGGAAGGAAGGTGAGTCACACCCTTGTAGTCATTTTCTCATTCTTATTGAATTTGAGAGCTCTTTGAGAGCAACGGGGTGGAACACTGAATTACATAGTCCTGGAAATACCTAGGTCCGTGGATTGTCAGACAAGCCCTGTGAGGTGCATAATAGCATTCTGATTTTAGAAAGGGAGAAATGAGTGCCTGGAATAGCTAAGCAGTTACTTAATGCCATGAGAACAAGATGCCAGAGTGAAGGCTTGTTTACTAGGACTCCTTTACTCTGAGCCTAAGGCCTAAGCCTTGCACTGTAGGTCCAAGCTGCTGCTGCTGCTGCTGCTGCTGCTGCTGCTGCTGCTTCTTCTTCTTCTTCTTCTTCTTCTTCTTCTTCTTCTTCTTCTTCTTCCTCCTCCTCCTTCTTTCTTCTTTCTTCTTCCTTCTTTCTTCTATATTTCAAATGTTGTCCGCCTTCCCAGTCTCCCCTCCACAAAACCCCTATCCCATGACCCTTCCCCTTTGCCTGTAAGTGGGTACTCACCTACCCAGCCACTCACTTCTGTCTCACCTTCTCTAGCATTCTCCTTCACTGAGGCATCAAGCCTCCATAGGACCAAGCATATCCCCTCCCATTGATGCCAGATAAGGTAGTCCTCTGACACATATGTGGCTGCAGCCATGGACCCATCCCTGTATACTCTTCAATTGGTGGTTTAGTCACTGGGAGCTCTGGGGTCCAGTTAGTTGTTATTGTTGTTCTTCCTATGGGTTTGCAACCCCCTTCAGCTCATTCAGTCCTTCCCCTAATTCTTCCATTGGGGTCCCCAGGCTCAGTCCAATGGTTAGCTATGAGTATCTGCATCTGTATTAGTCAGGTGCTGGCAGAGCCTCTCAAGGGACCACTATACCAGGCTTCTGTCAGCAAGCACTTCTTGGCATCAGAAATCATGTCAGGTTTGGTGTCTACAGATGGGATGGATCCCTAGGTGGGGTGGTCTCTGGATGGCATTTCCTTTCGTCTTTGCTCCATTTTTTTTTTTTTTTTTTTTTTTTTGTCCCTGCATTTCCTTTAGACAGGAACAATTCTGGGTTAAAAATTTTGAGATGGGTGGGTAGCCCCATCCCTCAACCAGGGGACCATGTCTATCTACTAGAGGTGGTCTCTACAAGTTCTACCTTCCCTCTCTTGGGTATTTCAGCTAATATCGTCCCTGCTGGGTCCTGGCTTCCCTGGCGTCTAGGATTTTCTAGTGGCACCTTCCCTTCCCCATTCCCCACTGCTACATATTTCTATTCATTTTTCTGACCCTCTGGATTTCTCTCTTGTCTCTTCCCACACCTGATCCTGCCTCCATGTTTCCCTCCCCCTCTTCTCTCCCTCCCAGATCCCTCCCTCCCTCCCTCTACTCCGGTGATTATTTTGTTCCTACTTTTAAGTAGGATTGCAGCATCCACACTTGGATCTTCCTTCTTGTTAAGCTTCGTATGGTGTGTGAGTTGTATCATGGGCATTGTGAGCTTTTGGGCTAATATCCACTTATCAGTGAGTACATACCATGTGTGTCCTTTTGTGTTTGGGTTACCTCACTCAGGATGATATTTGTCTAGTTCCATCCATTTGCCTGCAAATTTCATGATTTCATTGTTTTTAATAGCTGAGTAGTACTCCATTGTGTAAATGAACCACATTTTCTGTATCCATTCCTCTGTTGAGGGACATCTGGGTTTTTTCCAGCTTCTGTCTATTATACATAAGGCTGCCATGAACATAGTAGAACATGTGTCCTTGTTATATTTGGGGCATCTTCTGGGTACACACCCAGTAGTGGAATAGCTGGGTCTTCAGGTAGTACTATTTCCAACTTTCTAAGGAACTGCCAGATTGTTTTCCAAAGTGTTTTTACCAGCTTGCAATCCCACCAGCAATGGAGGAGTGTTCCTCTTTCTCCACATCCTCGCCAACATTTGCTGTCACCTGAGTTTTTGATCTTAGCCATTCTGATTGATGTGAGGTGGAATCTCAGGGTTGTTTTGATTTGCATTTCCCTGATGACTAAGGATGTAAGAATGTTGAACATTTCTTTAGGTGCTTCTCAGCCATTTGAGATTCCTCAGTTGAGAATTCTTTGTTTAGCTCTGTTTCCCATTTTTAATAGGGTTATTTGGTTCTCTGTAGTCTAACTTTTTGAGGTTTGTTTTTTTTTTTAATATTTTGTATATTAGACCTCTATCAGGTGTAGGATTGGTACAGATCTTTTCCAAATCTGTAGGTTGCTGTTTTGTCCTATTGACAGTGTCCTTTGCCTTATAGAAGCTTTGCAATTTTATGGGGTCCCATTTTTCAACTGTTTATCTTACAGTCTGAGCCATTGGTGTTCTGTTCAGGAACTTTTCCCCTGTGCCCATGTATTGGAGGCTCTTTCCCACTTTTCCTTCTATTAGATTCATCATATCTGGGTTTATGTGGAGGTCCTTGATCCACTTGGACTTGAGCTTTAAACAAGGATATAAAAATGGATCAATTTACATTCTTCTACATGCTGACCACCAGTTGAACCAGCACCATTTGTTGAAAATGCTGTCTTTTTTCCACTGAATCGTTTTGGCTTCTTTGTCAGAGATCAAGTGCCTATAGGTCTGTGGGTTTATTTCTGAGTCTTCAATTCTATTCCATTGATCTACTTGCCTGCCTCTGTACCAATACCATGAGGTTTCTATCACTCTTGCCCTGTAGTACAGCTTGAGGTCAGGGATGGTAATTCCCCCAGAAGTTCTCTTATTGTTGAGAATAGGTTTCACTATCCTGGGTTTTTCATTATTCCAGATGAAGTTGAGAATTGCTCTTTCTATCTCTGTGAAGAATTGAGTTGGAATTTTCATGGGGATTGCACTAAATCTGTAGATTGCTTTTGATAAGATGGCCATTTTTACTATGTTAATCCTGCTCATCCATGAGCATGGAAGATCTTTCTATCTTCTGAGGTCTTCTTTGATTTCTTTTTTCAGAGACTTGAAGTTCTTATACTTTATCACAGTACTACAGAGCAAAACAACAGGGACCTGCTCTAATTGATTTTGTTCATGTTTCAATTTTTCTAGACTCTGTCTCTGTTATTGCCTGACCCAAAATGTTTGTGCTCCACCCCACCCCCATGCCTAGGCCATGCTCCTCCACTGAGCCCTAGCACCTAGAATGGTGGCTAGCTAAAGTAGCTTCTCAGTATGATCAGGCTGGTCTTTAATTGCCACTCTTCCTGCTACTTCCTTGTGATTCTGAGAAAAAAAGACCGTATGAGAAAACAGCCCTTGCACCATGTATCATAACTTACCATTCTTCTTTCCTTAAGCCTGGGGTCCTTCGAGGTCAGAATCTGTACCATCTGATGCCACCTGTCACAGACCAGGTACCCAATTAAAGATGCTTGAACCGAAGAAAAAGTAAAGGTTCCCAAGGCTACCTTGCACAGCTGTCCCTGTGTGTACCAGCTGGCTCCAGGCAGAAATTTTCCATCTGATTCTCTGTTTTGTCAGAACTGGAAATGATGCCAGAAAAATCGGTTTCCATGAATGAACTTCCTAAGAGGCCTGATTATGTTATGGAATGCGTACTGTTTTAAAAAGCAAGAGGGGTCATCCGCATCATTTAACCTGGTGGAGCTTTAACTAACCACATGACTCAGTGATGCAGAGAAGGGTAAGAGGAAAGGATTGGCTGCCCTTCTCTCCTCAACCCTTCATCCTTCAGCTGCCATTGTCTCATCTTCTTCCCACTTCCCAAGGAGCCATTGATGGACTCCTCCAGCTCCATACCCCTCCTATTCCCTGTTTTGATGTTTTCCTTTCACTCACTCATTTACATGTCCAATGGGTCACATTGAATGCTTAAGTCTTAAGACAGGGGTTCTTCCTTGTCCCTAAGAATATAAATAGCAAACAGTCTCCCTGTAAATACCATGTGCCAGGATACTAAAGACAAAGAGAGAAGGAAGAGCTTAATGAGCATGCAGGTCTGTAGATGTGGCTGTCCTTCGAACCTTTGAGAAGATTCTGATGTTGCCTGGAGTCATCTCCTGTCCAGCGTCATTCCTCTAGTTCCATCGGTCATTCTGCTCTGACCTGATTTTAGTTCTCAGTGACCAGGTCTCTCTGATATCAGTGAATGGCGGTTTATGTAAAGCCTCGTAGCATCTAGTTATCTAGTTCTTGGTGTTCCAGTGAACTTAGTAAAGTAGAAATGAAGGCAGGCAGCTCCTCCCTCTTCAGCAAAATGACTTGGAGGCATGAATGTCTTATGTCACTGGGATCTTTTGTATATACCATTCTTCCCCAGTGACCCAGTAGAGCAGCCGTTTTCAAGCTGTGGGTCACACCCTCTTTGACAAACCTCTATCTCCAAAAACATCTACATCGCCATTTATAACCGTAACAAAATTACAGTTTTGAAGTAGCAGTGAAAATAATTTTATGGTAGGGGAGCACCACAACGTGAGGAACTGTATTAAAGGCATGTTAGGAACGTTGAGAAGCACTGAGGCAGAGAGTACTTTGAACTACGGTACCATCCCTATGTGCAGGAAGATGACCTCTTCCTCAAACCCCTGTCACCCCTACAGATTTACTTTAAGTCTGCAAGTCTCAGGGGGTTAGTGGAGATCATGCAGATAAGGCACATTGTAAAAGTAGTTATTAGATTACTCCTGTATCCCTGAAATAGTTAACCACAGGGTGGTAAACACAATCAAAAATTAAATCAAGGACTGCTGCTCCTCACGGAGGAGCGTCTTCCATTGTATATTCTCTCAGCTTTATTTTTCTATTCAGTGAGCCTCTTTCTACTATGTTGGATTTAAAGACATGATCATTACTGCAATTTGGAGTCTTTGTGCCATGTGCCTGTCATGATAGGAAACTGACTTGGAAAACCTAGATTTGAACCTTATTTTGTCATCTAGCTAATAGTGTACTCTTGGGAAGATCCATTAGGCTCTTAAAATGGCTACTAAAAAATAATGCTAACAGTAGAATAGTCGTAGAAAATACACAAACCTACAGGCTGTGTACATGCAGATAATGCAAAAGTTTTAATGAAATAGGAAGAAAATGTTTAACTCTACTGAGAGTAAAAATTAATAGAAAAACTTTAAAAGTGAGAGCATTGAGCAGGTACTTGTCATCAGTGAGTGCAGGTAAATTTATAGTATCCTCTGGCAATGATAGATGTAGATATATTAAGATTTTTCCTAGGTATGCTGGTTGAATTTTTGTCAACTTGACACAAATCTAGACATCTGGGAAGAGGGAACATTAATTGCGAAAATGTACTCATTAAGATTGACCTGTTGGCAAGTATGTATGGCATTTTCTTGATTAATAATGGATATGCCAGGGCCCAGCTCACTGTAGGCGGTGTCATCCCTCAGCTGATAGTCCTAGAGGGTATAGGAAAGCAGGCTGAGAAGGCCATGAGGAACAAGCCAGTTAGAAACAGGTCTCCATGGTCTTTACCTCAGTTTCTGCCTACAGGTTCCTGCCTTGAGTTTCTACCCTGGTTCCTTCAATAAGAGACTGTGGTATGGAATTATAAGTCAAAATAAACTCTTTTCTCCCCAAATAGCTTTTGGTAATGATGTTTATCACAACAACAGAAACCCCAAGATACTAGGTAGCTACCTGCATATATACTTTGCACAGGTTTTACCTAAGGAAATAATTCTTATTGTTTTCAGCCTAGAGAATAATCACAGCTATATGTAAAGTTATGCAAGAACATTCACCTCAGCAGTTTTTATCAACAACAAAAAGTTGGATCCAACCTAAGTGTGAAATGCAACCACTCAAAATAAAACAAAAATCAAGGTTTAGAAGAAGCAAGGGCAAATGAGAATTCCCATATGGTGCCTTATAAGAATGTGGGACAGGGGCTGGGGCATAACTCAGCAGTAGAAAGAAAGAGGGGAGGGGAGGGGAGGGGAGAGAAGGGGAGGGGAGAGGAGAGGAAGGAAGGAAGGAAGGAAGGAAGGAAGGA
This sequence comes from Rhynchomys soricoides, assembly GCA_019843965.1. NCBI lineage: Eukaryota > Metazoa > Chordata > Mammalia > Rodentia > Muridae > Rhynchomys > Rhynchomys soricoides. Next base: position 6,040,149 of record JADRCH010000098.1, on the reverse strand, counting down.
AGGAAGGAAAAGGAGGAAGGGAGGGAGGAAGGGGACAGAGGGAAGAAAGGGACAGAGGAGGAAGGGAGGAAGGGAGGGAAGGAGGAAGGGAGGGAGGGAGGAACATCTGGAGGGAGGGAAGGAGGGAGGGAGGGAGGGAGGGAGGGAGGGAGAGAGGGAAAAAGAAGAGGGAAAAAAAGAAGTCAGAAAGAGACCAAGAGCACCCAGCAGGCAGATGCACTTGTCACTAAACATGATGACCTACGTTTGATCCATTTGGAGAAAGGAGAAAACTGACTCTCTGAAGGTGCCCTACACACACACACACACACACACACACACACACACACACGTAAACAGTTTGCTGAGCCTGCTCTGAAGCTCAGTTGAGCTGAAGTGAGTAAGAAACGAAGAGCCTTTTGCGCTGCCTCCCAGAGCTCAGGTCACCTTGACACACTTCGTGGACTAATCAGGACCACAAGCTGTGCGTCTATCAGTGCAAAGCCGGCCTCTTGTCATAGATGACTGAATTACCAACTTCTCCAAACCTGCTGGCCATGGAAGGGGTCCTTTCCTCTCCATTGCAAGCACAGGATGCCTCTGCCTTCCAGCACTACTCCGATTGCTTTGTCAAACAAAGCATGAACGCTAGGAGTTTCCTGACATTCTCATAACTATGAGCATATGATTTGCAGTTCATATTGAATAACGATGTAAGAAATCTGCCAGGAACACTCTAAATACTGTTTCCAGTGCTGGTTCCTAACCAGTCACAGCTGCCTCACCACAGAAAAAGAACACAATAGCCAGCCACGGTGAGGTTCTCGGGCTTGCAAAGTTTGTATTGAGTTACTAGGAGCCATGCTAGTAGGAAAGTCACTCTCCTGGAAAGGATTTAAGATGACTAAAGCTAAGGGTTTAATGTTCTAATGAAAAAATGTGTCAATATTTAAATCAAATGTGTGAACACTGAGTGTTTTTACATATGTGTGCTGCAGAGGTTTGAAGGCAGCCTTTGGCTCTCCAGACAGGAATCAAGTAGATAGATGCAGTGTTAAACTTCCGAACGATGACAAAGAAAAACATGGAGTAATTGCTTCACTCAAAGCCTGCCAGGAGATTAATTGCCTACGAGATGGATTTTATGCACTGTCCAAAAACTGCAGAATCTACGGGAGTCCCTTGCTTTCACTAGGAGAAAACATATGTCACCTCTCACCATAGATGTTTATGTCTTTTCACAAACCTGTCTTTTTCATCCTAAAAACATTCCAACTGGAAATGCCTACAAAGGCAGGAGTTGATAGGTTAGGGCTGTTTAGTAATGTTTAACATAATATCCACATGGAGTCAGATATGACTCTGAGCTACAAGCCCTGTACAACACCAACCTGGACCCCAGGGATTGGGGAGCCCTTTCACTTGTAGTTAGAAAAATCAGAGGGAGGGGTAAGAAGCAGGGAGATTCCTTTTAACCTGCCAGCTCTGCAGAGAACCACCTCAGGATGTGGGATGCGTAGAGAAGCTAGCGAAAGGATCTCAAGGATTGGAGATGGGGTCTGTTTTGTTAGCAATTTGGGACAGTATTCATAGGAGGGCTTGCTGAAGGCTGACGCTGACGGTGTTGGAGTTTGGCAGAAATCTTTGTAACTGGGACTGGAAAGGCACAGACTGCAATCTCATACACATTTACCCGTGCCTTCTATAGGCCAGGCTGTGTGTGCTAGGCTCTGTGGAGAATGGGGCTAGGCTAGGGCTGACTTAGGGCTCCACAGGAAAGAAAGAACATCTGCTGCTTTTCAGAAAATGTTTTGCCCAGTTTGGGAACAGGCCTCTCAACAGGTTGCCATAGTAGAATAAAGCTTGTGCCAGATGCTGGAGAGTGCATCCCTTCTCATGGACCACTGGTGGCTTCAAGAGAACATCTTCAAGGAGGAAAGACTACACAGGAATGAATGGATGAGAACAGTAAGCCTGGTGAGGGAAACTGAGGGTGACATCCTAGCAAGAAGCAGCCAATACAAAAGTCTAGATGCTAAATGGTGTATTTAGCAACTACAAGCTGCTCTTACATTCTAGGGCCTAAAGAGTGCTGAAGATGTGGCTTGGGCCCTGTGATTACTATGTGATGGGACTGTCACCAAAGGACTTTGCAGTAGACAGCCAGGGAACAGTTGTGAGAACAGTTGTCTAATATCACTAGGTATTCCCTTCTACCACAGCAAAGAAGATAGATGAATTTCCAGGGCTGAGAGTGGAGGGCCAGCTCAGAAGCAGCTGTGGCCATCTTGCTGGGACATGCTGAGCTTTTCAACTAGAGTAACCATGAAATGTTCGACTTGGAAAGAACATTGGAATCAGAAAGGACATGTGTGGTTCAGATTACAGGGCACACACATGAAGTGGCTGAGGACAAAAGGGGCTAAGTGACCTCAGCAAGGTTGATGGCAGCCAAAGTGAGTGCAGGACTACTCTCTTCTGATTTCCAGCCCAGTGACTTTTCCACACAGCAATGCCAAGTTCAGAGCAAGCATCCTGCTTCAGTTAGGTAATGCCCTGGAAAAGCTTGGAACTTACTTGGCCAGCATTTTTCCTGTCATTATCTGGGAGTGAGAACAGTCCTCCCTGGATAGAGGGATTGAGCAGTAAGCCAGACTGTGTGTGGCTGGATCTTTCCTTCCACATTTTCTTGCTTTCCCTCTCACTCTTGTTTTCTATCTGCCTTTGCAATTCTCCCTCACTTCTCCTTCAGAAAAGCCTTCTTCATCATCTTCTACCAGATCCTCGCCCTCAAGAGTCTGAGCTGCCCACAGTAGGAAAGAGTATACACTGTGTGGTTAGCAAAGGCTAACCCCTTGTCAAGCTTGTTTTCTCCACTCCCTGGTCTGTATGCTATATCATCACTGTGCCCCTGGACAATTTTGAGGCTGAGGAAACTACTAAAATAGAACTTTCTCATCTGAACTCTTTTCTCATCTGAACTTAGAGTCAGATGTGAATGTGTAATTTCTAAGTTTTGTGTTATCTTTCTCACTAAATCATTTGTGATCACATTTCCATAGTGCCTTAGTTTAGGTTTCATTGCTGAGAAGAGACACCATGACCACAGTAACTCTCATAAAGGAAAACATTTCATTGGGGCTGGCTTACAGTTTTGGAGGTTTAGTCCCTTATCATCATGGCAAGAAGCAGGGTAGTGTGCAGACAGACATAGTGCTGGAGGAGCCAAGAGTTCAACATCTTGATCTGCAGGCAGCAGAAGAAGACTGTGTGCCACACTGGGCACAGCTTGAGCATAAGAGACCTCAAAGCCTACCCTCACAGTGACACACTCCCTCTAACAAGGCCACACCTCCCAGTAATGCCACTCCTTATGGGTCATGCACTCAAACTCATGAATCTATGGAGGACATTCCTATTCAAACCACCACACACATATAATGCTGTCAGCTTTATAATATTCATTAAAGTGAAAACATTAAAAAATTTGGAGCAAGACTCAATGATTTCTGAACTCCAGTCCCTTTCAATATGAAATGTGGATTATATACCTTTAGAGGGCCCTGGCATGAAATGTGAAATTCTTGCTTGCTTCAGGTATAGAACAATAAATCATTTTCATAAATACCTAGGTTTAATTACAAAAAACATTCAAAATAAAAGTGGAAGGAGTTTTTAACTTACATAAATGTGTAGTGTATTCCTGAGCACCAAAGGACATGTTGGTAACTTGTAGAGGAAATGCAGGAGGAAGAGAAGAACCTGTTTTAACTTGAAAGCTAAATGAGCTAAGACGTTCATTTGAGTCACCTAAGAACAAGAAGTATGATTTGTGGAGGCTTTGGCCTCAGGGGTGACACACATTTTTACTATGGAGGACCTTCTGGTAGCCTTTGGAGGACGGAGGAGAACAATTCCCCTGGTGAACAGTGATGCATAGACTGGGGGTAGTAGGGACTTGATCCAGGGGTAGACAAATCCAAAAAGTGCTTTAGATGCTAACTTAATAATTAGGTTAAAATCTGCGGTGTTTAAAAGCTCCTGTCCTCTGTTGGGTAAAACTATGAGAGATTAGGCGAGGAAAGAGATGGTCATAGAGAAACTGTAGATTTCAGAATTCTAGATGAGCTTAGACTCATTGCTTCTACTGAACAGAAACTAAAAAGAGATTTCATTCATTTATCAAATAATTGTTTCCTGTCAACAAGTTGTAGGAAGATAGTAATGACCAACATTTCTATCTGTATGGATTATTCATGAATCATAAGCAATGTGCCATTCCAGAGTGGGCTTGATTATGCTGAGCACTAGCTCATAGCTTCTCTCATGGCCGAAGAGAAGTGATGGGTCTGAAGGCAGCAGCGATGGGACAGGGGACTCAGCCTGGAAAGGGAAGCTTTTGAGCAGAACACTTGAACAGATCAATGTCCTGAAAGGAGCTTCTCTGTAAGAACAGACCAAGGTGGTACAGGGGCCTTGAAGAAGGTTCCAGGAATGCAGGAAGAGATCAGATCTGAGGCTTCTGGAGAGATCCTTGCAGGGAGAATGATGTCCCTCCTAATATTCCAGTGGAGGCAGGTCAACCTCCTGGGCAAGGAACTACTCCTAGGAAGGTGGACTCACTTTAAACTATGCAGATGAAATCAATGGAATAATTCATTCTTTGTACTAGGGGCCTATCTTGGGATTATTGATCAATGATTCTTACTCCAAGATAGGATTGTTTAAAAGGGAAAATAGTGTCTTAATGAGTTTGAAGAAAGGTGTTTTAAAAGAGGTAGGTTGTGAGAAATATCAAAGGGTTTGTAAGATACAACAGATATGAGTCTTTTCTATCAAATTCTACAAACCTTGTGTTTAAGACAAGGAATTCCATTTTTTTATTCCCCTCCGAACGTTGTAGGCTCTTCTACAAATTTTTACACTCCTCCAACCCCCATTATTAAAGCCTTTGTTTACACAAAGAACTACTGCTGTCTTCCAAGAATTTGATAGCCTGGAGAGGTGACCTCTTCCTCCTTCCTTCATTTCCTCTGTGCCAATTCTTTTAAGACTGGCCAATTGAATTAAGACTCTGAGGTCAGACCCCAGCCAATGGGGAAAAGACACAGTCACCACCTGAGTTAGAATAAAAGCCAAATGGACTTCTTGTCTTCAGAGCATACCCTCTTGATCAAAAGTAAAGTTTGCCTTGTCCAGACACACACACACACACACACACACACACACACACAAATGGTTCTGGGCAGACCGAACTCAGGGAGCTAGACTGCATTTACCCCAAGGAGCCAGTGGGTGCTGGGTTTGTGGGAAGCACAGATACACCACTCAGGGGGTAGGAAAATGCAGTCTAGGATGGGGGCCTCAGTGTGGCTGAGAAACAACATAGGCTGAGGCTGAAGTTTTCAAACCTCTGGACATCCAGATGCCACTGGAAATCTTGGGGAGTCTGAAATGGAGGGGGACTGAGGGCCTGCAATGAGGCTAGGGCCCAGGCAGATTGTTGTGGTGTGGATCTCTGGCTTAGCTCAGGGGGTGAATGTCTGGCAACTCAGAGGGGCCTCCATTGGGAGACTTAGGCCGTGAGGCTCTATAGATGAAGCTCCTCCATGCTCCCCATAATGGTTCTTAATGAGAGAGGCATCATACTGTTTATTCACTGTTCAACGTAGAAAATGGGTATATACCACTTCCTTAGGGCCAATCTATATACCTCATTAGCATGGAAAACTCTGTTCTAGGCCAGGAATCTGGTCGGGAGAAGGGAAACTCCTACTGTTCTCAGGTGGGTGCCAGGGTTTCTGAACCTACTCAACCTTACCAAGTTTCCTGAAATGGTCCACTGCCACTGCCCCCCACCCCTCCACACACACACACATACACACAAAGAATGTTCAAGGCAGATCTGGGGAGATCTGATGATGGAAGCATAGGCTGACCTGTGGACACAAGTATAAGAGGCATGTAGTGCCAAGTATAAGTAGTGCCAAAGGGATGTAGAAAGGTTTGACTAGAAACATTAGACGGAAGAAGTTATTACTGGGTGAGTAAGCACTCAGTGACAGGCAGTCTCAGAGTGAGCTAGAGATTCACGTTCAGACATGTTAATCCTTGAGTCCATTCAGATATTCAAGTGGAGGCTGAGGTTCAAAGAGTACTGTTCACTGGGGATGGGAGGTTGAGTCCTCAGCAGAGTTATCAGTGGAGAGCTGGTCATTTAAATCAAAGGAGTGGAACCGAGACAAGAACAGAAAGAAGTCTGAGCCTTAAGCCCCGCTCTCATGACTGGGATCTTGAACCATTAAAGGAAACAAATGAAGGAAAAATAATAGAATTCTGAGAGCCAATGGGAGGAGAACGCCTCCTAACAGAAGGGTCAGCTGAGTTCAAGGCTGCTGCTGATCACTAGGGTCAAGGGCAAGTTCACTCAGAAGACTGGACTGTCTAAGCCCAATGGGAGAACTAGAGACTAGGGGTGGGCTTTTTCAAAGAGAAATTTAGCTATCAAAAGCTGAAGAAAATGCAAAGACAGCTGAGCAGGGTCATGAGCGTGTTCCCTGATGAGAGAAGCTACCACTCATTAGTATGATAAGGCCAATAGGCAAGGGACAAGTCCATAAGTAGGTAAGAGGGGTGGGATCCAGGTGCTCTTCTTCAGTGTCTGATGGAATGTCTTCTATTCTGTGTTATCTGCTCTCTGGGTCCCTTTCTGGTGAGGACCATCTCAAGTGTGGCAGAGACCTCATGTATAAACAGGGAGCACAGCTTGGGGGCTTTCTCAGTGACCAGAAACTTCACAGGCTCAGCAGTCTACACAACCCTTAAGCATATGTAGCAAAATTCCAGTGCAGCTTTGAGGCTACCAGTGCTGTGTTTAAGCCCATGGCTTGGCCTATGTATACTTTCCAGCTCTGCCATTGTCCTGTAGGGATGGCACACATTGCTTATTTCAAATGGCATCTTTCAGATACTTGTGCCACATTGAAAACACATATCCTCGAGGGCTTGGGCAAGGTTCACAGCTGGTCTTAGCATGAACACAAGGAGTTAAGCCTATTCACTGCATGGTTTTTGTGGGGTGTCCTAGGTCAAGAGGGTATCAAACCATTTCCCTGGGTCATCCTAGGCTGCCAGGAAGAGCCTGCCTTTTCCAACCATAAAGTTCTTGACATTCTAAGTTTGATGTGGTCTCTTTTGCCTTCTGGGGATCCAAGGACTGGATATGCCTTTGTCTTCCCATTGCTGTGTCTGAAGTCTTTTGTAGCTACCACCAGCTGGAGTGGGAGACAAAGCTGAGACAAACGTGAAAATAAAACCTCAGAGTGGTGGACTTCGCCCTATTTTTGAGGAGTAAGACGCCCTTAAAACTCTAAGAAGTTCCTGAGCTCCATTTGCCACTCTTTCCACAAACCAAGTATTTCAACTCATGGCCAAAGACATTAAAAAAAAAAAATAGGGGAAGTCAAATAATGTAATAATGTTTGTGGTAGGGAATCTGGCCAGACAGACTGTATGAGCTGCATAGTATTCCAAAGTCCCGTTATCCTCAGTGCGGGATTTTAGGGAGTGATTTGGTTGTTTGTTATTGGAGACACACCAAAGCTTAAGTGAAAGATTTCTGATAGAACATGGGGGCCCTGTGCTTGGCAGGGTTCCAGCTGTCACCTCTGGCTTCCTGGCATCAGCCTGACATCAGAGGTGAAGGAGCCCCTCACAGCAGGAAAACTAGAAACATCTAAGAACCTCTGAGAAGGTAAAGTGTACCTAACCACGGAAACCTCAGTCAACTGAAGAAGCAGAGCCCCCTTGTTCCCATTAGGGTCTCCCTATCTTTTAATACTGCACCCGTGCGGTCCTATGGTTTTAAGTGTGTCCTTAAATAGGAACTAAATACATTACATGCCTCATTTTCCTTTGGATTACATTTGTGAGCTACAAGCCCAGGGAATTCTGCTCTCCTTCCAAGCACATTGCAGCTGTGAATTCCCAGCCCCGCCCTGAAGCACGGCCTGTACCTTCCCACCAGAGTTAGGCACAGTCACTGTGACGTGTGTTTCTGGAAACCATGGCAGAACAGTATTATTCTGTTTGTTTTAATGGTTCCTAGCCAAGAGGAGGAAAAACCTTGAAATTTGATTTAATTTTTTAAAGCAAAATCCATGGTGTGGGATGTGGCTCAGGCCAGCTTCACGAAGGGGACAAACATTCACTGTCTGTGTCTATGGTGGGAGCCATTCATAACACTTGACACAGTCACCTCAGAACTTCTCATGCTCACAGTGGCATTCCAGTGACCCCTGGGGGACATTAGGGCTTACACCGTCCCAGCCTAATAGCTATTGGCCTCATGGGTGACCCATCAGGCCCTGGGCTGAGATGCCCTGATTGACTCACTTTGAATGTTGACCCTAGGGGTCAGGTATGTTAACACATCCTTCTCTTTGATGCTTACACGTGGACTGGTCTTTAAAAAGCAGAGTCTGTGAGAGAACCTGGAGGTTCTCACATCTTACCAGTCCTTCTTGCAACATCCCAAGCTAAAGCCTGCTTGAGACTGCTAACCCTCACCTTATCCCCACCTGCTTGCTCTCTGACTACATCTGTCCTGATGCCACTTCATCAAAAGTTGTGTGTCACTTAAGTGGTATATGCTATTAACGCCAATAAGACAGGTTATGTCACATCCTCCTGGTTGACAGCTTGCCGAGCACCTGTTATCCTGTTTCCTCTCGGAGAAATGAAGACGTTCTGGGACAGGAAGTAACTTTGGAAACGGTATTTGTTCATAACTGATTCTTCACTTCTCTGTCTCTGGCAAGCTTCTGTTTCCCATGGAATGGTTTGGCACCCCTCACTTGGATTCATAGTGAGATCATGTTTCACCCTTCCTAAAGAGATTTTAATTGACACATAATTATGCAGATTTATTGAGTGTTCTGTGTTGTTTTAATATATGTATACAGTATGAATACATCAGACGAAACCCTGGGTCTCATTTATCATTTTTCTGTTTTGTATTGGGAACATTCAAAATCCTTTCTTCTAGCTATGCTGAATTATAAAAATACATCACTTAGCTGGTGCCACGCCACTTTGCAAGAGAACACTGGATCTTATTCCTCCCATCTAGCTGTGTTCTGTACCCAATCACCAACTTTTCTCGATTGCACCCAAACCAACTGCCTATCCTATGGTGACCACAATTCCACTCTTTATTCTTACAGGCTCACACAAAAGCAAGAGTATGCTATGTGCCTGGCTTAGGTGCTCTTTCAGCCTTCACTTCAATCCATGTTACCACAAATCACCTCCAAGTACTCTTCATACACACACACACACACACACACACACACACACACACACACATTCATCAGTCAAACTTGGTGGATATATAAAGGGATAGATAGATAGATAGATAGATAGATAAACAGACAAACAAATGTATCCATTCATCTGTCAACCTTGGTTGATTTGGAGTGTAGATATTTCTTAATATACACATTTCGTTTTCTTGGAAATAAATCTATATATCTAGCTGTGGAATCTCTGTATTTCTATGGTAGTTCTCTATCTTTAGTTTTCAGTAATCTATTATTATGTATAAAATTTGCAAATTAACATGTCTATCGATAGTGTATGGGAATTCTTTCTCTACATTCTCAGCTGAGTTTTTTTTTCAGTGATCATACACATTTACTCTGACTGGAGTAAGGTACTATCTCATGTTGGTTTTGTGTTTTTCTGATGATTAGTGATATTATTTTCCCTGCATACTTGTTAGCCATTTGTAAAAATATCTATGCATAGCAATTGACCATTTTAACACCAGATATATCAGTCCCTCTCCCCTGTGGGACTCAGCTATTTCTCTGCCAATCAATCCTTGACATAGTTCCTCTCTACCCTCTCCTTCCTACCCCCACCCCGTCCCCATCCCCCAGCTTGTTCTGTGACCTTCTTTTCACTTTGCAGCTGTCACTTTCAAGTGACCTGACTACATGTCCCAGGAAGATCCTGATTCTTATACTAGCCCTGGGTCTCTGCACTATTTATGAGGCTATCAGAAAACTGGACTAAGAAACTGTCATGAGGGTCCTCTGCACCTGTTCAGGGCCATGACACTCCTGTGGAAAGTATTTTACCGTTACTTTTATTGGGACAAAGAAGAATCCCTCTTCACATGAGTAGAAACACTCATCTCTTGCCAAGTCCATAGCTTGGTGTACCACTGAGGACACTGACTCCAGATAGCACTGTGGTTTCCTTCAAGGGTATAGGCTTCATCACCCTCATGAGCTTTATCTCAGTGATTTGAAGTGGACTGAGGGAGGAGGAAGCAAAAGTGCTGTGTGTTTGGCTCTTGCAGTCTGTCCCATGGGGTGACAAGTGAGGAGTGGAGCCACAATCCCTGGCCATAGACTCAGAGCAAAGGTACTTGTTGATATTCTGCAAGTTGCTAGTGTCTATGTGAGGGTCCATAGTCGAGTCTCCTCTGACTTGACCTTTGAAAGCCAAGGCTCCTCCCTCTCTCAGGCAAGGTTCTACTTCTACCTTGTTCCCCAGATAAACATGAGGGTTTTAAAAAAATTTTAGTGAACTTTTCATAACATAAAATTAACCATTTTGAAGTGAGTCATTTCATACAATGTTTTATGACTTTGACATCTCTAGCTTAGGGATTTCCCAGTCCCCCCAGCCCCTGGCAACTACAAATCTATTTTCTGTCCCCGAAAATTGCCTATTCCCAATGTTTCCTATAAAGCATATAATATAGATGCTTCTATAAAAAGCAGGTTTCAGGACCTTTCAAATATTGTCCCTCCTTAGGTATCTGCCACATTCATCTGCTCATTAACACTGAGATGTTTCCACCATTTAGCTGCTGTGAATGCTGTGGACAAGGCTTTATGCATCCTTAATCTCTTAGGTTTTGCTCTAGAGTTAGCGAAATACCTCTGTATTCATTTCCTTCTCACTCAGGAAAGCTATGCATTTTAACTGCTATCATGCCCCCCCCCCAAAAGCAACTTTTAGTGTGAAACTTATCATCCAGAATCCATTCAGTAACTGCCTATTAGACACACTCTTGTCCTCACCCCTGTATTATGAGGGAGTTTGAAGAGATTTTCCAGGATGGTTAGTCTAGCTCAGTCCGCTCCAGTCCTGATGCTAGGCCATGATAGGCTGAGTACTGTAAGAATGGCTACCATATGAGATTAGGACTTATGGGGATGTTTTGATCAAGCTGTTAGGGAAAGGTGGGAGATGTCTGACTTTTCCAGGGGAGTTCCAAGGATGTGCCTGAGCGGAAAAGATGAGAGAGATGAAAAGATAATAGAGAGTATCCCAGGTCTCACAGAGAGTCTAAACTATGAAAGCATAGCAGCTCACGGTGGCTTGAAACTTTTCAAAGTCTGTGCTTCGAGAGTAGCTGGCAGAGCAAGCAGGAGTCAGGCAGACTGCCAGCACTGGGTGGTACTGTACGGACTTCCCAGAGCATCCTGGAGAGACAGTCCACCCCTGCCCTGTCCCTTTGTACAGCCCTGTGTCCTTCACACTGGAAAAGGGCAGACCCTTGCTCTGCTGGCTCCCACACAGGAACTGGGCTGGTGGTCAAAGCTGAGGACTCAGCATCTGGTCTGAAGGACCTTTGAGAGGCACAGGACACTCATCATCACCAGCATGCAGTCATCATCCAAGTGGCAACAGTGTGTTCCTGGTACCCTTTCCCAATGTCCGTTGCTTCCTGATAGATCATAGCATGGACCCACGACAGTGTCCTGACTGTGCTACCTTGGCGCATCCTGTTTTTAAGTGGGACGCAAGAGACATGATCAGGAGACATGCATGCTAGGACATAGCCCACTGCTAAATGCAAAGGAAGGGGGTGGCTGGGTCTTGATTGTTAGGAGACCAGCCAGCCCCACAGCTGCTACTCACACTGTAAAGGGAAGGCAGAACTGGCTGCACATAGCTGTTGCTCGTCATGTTCTCTCATTTTTCCAAAATGGGAGCAGTCACACTTCTACATTCTTCATAATCCTGTTGTCTATTAAATGGCTTGACATGTATTTTATAAGCATATGAAATCCACAGTGCCTCATACAGAGTAAAAACTTGCTATAAAGTCTTGTGAATAGATTTAGTTCACAGCAGTCCCGAGGCACAGAACTGTTACAGACCTGACAACATAGTAATGTGGCCTGAGCTTGTAAGTGCAGTTTCAACCCTGGCTGTCACTTACTGACTTTGCATAACTTCTCTGAGCTGGAATCATGCCCCCATAAAAGAAGAGAGGAGCTGGGCAGTGTTGCTCGGAGCACAGTAGATTCTCGAGGTTCAGCCCCAGACAGTCTGACCTCATAGGTGGGAGGTGGGGCCCAACAACTAGGAAGCACTGAACTTTTCTCCGGCTCTCCTTTTTGTAACATATTTTTATTTTATATGATTGATGTTTCACCTGTATGTATACCTGAGTGAGAGTGTCAGAACCAGGAGTTACAAACAGTTGTGAGCTGCCATGCGGGTGCTGGGAACTGAACCAGACTCCACTGGAATCAGCTCCTCCTAACTGCTGGGCCAACTCTCCAACCCCATGCACTCGTCTTTTCAAAGCTTCCAGAAGAGATGCTTTTGTTGTTGTTGTTGTGGTGGTGGTGGTGGTGGTGGTGGTTACATGTGTGGTGTACATGGGTTTGCATGCCACCACCTTCCTGTTGTTAGAGAACAATGTTGTGAAATCAGCTTTCTTCTTCTACCTGCATGGTGAGGACAGGGAGTTTCCAAGGGTTGCTAGAACTCAGATGGTCCAGCTTGTAGGTAGCAGCTATAGCCACTGAACCATCTCAAGTATTCCTGCAGAAAGTCTTACATACAGCCAAGGCTGAAAGTTGCTCGGATACATTGCATGCTCACTTGCTTGCTTTTGGTTTGGGATTTAAAAAAAAAATATCTCTGTCCTAAGAGACTGATCAAAATTGCAGAAGTTCTGGGCATAAAAAAAAAAAAAATCTAGTATACCTGCAACTGCGAACAGGTGATAGGAAATGGGCAGCCAGTGAGTTGTATCTCACTTTAGTTTGAAAAAGAAGAAATACTCAGTCTTTTTAGGAGTCTTGAAGAGTGGTAAGAAGTTTAGCCTAAGCCTCACTCATAAACTATAGAAACTCCCAGTGGGTTAGGGATTTATATCTGGGGGTAGTTCCAAGATTTTGTCCTCCCAAGAGATATGCATGAAAGCCTTAAGAGTTTAACACAGGGAGGGAATACTGTTCTCACAGCGATGCTTTAAACATCTTGGCTCTACTGATGTGGGGGAACAGGAGAGCAAGGCCTGAGGTAGCAGTGGTGGTGTTGGTCAGGGCAGACTCTGGTCTCTGCACTTAGGTTTCCAGAAACTAACCTGAGTCATCCAGAGCCTTCTTTCTCCCTATAGGTTTATGGTATTAGTTACCCAATAAAAGTCGGGTTAATTTTACAACCCAGGTAAGATTTAAGCCAAAAAAGGGCTTCACCATTACTGTAGGATTTATGAAAGTAAACATGCAGGGTGCATGAGGGACTGTGAGGCCCTGGAGTCGCAGGTCCTTCTGTAGGCGAACAGTGTGCTCCTTGGTCGTGTGTTTGAAGCTTTCCAGGCTTTACTCTACATACTGTCTTAGGATGAACCTAAGACGTTCAACTCATCCTCACCTTCAAACTGATTCATCTAGAGACTTCTCATAGGAAGCTGCAGAGAATGAGGAACCTGGCTCATGGGCTTTCACTCATTTGGTAGCTACCCTGAGCCTGCTAGTCTCGTCGGAATAGGAAACCTGTAGGTAGAAAAGCCCAACTTCATAGCTCTGTTCATAGCCATAGTGAAAGAAAGAAAGAGAGAGAGAGAGGGAGGGAGGAAGGGAGGGAGGGAGGGAGGGAGGAAGGAAGGAAGAGAAACAAAGAAAAAACCTTAAGCACTTCGAAAATGTCTTCCTTTTGAATGAGTATCCTCTAAGTTCACCACAAATACATCAGTGACAGTTATGTGCCATCTCTGCAGGCTCAGGGGACTTCTCTAGCAGCCAGTCATGGTAGCTCCCAGTCACTTGAGAGACTGTAGTAGAACTATTACAAGTTCAAAGTGAGACTGAACAACATATTAAGACTAGTCAAAAACAAAATCAATGTGTCTGGGGCCATAGCTCAATGTCAATGTCATAGCTCAACTCACCTAGCTTGTATGAGGCACTAGTTCAATCCCCAGCACTGCTAAATTAACACACAAGCAAACAATATTGATATTATTTGATGGGGTTACATGGCATATGCCTATAGGGCAAAGTTATAACCTCTGTTTTAAAGGCAAGGACCATGATGCACAGGTCTGGCCAGCCTGCCTAAAGAACACAGGCAGAGCATTTTGACACCGTGTCTTCTAACTTAGAAGAAGACAAAAGAGGCAAATGGGTGTTACTGGAGATGGGTGTTGACATTGGCCAGAGGAGAAGAACTGGGGTAAAGGTGAACTCACAGATGTAGCAGGCAGTCTTCAGGGTAGCATACATCTGCTGTTCCACCCCCTGGCTCTACCCTGTGTCTTGTGCATCCTCACTGAAGAGTTTGGTGGGGGTGGAGTGTCCATCTTAAAACCTGGTCTCCTGTCACTTGCAGTCTTGTGGCACTTCAGCTTTCTTGTCATTGCCTCATATCCCCTGTCTTCAAGATAAAATCGACTTCTCTTGTTCATTTATTATTATCTTTTAAAAGCAGCAAAATTCTCATGGCTTTTTTTTTTTAAGTTTTAAGGGTCATAGAGGTAAGATATGTGTTGATGTTCGCTTTGGAGTTCCTTGGATTTAGTGGCTGATCTCAAACCTTTTGGTCTGTGGCTTGCCCAGGCCTCTTGTAGATAGACAGGATAAGTCTTACCCAGTGAGGAGCCATGAAATTCAACTGCCCTCCCTCCCAGCTGTACCAGCTTTCTACCCTGTGGACCTCCTAATTGACATGTCAGTTGGTGTGGATCTTGTGGCTAATGTGCGCACACCTTTGTAGCAAATGGAGCAGAAATAATCTGCACTTAGAAAACAAAAAGCTGTAGAGCATGTGCCCAGATTTCCAGCTTGCTTCCTCTTCCCTCTCAGGGCTGCATCATCTTCCAGCCCACCACCAGCTGCAAAAATAAAAGTTCTTTCCCATATTTAAGGATGATTTTGCGCTTCAGGATGATTTTCTGGGGGCGAGAAGGAAACTTGACCAACGTGACCAACAGATGTTTGAGAACTGAATTAAAAGAAAAAAATTCTAAGGGTAGCCTTCATAATATGGTGCCCTACTGCGCCCCCTCGTGACCATTTACAGCATTGCACAACCAGAGTGAATAGTGTGTGCGGTAGTTCTATGCTAACAATCATTGTGCTTTGCTTTTAGAGACGAGTATGAAGAGGATGGATTCTGTCAGCCATACCGAGGCATTGCATGTGCACGATTCATTGGCAACCGCACTGTGTATATGGAGTCTTTGCATATGCAGGGGGAAATAGAAAATCAGATCACAGGTAGGTAACATCGAAGAAATGATACTTAGCCTTCCTTAACTATTTTCCTTGTCAGAAGTTTTTCTGGGCTTCTTTCCTGACAGAGAATTAGGCTAAGCTTAGGGGTTGGGAGTGGAACCATAAAGAGGCATAAGATGTGATCTCTGTGCTCTGGAATTTACATTAAAATAATTTATTAGAGGTTAGTCTTGGAGGAAAAGGAAGCTTCGAGAAGTCTCACATTCATGCAAACACTCAATAAATATTACTGAGTGCTTTCAGTATGCTGGGACCAGACTGGACACTTGGGGATATGCAAGCGTGAAGGAGCCAGGTGTGTCTCTACCCTCACAGAGCTTGTGTTTGGAAGCAGTATGGTGGAGACTAGGAAGGAATGAGCTTGGATGAGAACATTCATCCCAGAGCTGTTACTACAGAGACATCAGGAAACTGCTGTTCTCCACGAGCACCACAGTGAAACACTTCCTAATAAAGGAGGGAGATGCGGACCACTGTGCACAATTTTGCACCATTTTTACTTGAGGATTTTAAGAGAGAGATGGACAAATCCATGGGAGAGATAAAGGACCAGAAACCTGAGTGACTTGACAGAACCGAGAAGCAGCTGAGGGGAACTGTTGAACCAAAAAAAAAAAAAAAAACAAGGACAGGAAGTGGGGCTGCTTTTGTTGAAGCCCTGGGGGTGGGGGGCAAGAACAAGAATAGACACAGGCTGGACAAAGAGGAGCTACTGAGTCCAGGGGTTCCACCCAGTACAAGAGCATTTGGACACACTTTAAAATAAGGACACACATTAAATAAATGGCATTCTGATATAAATATTTGGTAAACAACATATGATAGCCCTCTCTTGGATATGTTCAGTGGGTATCAGCTTGCTGGAAAGTATTTTAGTTCCATTCTGTTTTTAAAAAAACTCATTTCATTTTGTTTGACCCAAGGTTTCTCAGACGTGTTAGCATCTGTGACCCTTCTCAGAAGCCCTTAATGTAACTAGCCTCAGGGGTGGGGGTGGGAGTGGGGGGTGGTTCCGGACTGGTGTACTTTTAGTATAGATGCCCTGCAGTGTGAGGTTAGGCTAACAGACCCCAAGATCTCAAGCCGCATACTGGGACAATTGAATTGTGGTCTTCTGGTGTATTGCCTCATTTTCCGAAGATGGAGTAGAAAGTATCCAAGCCACGATGAAAAGAAGCAAATAGTCCAAAGTCACCCAGCAGGCGACTCTTGCCGTCTGCCAACGGAGTGCTATGCTCTGCTCAACCCTGCCTGAAACAAGCTCTGACCTTGGGCTGTAAGATGTCTTAGAGTCTCAGAAAATTAATTAAAAAAAAAAAAAAGTACAAGATGAAACACTCTCTCTGTAGTGAGAGAGAGACAAAGAAAAATATATTGTACTTTAACCCAATTAATTCTTTTTATTAGGAAATGGTACATATGTAATTCAATCCTGTTTTTCTAACTTTGTAGTCAAAATGATTTTTTCAAGCCAGTGAAAGTGAGCTGCTTAGACATCTGAAATGAATCTCCTTCCCTTGGCCTTGTGGGCTTCAGCCCAGCAGATTCCCCAAAGTGTGTTTCTCGCTGGTATCTGTTGACTGGATCATGGCAGAGATAAACCCTGGCCCCTGGGAGTTAATAGCTCTGTTTGTTTTTCAGCTGCCTTCACCATGATTGGCACCTCCAGCCACTTATCTGATAAGTGTTCTCAGTTCGCCATCCCTTCTCTGTGCCACTACGCCTTCCCATACTGTGACGAAACCTCATCTGTCCCAAAGCCCCGTGACTTGTGTCGTGATGAATGTGAAGTGCTGGAGAATGTCCTGTGTCAGACAGAGTACATTTTCGCCAGATCAAATCCCATGATTTTGATGAGGCTGAAGTTGCCAAACTGTGAGGATCTCCCCCAGCCAGAGAGCCCAGAAGCTGCGAACTGCATTCGGATTGGCATCCCCATGGCAGATCCTATAAACAAAAGTAAGTGGTAGATCTGGCACTGACAGACAGTAACTGTTCATACTGGGACAGCGACAGTACCCGCTGACCCACTAACCTTCTAGTGATCTGAATACCATGCCTGAGCATTCTGCGGTAGATTAGATAGAATTGCCTCAAAGAAGTTTCATGAAGGAAAAAAAAAAAACACAATCTGGTTATTTTATAACTTAAACACAGAATTACTAAATGGCCCAGCAATTCCACTCCTGAACACATAATTTGGAAGAATTAGAAACAGGTCTTCAAATGGAAATTCATATAAAAATATTCACAACACAGGCTGGAGAGATTATCAGCAGTTAGCAGCACTTGCTGCTCTTGAAAAGGACCCAGGTTTAGTTCCCAGCACCCACCTGGCAGCTCACAACTGTCCTTAAGTCCAGTTCTGGGAGATCCAATGCCCTCTTCTGGATCCATAGGCACCAGCATGAATGCAATGCACACATATACAGACAAGCAAAACACACAAATACATTAAAATAAAAATAAATTTGTTTTAAGAATGTTCATGTTAGAACTATCCACAAAAGGGGCTGGGGATGTAGCTCAGTTGATAAAGTGCTTGGAAAGCATGCACAGAGCCCTAGGTTCATTCCCAGAATTATATAAACTGAGGGATGTAGGTCTGTAATCCCAGTACTCAATACCCCCATGGGAGGGCCATGAGGATCATCAATTCAAAGTCATCTTTCCCTATGTTGTGAGTTTGTGAGTTCAGGACCATTCTGGGATAGTAGAGACCTTGTTCCAAAATAACTGTTTACACACACACACACACACACACACACACACACACGCAGGCACGCAAGCACATACGCATGCATGCATGCACACACGCACCCACGCGCGCGCACACACACACATATCTAACAAATGATGGTATGTCCACATATTGAAATACCATCCATGAAAGGAATGAAATGCAGATATATGCTACAACTGGGTAAAATTTGAAAATATAATGCTAACACAAGAAACCATGACATGATCCCAGCTATATGAAGTGTCCAGAATGGGCAAATTCATTGAGACATGAAGCATATTTGAGGTCCTGAGGTGCGGTGGTGGGAGGGACTACCTGATGGATGTAGAGTTCACTTTGGGGGTACCAGGAGTGCTGTAGAGAGGAGAAGAGCTGTACAGCCCTGGGAAGGTGTCAGGTGTGCTCATGTTTTATGCTGTATGTGCTGGGCCACACTTGATAAATACATGTGTAGACGTGCCCCCATCTCCTGCCCTGGCCCCACTCCAGACAGTAGGCTGCCCCTCTGCCTGTTTGCCTTTCATCTAGAATTAATTTTCTTTGGTGGGTAGTTAATGCCACTTTTGTAGTTATTGTCTAGCACTTATGTCTTACCCTGTGGCCCGCTGAAGGACCATGTAAGAGAGCCTGCTTTCTCACAGCCAGCCCGCACCATCAGCACAAACAGCCCAGCTCCTGCTTGAAACACGGGCTGCCCCTAGTAGACTTCCCATGAGTTATCTCCAGAGCGCCCCGCCCCAAGTTGGAATGGAAGGGAAAGTTTGCCTTGAATCTTCCCTGAACCTAACTCCTGAACCATGAGAAATCCCTCCTGTGTCCCAGCTGTCTCCCCAGTCCCATTTCTTCCTGTATTCACTGCAGAGGGTCATCTTATTCCAGAAGCATAAGCTTTAAATCCGCTCAGGAATGTGAGTACAAGGCAGGCCCTGAGTCCAAGCCCAGCATATTCCCCCCAGTGATCTGCAGGGAGGAAGGCCTGCAAGGTCCTTAGCCCACCCCTCCCCACACCCAAACTGTTGCTAGGGAGGACAAGTCCCCTTCTGTTTCTTACTAGCAGTCTGGACTTTTCTTTCATGTTTTTCAGATCACAAATGCTACAATAGCACAGGTGTAGACTACCGGGGAACCGTCAGTGTGACCAAGTCAGGGCGCCAGTGCCAGCCGTGGAATTCTCAGTACCCACATACACACAGCTTCACCGCCCTGCGCTTTCCAGAGCTCAACGGAGGCCACTCCTACTGCCGAAACCCTGGCAACCAGAAGGAAGCTCCCTGGTGCTTTACCTTGGATGAAAACTTTAAGTCTGACCTGTGCGACATCCCAGCATGTGGTAAATAGAAGTTATTGGCTCTAATGTATTCAGTCACCTTTCAAATATCCAGAATCCCATGTAGAAGGCCTAGGAGTGTGAATTCTACTGATCATGGTCTCTCGAGCAGAAACCGTGTCTATCATACATAAGCCTAGCTGTCTGTACATATAGTTTCTTACAGGCAGCAGTGTCACTTTCAAGGAGCACCTGTAGTCACTGCACAGCAGTGCGTGCACTGTGGTGTATGGTGCTGACTCTCCTGAGGCACCAGGTCAGATAGCCAATCACAATCATTCCTGTAGAAATGAGCCCTTTTCCCAGGAAGTCCATAGACACAAAAACTGGCTTGGCACGCAGGTCTATTGGAAACAGTGAGAAAACTGTTCTGTCTCACTCAAATCACCCAGGAAGCAGGATGAATCTGCAGTAATTGCTCAGTGACTGAGGGCAGTCTACTAAATTGTGATCTTTGTCTTGACCATTAATGAAGCAGAAGAGTATGAATGTCTGGAAGGAAAACAGAGTTGCTGTCAGTTTGTTCACATCTACTGGATGATTACAAAGTATAAGAGAGGATGGAAATGTTGGTGAGAAAACCCTACAGCTTGGAGCTATTTTGAAGCTGATTCAACTTTATAATCCATGTGCAGGTGGACTGGGCTTCCCAGCACAGTGGGGGAGCTGGGATGTCACTGCTGAGAAAGCCAGAGTCACAGCTACAGAGTGGGACCGAACAAAATGGGCAGTCACAGAAAACAGATAGCATAGTCCTAAGGATCTAGGTGTCTGAACAGATGATACTGCAAGCCATTCCTCAGAGGAATTAGTTGTAAACCCACTACACGCTTATCAGGGAATGAGGCAGACAAGGCTGTGAGCGAAGCCTAGCACATCTGGAAAGAATGAGGAGTGGGTCCCAGAGCAAGGAAGAGTAGATGAGAGCCCAAAGGTAATGGTCCAGGGGGCTGGTGAAATGGAGGCTTCTGGGGATGGTAGCCTGATGCTGGGTGCATGGGCATGCATTGAAGTGTGCTGCGCAGAAGGCTGACAGCTCAGCATGCTGAAACAGACAACTTTCACAGGAAGAGAGGTGGAGGAGGCAGTGGCCTGTGGGCAGGTTCAGGGAGTATCTGGAAACTGGTGATAACAGGGTCACTGGTTAGTCAGATGTGGAAGACAAGAGAAAACTCAAGGTGACCCCAGAGCTTAGTCAAAGGACTTGTCTGTAACATACAGCCAGACACTGATAGGACTAGACCTGAAACCCTGCTCTCTGGCTTGCAGCTCTGACCAAACTCAAGGTTGTATTCTTCTGATAGACACTCCTCTGGCACTTATCTAGAAGTCTTGTAACAAATATAATTTTAAAAACATGCAAGAGCCACAGTAGGCTCAACCTCTGGACTCTATTGTGCAGGTTCTAGACTTTGCTGAGGAAGAACACTGTCATGATAACTCACCATTTTGTCAGTGGTGCTGGAAGGGCACTGTGTATTCCTTTTTTTGATATTAATTTGCAGATATCCTAGTCACAATGTATGAGACTGGTTAATTTGTATATAAGAGCTGTAAATTTAGGTGAACATTAAATCTAGAGGTGAGACAGTTTCTGCCACTTAGGATTTTTTAAAGTTTTTTTTTTTTCTATTTTGAAAGAACATGGTACCTCTTGAAGTCTTCAATCTAAGCCACATATGCACCCATTAAAGGAACAGAGAATCTTTGTATGTGACCAATGATGCTATGATGCAGTGGCTCCCTAGAGTGGAAGTCAGAAGAAAGCCAGCAAATATCTTCTCATAAGTCCTTGAACAGGCCCTCCCTAACAGAGTGATTACATGGGAACCCTACTTTTGTAACAGCTAGAGAGCACTCCAAATATTTTTCATGCATCCTTGCAAAAAAATAAAATAAAAGATAAATGAGCAATCTCCACCACTGTTCCCTTCCACTCCTGTTTTCCTGGTGCTCAGCACTGAACCCAGGGCCTCAGACACATCAGTCAAGTACTGCTGATGGGCTGGGCCACCCACAACACTCCAGTTCTAATTTACTGTTTGAGAAACCAAGGCTCAGAGCAGTGATAAGACCCATTGAAGTTCACCAATTCACAGAAACCAAGGCTCTCTCCTCTAGGACCATTGCTTTTTGATCTACACCAGTGTTTCTCAACCAGGGGCAGTTTTACCACCCAGAGACCGCTTGGTAATGTCTGCAGGTAGTTTGGTTATCACTATGGTCACGAGATGGTACTGGCATATATTAGGTAGAGAACAGGGTTTGATATTAGGTACCCTAAGATACCCAGAATAGCCACATAGAGAATGATGTTAATAATGCTAGTGCCAGAGTAAAGAACCTTTCTCTATACTACACAATTATAGACTGCAGAATGGCAATATTAAGTAGTAATGCATTAGCCATTTATTGTCCTTAGAATTATCAAAAAAAATATAAGAAGAGTTTGTATGCATCACCTCAAAAATAAGTAATTCTATAGCCTCTAAGTAAGGACTTTTTTAAAAAACAAATTACACACACACACACACACACTGAGATTATAAGATATTAAATACTTTGTCCAAGGTCACATAGATAAAAAGTAGAAGTCTTCTAAGTTCTGTAACTCTATGTATTATATACTCATGTATGTGAGTATATGTGAAGATAGATGATGATTGATGGATAGGTAGACAGATAGACAGACAGCTCAAGAAGAACTCTTGGACTGACAAGGTATCTCAAAGGGTAAAGTCGCTTGCCACCGGGTTCCATTCCTAGGACCCACATGTTGGAAAGACCCTTGCAAGTTGTGCTCTGACCTCCACATATATGCCATGGTATATGCATGTGCATATACATGTGCACACACATGCACACACATGTAAGTGTAAGAAAATTGCAATCATTCTTTATATTGCAGTGAGCTCTATGGTGTGGGGCAGATTGGAAATGAGTCATTTTCCTTCTCTGTCTCAAGTAGGATAGAATTTCAAGGGAATGTTCTTACATTCTCTACTTTGGTCAACATTAAGGAAATTTCAAAATTATCATGGGATTTCTCATTTTCCAACTGAAAATTTTTGTTTTAGTTTCAACTAATTCTAAAAGAAATAGCGTAAGCTTTAAGCAGAAAATACAGGCATTTGTTGCACTTTCTAAAATACCAACACTTGAAGTTTGTTGAGGTTTGATTTATCTGTGTATATTCACTCTAGAATAGAATATAAAATTAAGTTCAGCCTGACACCACTATTTAGAATTCAGGGATTTGCCTGTGCTAGATTGGATGCATTTTCTAGGCATTAGATTACATAGAGAATTTTTAGAGGAAGTTTTTTCTTTTTTAAGGATGAACGATAGTTTGAGCAAGACCTCACCTCTCATTCTCCCTGTTTGTCACTCACTTCCTGGGCATTACTGACATTAGGAAGCCTGACACTCACTGATGCCAGTCTGCACTGAGCTTCGGTGCTTCTGACGGTGAATGGGTTAATGAGTTAGAGGACCATGCCCTCAGGAAACATACAATCTAGTAAGAGAATCGAGTTAGAAGGGTTGAATGCATTCACCTCTGTTAGCTGGGTCCTGTCACTATGTCTGCCATCTTTACACTTTTCGAGCTAATGATTTGTGTTTGGTATCGTCATGATGACTGCTACCTGTGAATACCTTGCTAGATTCTTACACCAGTATCTGGCTTAAGACTCAATCGTTGCTCAACAAGATATGTTGTACTGGTTAATTTCATTCTCTCAGTAACCACAGATCATCTTCATTTTAATGATGGAGAGGCTAAGGAGATATTTGTTTTCCTATGGTAAAGCAGGTCGCTGGACTCCTCCTGCCCTCTGTCCACCATGCAAACCTGTTTTAAGAGCAAACTCAGGCTCCTTTTTGAGAATGGTCATTCTCTTACCTTTTCCTTTGCCCTTTCATCGTCCTGATCCCTGTGCCTTTGGGATACTGTCCACTGATTTCTTTACTCACAACTCCAAGGATGTGAGAAGGAGCCT
The DNA here is from genome assembly GCA_019843965.1 of Rhynchomys soricoides. Lineage (NCBI taxonomy): Eukaryota > Metazoa > Chordata > Mammalia > Rodentia > Muridae > Rhynchomys > Rhynchomys soricoides. The sequence continues at coordinate 6,016,545 of JADRCH010000098.1, read as the reverse complement.
ACAGCTGTAAACTGTAATGACCTTGACCTTCGCCCTTTCCCCACTGTGTCCCATTTCTAGTCTCCTAATACAATACGCCCAGTTGTCAGAGCTGGCCTTGCTCTGCAGATCCTGTCTGCAGAGATTCACTGCTTGTGGGTCACCTCTATCCCCTGGCCACCTTCCCCGCCATGAGCCTCGGGTGTGGTAGAAACTAATCAGAAACTGAAAAGGAAACATTGTGTCAGTGTTCTTTTTAGCCCGTACCTGGGCGCTTCACTGAGTCGCTTCAGCCTTTGGAGTACTCAACTCTGGAGTAGAGTGGTAGGGGGTACTCTTGGAGTACCCTTCAGAAAGCCTTTCCTATAGCTGTTTGTTCCCTTGCTTCTTTCTCTGTTCTCCACTGGCTGAACCCTCTATTGGCTGAGGTGGGTAGAGGCTTGCTGTTTAGGGTAGCCGTGTATGTGGAGGCAGAACCCTGCTTGTGTTAGTGTTTCCATGTTCAAACCCCTACCCTCTCTTTGACTACACCAAACCTTGCTACATGTTATCTGTTTCTCTTTATGTAAAGGATCGCTCTACCAAGCTGGGATCCTAAGCAGCAGTCAGTGCCCACTGTGAGAAAAGTAGTAAGCAAAGTAGCTGCTTTGGAGTGCTTGTACCTGGCCCGTTGCTTTTGTCTGTCTTTCCTTTTAGCACCTTGACTTGCAACAATTTGCCAAAGGGCACTTTGTTGGGTTCTGTGCTTGAATAGCCTTGACTTGTCCCATCAACGTTATAAACACCCCCCCTTGGGTTCTGCTTTGTCACAGGCCATTTTTGACAGTGGGGTAGTTTACCACTCTAGGCAGGGCAGATGTTTTCCAGATTGTGAACACTGCTGTTTTTAACTCACTCTGTCAGCAGCCTTCCCCCGTATTTCATACAAGACCTGTTGCGAGGCAATTTGTCACTCAGCCATTTCTTTAAACCAAAATTGAACATTACAGTGAGCAAAGGATGGAGACAAATCTTTTGTAGTCTGTGGCGTTCTGGAAGAGCTATTTTAGTGCTGGAGATTTCAAAAATGTTCTTTAGTTTCTAGTCTTTCTGTATTTTCAACAAAGAAACAAACATTAGTGGCCCAAAACAAACTGCTCGGCTATGGTATATTTTCAGCCATAAAAAAATGTGGGTTTTGATGTTGGTAGTGACAATGGTGGCTTAGTTTAAGGCTAGGTTGTTGTTGTTGTTGTTATTGTTGTCGTTGTTAGGTGGTGGTAGTGGATTTAAATATTTAATGCTTTACAAATTTGCAAGGCAGGCATCCTTGCACAGAGGTCATGCCATTCTTCTCTATATCATTCCAGTACTTTAATATGTACTGCAAAAATGAATGCTAGTTTTATTTTTTAATTATGGGTACATTTGGGCACGTATGTGGATCTGCATATGTAATGTGTGAGTGCATGTGCCCGTGGAGCCTAGGAGAGGGAATCGGAGTCCTTGAAGGTAGAATTGCAGATCCTTGTGAACAAACCCACACCAGTGCTAGGAACTGAACTAGGTCATTTGCAGTAGTCCATGTTCATAATTGCTATCTCTCCAGGCCCTAGTGATTTTTAACTATGCCCATGATATGCTCAGTTGTTGGCCTATTGTATAGCTGCTCTTGAAATAAACATTGGAAAACATCACTCTTTGGACCCATATCAATATGAAATGTTCATTGCCTCTTTTACTATATTTTTACTTTTTGTACATTGGAGATGTGTCTGCATTTATGTCTGTGTGAAGGTGTCAGGTTCCCTGGAACTGGAGTTTAAGACAGTTGTGAGCTGCCGTGTGGGTGCTGAAAATTGAACCCAGGTCTTCTGGAAAAGCAGCCATGTTCCTAACAACTGAGCCATCTCTCCAAGTTCTCATTGAGTCTTTTTGATGATAGAATTCTGATATTCCACAGTGATGGTTGCTATTGAGTTGGTAGTCATTATTCATGCTTTCGACAGGAAACAAATAGCACAGACTAAGGGGAGTCTGGGTAATTGTTTAAAAGGTGTGTTATCAAGAACATGGAGCCAGGAAAGAAAGAAATTTGCCTCCTGCATGTTTTCCCTGCATCCATCTGCCACTATTCTCTCCAACTAGCTGTGGAAGCCAGAGATCAGGAGTCCCCAAAAATAGTGCCCACAGAAGTCATCTTCAGCATGAGACTGGACAGAAAAAGACTAAAAGTGGATCTGGTAGTGTGAGGGACACTTGGGGTTCATTGACTTGGCATTGCTTTGTAGGAGTCAGGAGTTTTGTAGGCCCTGAGTAAGTTCTGTTGACTCAAATTTATAAAATCAGAGAACCTTAGGAGGATCATGAGCCTCACCAGCCTCTGTATAAACACTGCCAGGTACCTCCAGTGATGGAGGGCTTGTTCTACTCTGAAATGGGGTGGTTCCTAGCACTGCCAGGTCTGCTGCTGTAACAGAAACCAAAACTGGTGAGCTGCGGGTGCGGTGCAGAGCCGGAGTACTTGCCAAACATGTACCGTCCCTTACCTCGGCACTACAGATTTGAAATGTCTCATCCTAACCTGGCTTTCTCTTTGTCTTAAAAGACACATAGTTCGTCCTTTTCCTTACCTCTCCTCTGCCTCTGCATGTCTCTTACTTTCTCAAAATAGGAGACACCTCTTTAGAGTATAAGACATCATGTAGTGTTTTGTAGCCAGGGTGAGCAGGAGTGGTCCATGATGTGCTTAGTTTGATCTGAGTGTTGACAGTGGAAGCTGCCATGGGGCTGGCTGGAAGGCCATATGGGATATTCTTTGGGCAATTTCAGCATGCTGTGTGTGCTCCACCTGAACTGTGACCTTGCCAATGAAATGGGTTAACATTCTTTAAGGGGAAGGGAATGAGGTATATCACTGTTTGGACTTTGTAAATCATAAATTGTATGAGCAAGGTCTTTCTTCAGCCAAAATGCAAATTCTAGTATTTATCTATAAATTTCAACTGATGATTTGAGTGCATGATTTTAGTCCCTAGGCTCAGCCCCCTTCAAGAGGGACAAGGAAATCATCACTGATAAAGTGAGCAGGCAGTTCCTCTAAAGTGCAGCCCTCAACAATTTCATTCTGATTTGCCGTTTAACAGTGTTAGTGAAAAGCATATGGCAAATTACAAATCCACCGAGGGCTGCTACTACCCACCCTCCTTATTGCCCATAAGGATGGCGTACATCAGCCATTCTTGGTGCCAGAGTTTGAATGTCCTGGATTTATTACTCTCTAATAGGTCTATCAAAAGTGAAAGAAAATTTAACTTTTAAAACCTAGTCAATGTTTCCACTCAAAGCCCAGGAAGACAGTGAGCAAAGGACTCAAATGTACCTTTCTCCAAAGATCTACCAATGGCTAACAAACATAGGACAAGATGCTCAATGTCTCTTCTCATTAGAGGATACAAACCAAAAGCCACAGAATCACCACTTCATGCCTATTAAGATGGCCACCATTTCTCACTTCCCCTCAAATCAATAACAAGTGTGAGTGGAAAAATGGGAATATTAGAATTGCTAGACAATACTGGCAGAAATGCAAAATGAACAGCTGCTGTGTAGAAAAGAGGTCTCTTTGAAAATAAAACCAGAATTCACATGTAATACACCAGTCTGATTGTTATGTATTTATTCAAAAGAATTGAAGGCAGGATCTCAAAGAGATTTAAACACTCATGTTTATTACAACAACCAAATACTCATGAACGAATGGTGCTTGGCTAGTTTCATGTCAACTTGACACAAGTTAGGGTTATTTGGAAGGGGGAAACTTCACTTGAGAAAATATCACCAACAGATTGGCCTATACTGTTTTCTTGATTGACAGTTGATGACTGATATGGGAGGGCCTAGCTCACGGTGGGTGATGCCATCCATGGGTTAATAGCCCTAGGTGCTGTAAGAAATCAGGCTGAGCAAATCATGAGCAAGCAGGTAAGCAGTGTTCTCCCATGGACTCTGCATCAGTTTCTACCTGACTTCCATGGATGATGATCTACAGGCTATAAGATGAAATAAGCCCGTTCCTCCCCAAGTTGCTTGTGGCCCTCGTGTTTTATCACAGCAAGAGAACATAGTACATGCATGCCATAGAATGTTGTTTGGTTTTAAAAGGAAGGAGATTCTATTATATGGTACAACATGATAAACTACGAGGACATTATTCAAAGATAAGAGAGTCACAAAGTGAGTGCCATATGATCCCATCTATGTGAGAATGGAAAATAGTCAAATTTGTCAAAATGGCAAGTAGGAAGATGATTGCCAAGGTGCAGTTGGGGCGAGGAACAGGGCTGAGAAGAAGTTTCAATTTTGCAAGATGAAAATGTTCTCGATGCCATTTGCGATAATACATTTATCTTCATTAAGCTATATGCTTAAACACAGTCAGTCTATGTGTTTTTAAATTTAGAGATCTTTACCTTATTAAGAAAGATTGTCCCATTGTTTTTGTTTGTATGTTTGTTTTTCCTTTTTACAGAAGGAGAGAATGGAGCCCTGAGTTTAGCTTTTGTAAACTTGTACAGATTCCAGTTACTAAGATTTCCCCCAACTGCTCACAAATGGGCTGCATTCCCTTAGTGTAACTAAGACATTGACTGCAGAAGAATCTGTTTCGTCCTTGATAGGAGCTATTCCACTTTTGAGCACAGAATTCCTCTGAGAATAAACAGTATGTTCTGGGTGTTTCTAGCCTCAAGTCAGGGTCTTAAATGCTGGGCATGCCTGCCAACTGAAGACCTAATTATGGTTCCTTCTCCCGTAGCTCCTAGACCTGTATTAAAATATCACCAATGCAGCCATCTGCATGTTACCCACTTATTCCATAGTTTTCAGATACATGGTAGTGATTCCTGTTTTCTATGTTTTTAACAACTTTTTTTGGATAACTCATTAAGACTCATTTCATTTCCTTTGAATTCTAAGGTTCTATATAATTTCTTCCCACCTTTGCTGTTTAAAATCAGTACATTTTGTTTTAACTCAAGGGTTACATTTGATAATTTCACTTTACAAAAGTCCCTCTTAAATAAGAAACCATGTTTACCTTGCTTTAAGCACCTGGGTAAAAAAAAGGGGGAAGGTATTTTCTTCATTATATTTAGTTACTAATCAAAGTGTTGAATAGCACTGTAAAAATAAAATAGGAATGTCAGGTATGTGATACCAAATTGTTGATTTTTTTTTTAAAAAAGAAAATTAAACATGTGATCTTGAGTACATTGTTAGTTCAAAAAATCTCAAGTACTCAACATGATGTAAAATTCATCACCATTCTAATTTCTACCCAATTTCTCTGCAGTGCGTTTGAGGTGTCTGAAAGCCTTTCAAGTGAATAGTAGGAACAATGACTTCTGTTCCAGTGTGCTGTGTATGTTTGTGCCTAGTATGATCCCCATAGACAGGAATCCTCACTGATAGAGAATCTTGGCATCCAAATGATGGCCCTCATCTCCCTCTGCGACTGTGGGTAATTGTGTCTCAATTTAGGAAGCATGGCAGTGTTGGTGACAGAGGACTCTGCTATGGTCTAGCTTTTGTGTATCATTTATCCTTTCTCAGCCTCAAGGTCTCAGTGTGTAAATTAAGTCACGCTAAAGTGCTGGGTTAAAATGAGGAGTGAAACTGTTTAAATTGTAAAGGCCAGGCAGGGCTAGGAGAAATGATCAGCAGGTAAAGACACTTAGCATCAAGGCTGGAGACCTGAGTTTGATCCCCAGGCCCCACAGGGTTTAAGGAAAGGACCAATTTCCTCCATTCTCCAACTCCAAAGGCATACTATGTCACAAATACACCAACCCCCTCCCCCACACACACTATACAAGAATTGCTTTTAATGTAATGCCCAGGCAGTAGTTAGTTTTATAATTTTTTCACAAAGGCCAATTGCTGTTCTATGGAGAATCTTTTTTAAGGCTTTTTGTTGTTGTTGTTGCTGCTGCTGCTGCTGCAGACTGGGCCCCCTTCTAGCTATGAGCATACAGTGGCAATTGGGGAGGATGGCTTTGAAGTCTGGGGGTACTCTGAGCCTGTCTTCCATCTCTCCCAACATGACCACCTATTGTCCCTTGGGACTGTTGCACTTGGCAAGAAGACTCTGCCTGCTGTTCTCCATGAATCCTCTGTGTAAGCAGAGGAGCCAAGTCTGGCTGTGTTAAAAGGATTTAGCCTCTTGAAGTTTATTCTCCAGCAGACCCACAGGAGCATTTTTCCCAGACCGCCCATTTGCAATAAAAGGCCTTCCTTCTGTGCCTAATCTGATAGAGAATGAATGTAGAATAGATTCCTTTGTTGGCAGACAGGTGAGACTCTACTTTCTCTTGTTGCTAAAACTCTGGGCTGGAGAAATAACTAGCATTACATTAGTAGTAAATTAGCCTCGTTCCTTTTGTAATCGTTACGCTCATAATGATTTCACAGAAAATCCAAGAATAACAGCAGGGATCACCCGCTCACACAGAGAAATTCTATAATGTTAATAATATAGCATCCAACAACCGAATAGCAATTTTCAATTATCCAGGGTTCTTTCGTAAACCTGATCCCATTTGAGTCTCACATGAACCAAATAAGATTGGAAGACTAGCTATTATTATACTTGTTTAATACAGGAAGAGGTGGAGATCAGAGAAGGTGATTCTTGCTTAAGGTTGTTTGGACTTTCCAGGTCCAAACGTTTATCCCACAATCCCTGTGTCTCTAAGGGAAAACTCTTGAGTTGCAACAGGCGTTAGGACTGGTACTTTCCATATAACTGTGTTTACGGCAACCTATAAAGTCCGTAGGGGTTTTGGTTGTTGTTGTTGTTTTACATATTATGGCATATACATAGCATGGCTAAGCTGCCTCAACTTGACCTAGATGATGACAAGGACAGTATTCAGAAGTATCTGACTTTAAAATATATGCTTCCTTTACCATGCCGAATTGCCTCTAACCTGTGTGTACATGCTATGTGTACACACGTGCTTACATTAGACCCTGTGGTATGTATTCCTCCGTTCACCTATCCCCAGACATACAAACACAATCACCATTAGAGAAAATTACAGTGTTAGTGTAAGTCCCAGCGGTTCCCGGCTTTGCTAGTTACACATCATAGTGGAAAGTGGGGGAGCTTAGAACTTTGATGCCACACTCCCTACCTTGAAGATTCCTCTCATGGCTCCCACCATGAGAACATAGGTGCCTACGATCAAGCATTCAACCATTGGTAGCACAGGGTCATGCTAGATCTCAGGGCATGGAGCCAAAGTTATTGGGAGGCACCCAGCCTCTGACCTGCCAGCTCTATGCCCTCAGGCTAGCAAGTAGCTTAGCTGTCCTGGCCTTCAGATTCTTCATTATAAAAATAGAGGTATGCATGTTGCTTTTCCCAGGGAGTTGGTTGTCACCATAAGATGAATTCATTTTGAAAAGTCTCCAGTTCTTGTAATCGTGATAGGAAGCATGGCTTGCACCAGTAGAAAAATAAATATAGTAAAAATGCTATTTTTATTGCGCTCAATAACCAGATGTATATCCTTCCCCAAGATCTCAGGAGTGTTAACACAAAGTGAATGTTCTCAAAATCCAGTTTAAGGGGCTCCCCCTAAGGCTACATGCTAAACATATTTGAGAAGAAGGCTCAGTATTGTGGTATCTCACCAAAAGGGTCTCAAGGAAAGTGAAAAAGTAAAGACTTTCCACTTATGCTACTTCCAGGTGCCTAGAGACCTCTTTGTTTAAAGGGACCCTCTTGGGGTCCCACTGTCATCTTGTTTATACTTGTTCTACATCTGCATTTACAACATGTTATACAGCGTCTCTACTTCCTTAGAAGGCTGTGGGATTCTTAAACACAGAGGGCATGCAGTAGTAATTCATTCTACACAAGAATTCTACACAAGAGCAGCTCTTGGCGCACAGTGGCTCACGTTTGTCGAAGGAGTGGAAGGATAGCTGAATGGAAGCATGTTGATTCCTCCACAGAGTAAATAAGCGTCTCTGAAGTTTGTGTCAGTCAGAATGTTCACACTTTGGGTTTTGTTAAAGACAGACAGCTGATCTTGGTGGTCATGGGATGCCAGTATTGTAACCCCTCTAATTACCATCCCATAAGTCGTGTGTTTATTTTACCAGACAAATAATTCAGTAATGATGACATATGCCCAAAGCTTTTGGCTTTACTGGTCAGGTTCAAATTAATAAAAAGAAAGGCATACCTCATATCCTTCTATATATATTAAATTCTTTGCCAAGCAATAGTAAAATGGATATATAAGATTTCAAAAATATACTTCAAAGTGTTAGCACTTGCTGTTACTGGGTTCATATGAAACCATTCAAGACAAATTCTGGGGTTTCAAAAAGTGTCAAGTTCTACAGCACTTCTGTGTTGGAGGGACTTGTAGACACCCTCCAGAACACCCACTTCCCTTCTAGATGAGAGAAAGTGAGACCCAGATTGCCAAATGATTAGCTTAAGTTGTACAGCTTGCCAGACACGGCACCCAGCCTGCCTCTGGGCCCTCACATTCTCAAGGCTGTGTCTTCTGAGGTTGGGACCAGGATTCTGCAGTCAGGTTGATCCTCGAAGATTCAGGGCAGGCCCTGCACATCCCTAATACTCAAGGCAGGGGCACCTTGAAACTCAGGAGCACCACTGTGGTGCTTGATCTGGGCTGACAGCCAAGGGAGAAGAGCCCTGTGGTCTGCATTAAGGCTTCATATACACGGTAAGTTCACGTGTCATATAACCTCTAAGGTGTGAGAGAAATGTAGGTCAGCTGCTGGAGGGGGGGACATCAGAGGTCCCCTCACAAATCTAGAACCTTCATAATGTCCTTCTGCGATTTTCAGACATCTTGAACTTTAAACTTTTAAACCTCAGTAAACTATGTTGAGGGTTTGATAGAAACAAATCATAATAAGTATTAGATTCTTTTTCTCTCTCTGTGAATTTTGTGTGTATAGAACAAATCGTTTAAACTTTGCAATGTAATATTATACATTTTTTGTTTTAACCAGTATAATACTTGCCATTTTTTCTGCACCCAGACTCTAAAGATTCCAAAGAGAAGAATAAAATGGAAATCTTGTACATTCTGGTGCCAAGTGTGGCCATTCCCCTGGCTATTGCTTTCCTCTTCTTCTTCATCTGTGTGTGCCGTAATAACCAGAAGTCTTCATCACCACCAGTCCAGAGGCAGCCAAAACCCGTCAGAGGACAAAATGTAGAGATGTCCATGCTGAATGCATACAAGCCCAAGGTAAGATGGGTGCCATGCGTCAGGGGAGAGTGACCTGCTGCAACCCTTCTGCTTAAAACCAGAGGAGGGGCACAGGCAGAGTTCAGCAAACATGGAGAATAACCTTCTAACTCTGCCTTTGCCAGAGGCAGCTCAGGAGTGTGGGGCAAGCCAGACCACAACCCTACACTGGAGCCAACTGGCCAGAAGGGCTCTCTGCCAGGCCCACAGGGTTCAGAGTGTGCTGGTTTTCAAATTCAAAGAAGGGAATTCCATGCTCCTTTAACCAACGTGAAAGAAAAGAGAGATCTAACATTGTTTACAAACTTGCCCGTTTTATGGTACATGGAATGAATATAGAAATGTTATACTATACTATATAATTTTGAATGATTAAGATGGTAAATTATATGTCATGTACTTTTTACTATGATATTTTAAAGAAATCTTTGTAATGCCTAATTTAAATCTATTTCCCTTTGCTTAAAGCATCTTTTAATAGAAATGTTTTCCCCCTGGCCCTCTTTGAAGTTGTTCTACGGTAGTCCACCTGAGCCTTTCCCCTCACTGCTAGGTTACCCCCAGCCCTTCTTGTTGCTTTTCGAACACATCTTTCAACATGTAGGCTACTCGAGGTCCTGGTGAGCATCCCAGGGTCGCTGGCTTTGCTCTGAATGGAGCTGCTATTCTAGATCCTACACTGTGGTCCAAAAGTACTCCCTCTCAGGAAGGCCAGCATCTCAGTCCCAGGCCCTTCTGCAGACACATTTCAACAGTTTAGAGTTCTTGCTTCCAAACGCTTAGCTTTTCATCTTGCTCCAACTCCAGAGGACCATGCATGCAACAACTATTTGGCTCTTTTCTGTGTTAGGGACCACATTATTCTTTTTACCTTGATAATAGACTTTTAGGAAAATCAATGTCTTCATACTCAAATGAACTTGTCTTCTTGCTTATTAAGTATAGTAGAATTATGGAGACTATCACATCTCATATTATTTATTTTATTTTGCTTCATGTTGTAAAGTTTTTTTAAAGTCTTCAAAACACATTTGCAGTTACAAAGTCATATTTGTCTGTTTTTAAGTTCTTTAAATGCAAAAAATTCACTTTCAAACATTGTTTCTTAAGCCAAACCACTGCTCACTAGTTAAGTGTAAATTTCTATCACTTATTTTTCGCTCTTTTCCCCCTTTATTTAAAATATTTTTCATTAATTTATTTATTCACTTTTACATCCTGATGGCAGCCCCTTTCTCTCCTTTCCTCCCAGTCCCACCTTTACAAATCCTGTGCCCAGTCACCCTCTCCCATTCTCCTCAGAGAAGGGGAAGCCCCCTTTGGGCTCTAGGTCCCTGCTCTAGGACATCGATTGGCAGCTGCACTAGGCACATCCTCTTCTGCTGAAGCCCAAACAGGCAATCCTTTTAGGGGAAAGGAACCCGATGGTAGACAACAGAGACAGCCTCTCTTCCAATTGCTAGGTGACCCACATGGAGACCAAGTTACGAATGTGTAGGGCCTAGGTCCAGCCCCTGCGTGTTCTTCGGTTGGTGGTTCAGTCTCTGTGAGCCCCCATGGGCCCAGGTTAGTTGATTCTGCAGGTTTTCTTGTGGTGTCCTTGACCCCTCCGGTTTGTTAAAGTCTACCCCTAACTCTTCCACATGCCTCCCTGAGCTCTGCATGGTGTTCGGCTGTGGGTGTCTGTGTTTCTATCCGCTGCTGGATGAAGTCTCTCAGGAGACGGTTATGCTAGGCTCTTGTCTGCAAGCATAGCAGAGCATCACTAATAGTGTCAGGAGTTGGCTCTCCCACAGAGGATGGGTCTCAAGTTGAGGCAGTCATTGGTTGGCTATCCCCTCACTCTTTGCTCCATCTTTATTCCTGTGCATCTTGTAGGCAGGACAAATTTCAGGTTGAAGGTTTTATAGGTGGGTTGGTGTGCCCTCCCTTCTCTGGAAGTTCTGCCTGGCTACAGGAGGTGGCCACTTCTGTCTCTATATCCTCCACAGGTAGAAGTCTCAGCTAGTCTACCACTGATTTTAAAAGAAAAAAATAAATTTAACGCCTTAGAGGTCAGTCCATGTCATGCAGACTCGGGGTGGTGAGAATCAAGGTTCTGAAATCCTGGATTCTGGCTAGCTGGTTTGCACACATTATAGTATTTAATGTTATGCCACACTCAATTTTTACTTAATACTACAAGAGTGAAGAAAAGAGAAGGGGCTGGTATTGGTGCACATTCTCAGAGGAACTGTGGGCTTTGCTAGTACTTTTAAATATGAAGAGTCCTATGCAACAGCCATTGCTGTGGGGGGTTATTTCCTATCATTTCTGTGTCACTCAATTAGTTGGTTGCAATGGGCACAGCATGCAGTAGCCACTACCCTGGGGACACAGTCTTGACTACTGTGCTGGAATCTATGGGAAAGTGACTTCTGTTCAGAAAAGAAATATATCTATTTTGTAGATTAGCCTTGCTCATTACCTTAATTCCACTCTTAGTGGAAGCTTGTATGTAACACACAGTCTCTAAGAAGCAGGAATCTCTAAATTCATAGTTTTTTCAAATAAAGAATTCAGAGGCCTCTGTGGCATAAAAAGAGAATGTTAGTATATAGTGATTGATGCAAATGACCAAAACATATATACTGGGTGATGGAACTAGGCAGTGAATCCCAACAAAATCACACCATGCAACAGGTCTCATGGGAGATTCGTTAAAAGGGAAGGTGACAGAGGCTGCCTGGCAGTTGGGGAGGTAAGGGAAGAATGAGTGGAGGAAGGGAAAGTGGGACTTTTTAATCGGGTTGTGGTACATGCACAAGAGGACATGTGACAATGTGTAACCTCTGGGCAGCTAGTGATGACATATCTTGTTTTCACCGGGTCCCTCAGGAGCTGGCTAGGAAGATGTCTGGTTGTGACATTGTTGGGGGGAGGGGGCATTTCAGCTGTCTGTGGAGGGGACTGGTTGCTAACACTAGAAGCTTTTATTTCCATGACATTTGATATTCATAGGTATTACATAAAGTAGATATTATTATGCTGCTGTATAAATCTGGAAACCTAGATACACCCCCAAAAAACAAAACAGATGAGACATCACAGTTAACATCAAAGGCTTAATAATCTGTGGGTATGAATTGTGAATAGAAGGTTTTCCAACTCTAAACACTTGGTCTCACCAACTCTTAAAGTTTTTGCAAAGTAATTCATTCGCAAAAATGGGAAGGAAGGATTGGTGGATACACATGGCTAGTGTATGTTGGGTAGCCAGAGACACCCCTGGCTTCTCAGGAAGCTTGAAGAGGTCATAGTTAAAAGTAGTAGCTCCACATAAAACCAGATCCACTGAATCTAATAGAAGAGAAAGTGGGGAAAAGTCTCAAACACATGGGCACAGGGGAAAAGTTCCTGAATAGAACACCAATGGCTTATGCTCTAAGATCAAGAATCGACAGATGGGACCTCATAAAATTACAAAGCTTCTGTAAGGCAAAGGACACTGTCAATAGGACAAAATGGCAACCAACAGATTGGGAAAAGATCTTTACCAACCCTATATCCAATAGAGGGCTAATATCCAATATATACAAAAAACTCAAGAAGTTAGACTCCAGAGAACCAAATAACCCTATTAAAAAATGGAGAGCAGAGCTAAACAGAGAATTCTTGACTGAGGAAACTGGAAGGGCTGCGAAGCACCTAAAGAAATGTTCAACATCCTTAGTCATCAGGGAAATACAAATCAAAACAACCCTGAGATTCCACCTCACACCAGTCAGAATGGCTAAGATCAAAAACTCAGGTGACAGCAGATGCTGGTGAGGATATGGAGAAAGAGGAACACTCCTCCATTGCTGGTGGAATTGCAAGCTGGTACAACCACTCTGGAAATCAGTTTGGCGGATCCTCAGAAGATTGGACATAATACTACCTGAGGGCCCAGCTATACCACTCCTGGGCCTATACCTAGAAGACACTCTAACATGTAATAAGGACACATGCTCCACTATGTTCATAGCAGCCATATTTATAATAGCCAGAAGCTGGAAACAACCCAGATGTTCTTCAACAGAGTAATGGATACAGAAAATGTGGTACATTTACACAATGGAATACTACTCAGCTATTAAAAACAATGACTTCATGAAATTTGCAGGCAAATGGATGGAATTTGAAAATATCATCCTGAGTGAGGTAACTCAGTCACAAAAGAACAAACATGATATGTACTCACTGATAAGTGAATATTAGCCCAAAAGTTTGGAATACCCAAGATTCAATTCACAGACCATATGAAACCTGAGAAAAATGAAGACCAAAATGTGGATGCTTCAGTGTTTCTTAGAAGGGTGAACAAAATACTCACAGGAGGAAATATTGAGACAAAGTGTGGAGCAGAGACTCAAGGAAAGGCCATCCAGAGACTGCCCCACCTGGCGTTACATCCCATATATAGCCACCAAACCTGGACGTTCTTGTGGATGCTAGGAAGTACTTGCTGATGGAAGCATCATATGCGGTCTCCAGAGAGGCCCAGGCAGAGCTTGACAAATACAGAGGAGGATGCTCACAGCCAACTGTTAGACTGAGTGTGGGAATGGAGGAGTTGGAGAAGGGACTGAAGGAGCTGAGGGGGGTTGCAGCCCCATGGAAGGAGCAACAGTGTCAACTGGCCAGAAACCCCAGAGCTCCCGGAGACTGGACCACCAACCAAAGAATACACATGGTGCTGGCCACATATATGGCAGAGGAGGGCCTTGTTGACCATCAGTGGGAGGAGAGGCTCTTGGGCCTGAGGGTGTTAGATGCCCCAGTGTAGGGGAATGCTAGGGAGGGAAGACTGGAGTGGGTGGGTGGGATGGAGAGCAGGAGGAGTGGGAATGGGATAGGGGGTTTCTGAAGGGGAGACCTGGAAAGGGGAAAACATTTGAAATGTAAATAAAGTAAATATCAAAAAAAAAAAAAAAGTGATGTAACCTAGGGCCAGGAGTAACATGTAGAATGTGGCCAGAGTAATAACCCTTCTCTGCCCTCCATGATCAAAGAGACAAATGTAAGAGACATTGGCATGGACTCAATGGGGCAGACGTTGTTTCATTGTATCTGACTAATTTTTGATGTGTTTCTTGCAAAATTTCCCCATGTGGGGATGTCTCCAATACAGAATTTGGAATTTAGCCACCAAATAGCTTACAAGCTCTTCTGGACCAAGCCAGGAAGTAGGGCTGGTTCAAGTACTTGACTGTGTTGGGTGAACGGGAAAGAAGCAACAAATAAATGGTATCTTTCTCCCGCTTACTGTCCTAAGAGATTTGGCTTAGAGTTGGCTAAGAGATTTGGGTTTCAGAGTTGTTTGTTTTGTTTTGGTTCTTACTGAGTACCTTTCCTGAATGAAGCACAAAGGGCTTTGTACCCCTTCGAGAAAATTCCTAAATGTAAATAGTCAATCTCTAAGATTTCCTTGAAAGTCACTGCTACATAAATATTGCATGTGCCTTTAAAATCTAAGAGGAAGGGACACACATAAGATAGAAGGGGAAAGCCATGAGACCAAGCACACTAGCAGAGCCAAACAGGGAGGACATTTGGAGCCAGGGATGAAAGGGATCGAGGGGTCGATGTTGGCCTGCCTGGGCCTTCTTCAAAATTTTCCTTGTCCTATTAAAAATCCAGAGACCCCCTAGATTCTTATGTATCCTCCTGAATGTGCCTTTCAGGGTGGAAACTATCTGTTTCCATCTTTCCCCACTGGTGGAACTGCTGACATCTCCCCTCTTGTTTCAGTTAAGGAGAGACTTCTCCTGGAGATCAGAAACTGATCCCCCTTCCCAGAAGACAATAAGCAGCCTCAGAAGATAGACTGGCTTCGAAGTGGGCCTGGGCCCAGAGAGTTACAGTGGGATGCTGCAAAAAGGCTCCTAATGGCCCCCCAGTTCACCAGAGAGGTGGCTTAGCAGAGGCATGGGCAGACAGGAAGCAATGGGGACATTCTCCATGGTGCAGAGCCTGGGGGAAGGGCAGGGTTTGTTCATGTTCCTTTTACTTTTTTCCAGCAAAAGATTTCAAGCTGATTAATTTTTTAAATGTGTTTTCAAGCAGTGCCCAAAGTAAAGAAGGTTTTTCTGTATTTATGAATGTTATGGCTTATGGAAGTTTTGGTTGTTTTATTTCTTTTGGTACTTGAGTTTGGTGGAGTACTATAGAAAATGAGGAACCTAGAAAGTGACTTCTCTTCTCTCTGATTCTTTCCCTCTGCCTCCACTTCCCTAAACCCTCTCAGTCCTCAAAAACAGACCATCATCTCTGTATGGAGAGAGAGAGAGTCTGTGGGATATATTCCTCAGCAGGCACAGATTCAGCCTCCTCTCCTGCCTGAGATTAGTTAGGCAGGTGGAGAGACTGGGAGATGTGGAGATTACAAATGGAACAAGAGGAGAGTGGTCCTTGGCAGGCTGCAGCCCAAGTTCAAGTAGCTCCAGGGTCAAACTCCTCCAGCTCCTGACTGATGGGAGAACAGGAGCTGCCCGGCTTTCTGAAGCTGGAAGCTTCTGATGAGTTCAGCCCTATCTCTTGCCAGCTGCCCTGTCTTTGCTTTTCAGCCAAGGTAGCGGCTGCATGTACTGAGATTCATTGTCTATATATTTGGATCCATCTCTTTTGCTAGGTCTTCAAAGTGCTGCTGTGGTCTGGCTGCCATTTTTGTACACAAGTCCTTTCCAGGTGTCCCACCATTTATTAACAAATTGTCCTAGATAACTTTCCCAGTCAGGGGAGGGAGATATGGTTCAGCACCTACGAGTACCAGCTGATTTTCCAGAGAAACTGACTTCAATTCCCAGAACCCACATGGCTTCTCATAACTCCAGTTCCAGGGCATCTGATGCCTTTTTCTGGCTTCCATGGACACCAGGCATGCACATGATACACAGACATGCTTTCAGGCTAAGCACCCACATACATTTTTGTTGTTGTTGCTGCTGTTGTTGTTATTTTTAAGAAAAGAGCCTTCTCCACCTAGTCTCCCAAATCTTCCTAGCTCACCATCCTATTGAGACAGCTTCTGGGTCCCACTGATGGTATGACTTAATGCAGTGTCCCCTCCATGTCGCTATCCTCTTGAATGTCACAAAAGCGTCTAACAGTCTTAACCTTAAGATCCTTTCCCCTTGCCTTTTCTCCTGTCTCCTTTCTTCCATTTCCCTTTCTGTTGCCTCTTCACTTCCCTGGGGGAAACATCTCTTTTCTATTTTCTCTGTCTCATTCTATTCATTCTCTGGTGGGCCTGTAGCTGCCCCTGGGTAAAACGAATTACCAACTTGGAAGAACCAATGTCAAGCTCTAAAGTATATCTGGCATCCCAGAGTCCCCATTGTCTGTACCTAACTGTTCTAGTCACACACACACACACACACACACACACACACACACACACGCACACACACACACACGCCATGCACATGCACACCAACCCCAGCGTATTGCTAGGAGGTAGTATGATAGTCTTCAAAGAGCTGGGATTTAAGAGGTAAAAAGATTGGATTACAGATCTTGGCTCAGTTATCTACTGGCAAGAGATCTTAAATCACTTACTCAACACTTCTCTGAATCTGTATTTTCTCACCTGTGAAAGAAAGATAAAAATAGTACTTAAGAATGTTTCTGACACCGTGAGGTAGTGTGTCTGGCACCTCACAGATAGAAATAGCTAGAAATTACTATTATTTTTGGTTCCAGTGATAACTATAAACTTTTCTGAAGCCAGCTGCTTTGAATAGGGTAGCGTGGGTTTAGAGGAAAATGAAAAGACCCAGCCAGCCACCAGCACAACTGGGAAAAAACAGAGGCAAGAGAATCAGAGTTAAGACACAGACCTAACTCTTTGGATAGTTGTGGTTTTGCTGGTGTCCTTCCAGGTGGTATAAACTCCTACCTTACTCCCAGAATGCATTAGGGCATCCACCCCCTCATCTCAGACAGAGAGCCCCGTTCAGAAACTGCTTCAGAGGAATGAGCCGCATCAATAGGAATCATGAAAGGACTGACTGGTATACTTTATCACTGAGGTGTGGTTGTGGTATCTCCACAGACTTTGCATAACTTTCTCGGGAAGAAACTCTTATTTGAGTCTAAGTTTTGGTGAAAAACAAAAGGAAGTTTGAGATTACTATTTTCTCAAAGTCCCACAGCCAGCAGAAAAAGCCAAACCTCCAACCCAGGTCTACAGGTATCTGGGGTCCAAAGACTTCCTCTTTTAATCCACTGTCTTAATTTTCATGCTTGTTGAAACACATGAGCCCATAGGACCACAGAGTGATCAATCTGGTATCAAAATTAGTGAGTAGAGATCACTAGTTCAATTAGTGACTGGAGATCAAAAGTAAGAACTGCAGAGGTGGTGTGGTAGTTAGGAGCATGTACTGCTCTCACAGTAGACAGGAGTTCAGGCCCTTGTACCTACATTATGTAGTTCATAGCTTCCTACAACTCCAACCCAGAGGGTTAGACATCTCTTCTGAACACAAGCACCTGCACTCATCTGCACACATACATACACACAGCCCTAGTTGTTATAAAAGAAAATACAGACACCTGTCTGTTGCATTTCCAAGTAGAAAAGAAATTTTACCATGAGCATTCTAAAGAATGCTTCCCTAGAATCAATACTAGTCACCACCAAATACTTACATGATTAGACAGTTACACTACAGAGAAAAGAAATGATACAAAAGTTAAGTCTCTTTCAGGGAGATACAGATCAAATTTGCCAAAGTCTGGGTTCAGCTGCCCTCTAGAATTTGATTGTATAAGCCAGAAACCTCTTAGTTAATTTATACTTTGAGACTATCCATAATCTTAACAAAGGCTGGCATCTAAACTTTTAGAATGTAGTCATACCTGTTTTATGAGTGAAGTCAGTTGTTTCAACAAACCTAACATTGTTTACCTAAGAACCAAGAAAACATGCAGGAAAAGAAGGTAGGCTCTGAAGGTAAGCTGAGTACATGAGCTAAGGCACCTCCCATTTATACGTTCTCCCAAGATCTTGTGCTCATTCTGTCAGAGGTGCTATCCCTAGGTTCTCTGTGCCTACCCAGTAACCAACAGAACACCAATGTATAAGGTTGAACTCAGAGACCAGAATATTCTTCAGTTTTGGACATTCCATTTGCTTACCAGTAGTCGCCATGATTTAAAGGTGGAGATCCTTTCAGGGATCAAGGGAAAATCTCCTCAGCCCTTTCCAGAAAAGTGCTCAAATTTTGGGATCAGACTTACCTGGATTTCAATTTTGGTTCCATCATGTAAGGGTTATGCTAAGTGCTGAGAGTCTTACTGTATCATTCATGAAATGGAGAAATCCACAGGATGAACCCTAGAGGATTGTGATAAGGATTGGATCCAGTTTTGGAAAAAGCACTTATGACAGACAAGGAAGCATGGTAGAGTAATTGACAAAGGACTTCTGAAGTCTGAACTGAGACTCTACTAATCAACTACTCAGCCATTCCAGCCTATGAGGAAAACATTAGATGATAGATAGATAGATAGATAGATAGATAGATAATCAGCCTTTATTATGCTCTTGATGTTTAGCACATGACAAGGATTCAATATATGGCTTCTATAGGCTGAGGTTATGACATTAATGTAGGGCTGTGTTTCCTCTCACACACAAGTTGGTATCTAAACTCTGGCTATTCAAGAGTATTAGTATCTATGTTAACATAGGATTCGGTATTTTAATGTAAATTAAATCAGTTATGTGGTAAGATGTAACCAGTCAATAAAATGCATCCTAAGTAACTGGCTTTATATTGAAGGCATAGCTCAAGCTATATCAAGAACCTTGAATCTCACTAATACCACAAGGCATATTGATACATTATAGTATAGAAAATAAGCCAGGAGCTATTCACTGGTCAGTAACTTTCTTCCACCTGGCTTTCCAAAGCATCTTTTTAAGTATCTTGCTTGGGTCAAAATTGCTCTAACAGTTGCACTGTCTGGGCAGATCTGATGCCGGCTTAGTGGTGATGTGGTGATTGGTACTTGGGAGTCAGAAAGGAGTCTGTCCCAAGGCAAGGAGATCTCAGGGAAAACTTTGCTGCCAAATAGGGTAATGTCCTCCTTCTGCATCACACTACCAAAACTACACCTCTCATGTTGGTAGGGCCAGAGACTGTCTCATCGCTCTTAAGATGGGCAAACACAAATGACACAGTGTGGAAACCTTCTCTGCCCTTGCAAGTCCTTGTGTTTAGGTACAATCTGCTTCTAAAACAAGACACCATGGGGTTACAGTTGACCTGGTCATCAAAACATGAGAAGGGGCTTTGCCTTGAGTAACAGGGAAGGCAGGAGCTACAGAGAGAAGCTTCAGGGTCAACATGTGGATATGAACTTCAGTTGTCCATTAGTAACCACTCTTGGAGCCCCCTTCCTGTTTGAGGCTGCCTTCTGCTCCCATACTACACTGTAGCTCTGTCCAGTGCAGAGAAGTGCAAAGTCTTAAAGCAAGCATCCTGCTGTAGATGGATGACATAGAATCTTACCTCACTTCCTAAGGTAATCTAGTCACCTATGCAAAAAGAGGAAGAGAAATCGAGCTATCATCACCTACCCTGCCTGAAGCACAATTTCAATCAGATTCTCACCTGAGGCGAAACTTCCCCAAGGTAGAAAGATACAGTCACTGAGATACCATCTATGCCCATCTCTATATGAAAAATAGTTTTAAAATTCTGTCCATGGCTTAACGGTTCCATAACATACATTAAGAGATAGGAAAAGGGGCACCCCTACTTACTGCTCATCCCTCAGTCAAACGGTCACCATCATCATCCTGGCCTCAGGATCTGTGTCTTAGCCAGACCTAGACCAGATATATACCAGACTTAAATGCTCTTCTTGTTCTTGTCTGCAAAGAGCTCATTTCCATGCTAGTCCAGTGGCTTTCTATAAATGACTGGGGGAAGAAGGCCTATCAAAACCTGGCCAATGTATCAACTTCTGCATCAACTTTTCCCCTCCCCCTCCATCAAAAATTATATAATTTTTAAAGCCGAACTGAGGCAGATGTGTGTTTACTTTGAGAAGTAAAAATGTTAACATTTAAACTGAAAGCCTGTTTCGGTTTTAAGGTACTTAATTGCCTTACAGCATATAATAAACGCAGCCCATCTTGTCATTTAACTAATGGAGGGAGTGATGGAGAGATAGGAGCCCGGGACCCTGTTCTTTCCAGGGTGCCTTTGTACTTAGTTTACTTTGGCACTGTGCCTCGTGTGTATTTTACACTTCTTTACATTTTGTACATCCCTGTATGACAAATACTTGTCAAACAAAAACTAAACAGATTTATAACCCCTTAACTTGAAATGAGCCAAAATTGAACTGCCAAAACTTTATGACTTCATTTTCTTTCATAGTTTTCCACTGCATTGGTTCAAACAGACAAACCCCACTTGAGGTCAAGCCGAGGTCATTTCACTTTCATTACTAAAATATAATTTACAATATGCCAGACCTAAACAAGTTTAGCCTAAAGGGTTTGTATAATGTAAACCATCTGTTCCTTAACAATACAGCTAATTTCCTGCCATCTCCGAGCAGTCTACTGACGGCTTGTTTTAAGGGGTTTTATGATTTTTTAACTAGTTTAGGATTTATGTAAAATTTGAAAATGGGTCCGTAGTTAAGATTCATTTGTACCAAGTAATTTGAGCATTTTTTAAAATGCAAATCACTGTGTAAATGGCTCCCCTGAAACCAAGCTTAGAGTTGGTTTTTCTGGCCATTTTCTAGGCTAGCTGCCGCACAGGTGTTCAAAAGGAGAGTGTTGCTGAACTCTGTAGTTTAGGTATTACCTACTCCTTCCCAGAGCAAACAGTCAAAGTTGGTTTAGGGTGACTCTAAACCCTTCCTTAGGTAAGTTAGAGAAGATACACTCAGCTGCATGCCTGCCTAGCTTACCTGTGCTGATGAGATATGACAAAATAGAACTGGGTCAAAATGTAGCCTTGTATGTGTATGAATAGAAAGAAAGAACTGTTTACAGCACCCTAGAGTACACTGCCATTGTTCCCAACTCCCAAGAAGTCTCAGAAACCTGCTCAGCCTCCTGGACCATCCCTCTGCCTGGCCTTGCTGGCCAGAGCTTCAGAATGGCTGTCCTGAACATTCCCTATTTCTTCTTGCACCCTTCTTCACCTGTAAAATAACCAAATGAGCTCTTGCAAAGGTACATGGGAGAGAAGGAATTTGCTTAACTCGGAGGAGGGAAGGGGCAGCTCCAAAGGCTGGGGGTAAGGAGGTGGGTAGGGTGATAGGCTAGGCCATTGCCATGGTCCTGGTCGCCCCTTTTCCTCATTTCCCCAGAAATTTGGCCTGCTCTTCTCTCTGCCCCACCTGATCTCTGCCTCCACCCACACATACCAGAAAGAGGAGCAGTCTGCAGCTACTCAGCATCTCAGGTGCCTTCAAGATGCAAATGAACTCTCCATCAATTTGAAGAACACTTTTAAAAGAAGCTCAATACCAGAACAAAGAATGATAACAAAAGATACCTAAAACATATTTTTTAAAAATAAAGGGGATTACAAGGACACTGTAGAACAAATTAAGGCTGTATGTGGTTCTAAATCATTCACAAATTTTAATCTATTTCTGGGCGGCTGTAGAGACGTTCAAAGAAAAAACCAAGGTCATCGGCTTCCACATACGACCTAACCCTTCAGGCCTGTGCTCAGTCAGTTAATATTGGTTAAGTGCTGTTCAGAAAGTAACTAGTATTAGTAGAAAACAGCAGACCCACGATGCAAACACCAAAAGGCATTGCTTTTGCTTGAGTTCAAACTCACTGAATTATACTTTTTCCACCATGGGTTAACTTGAAAGCTGTGTAGAGAGGGCATTCCAGTTCTGTTAGCCCATTAATTTATGTCCTGATTCTCATTTTCCTGAGAGAGATTTTAGTGCTCAGTCCCTTACCCTTCTCTATTATCAAGATCTGGAAATCCTGTTCAGGTCTAAAAATAATTAACACAGACTATGCTGTGGAAGAGGCCAGGGCATCTGTTGGGTTCCCTAAAAGTTATCTTATTACTATCAGCTATCACCAGAATCCTCCCCTCAGTGTCATGCAGGAAGGATTCATATTGTCCCATGCTCTGACAAAGAGAGTCAGTTTAATTGGTCACCTTCTCTCCCATAGGAAGTCCAGCGGTTCCCACCAAATCACACCCTAGAGGCTGCAGATGGAGCGTGGTGGTAGTGTTTAGCATGCATGAGGCCCTAGATTCAATCAACTGAACCAAAAACGCAGAAAGAAACAATCTAGACCAGTGCTTCTTCTCAGCCTGGGTGTGGGGTGCATGGGAAAACATATATTTCTGATGGTCTTAGGAACTGAGACACTGCTCAGTAAATCAATTACTTTGTACCTGTTATATCAATGGTCCTCAATCTGTGGACTGCCACCCCTTTGGTTGTAAAAGGACCCATTCACAGGGGTCACCTAAGACCATCAGAAAACACAAATCTTTACATTATGATTCATTAACAGCAGCAGAATTGCAGTTATGAAGTAACAACACAATTTTATTGTTGAGAGTCACCATTACATGAGACACTGTTAGTAAAGGGTGCTGGCATTCAGAAGATTGAGAACCGCTGATCTAGACCATGCAAGCAAAACAGCAGGTAGATTATCATGGCGGAAAAGAAATCCCCGATTAGTCAGATGGGAAGATTAAGCCGAGGTCCTAAATTTAATTATCTTGCTAATTAATGTTATTTAATCTAGTCCTAAAATTTTAAAGTATTAAGAGCATGGGGTGAAAACCTCTCCCTACACTCCCTCTCTTTCAAATTCCTGCCTAGATCCTTGCTGGAAGCCCTTGCTGTTCTGAGTCTCCTCCTAAGAGCTTTCAAATTGTCTTATGCACATGCAAAGAAATACAGACAGGTTCTCTCTGTTTCCTCTCTCTTATACAAAGGCCATGTATGGCATTTTAGCTGCTTTGCTTTTATGCTGAACCACAAGCAGTAGGATTTTAGAGGTCATCCCATGTCTCCACATAGAAAGCTCCCTTTAGAATATTCTATTTAGTAGCCACAACCCCCGACTTTTTTTTTTTTTTTTTTTTTTTTTTTTTTTGCCTAGAAATTCTCTTAGCCCTTGAATGACATTCCCAGCATTTGTTGAGACTGGGTTTTGGCCCAGGCTCCCATCAAACTCCTAATAGTTCTACCTTTGCCTTCTGAATGCTAGAACTGCAGGTAAATGCCACCATGCCTGGCTCTATGTCCCCTCCCCTCCTTTCTCTGTTTACTTGTTTGATCTCTGGGGATTTTTGTTCTGTTTTTGTTTTGCCATCACACCCAACGTCTTCAAGAGTTATTAAACTCAGCTCGTCCAGAGAGGTACTTGAGTCATTTTAGTCCCATAATGGACAGGGCTACATAAACAAGCCTTGTTCTGCAGAGAAGAGCAAGCATTGTACCATTGCCTTCAGCCCAAGTGTCCCCCATCTGTTCATCTCTGATGTATGCCTCCCTCCCTTTCAGTGTCAACATGTCTTGCTTTAAGAAGGGTTTTTAACCCACACTTTCCCTTTCTTACAGAGCAAGGCTAAGGAGCTACCTCTTTCTGCTGTGCGTTTCATGGAAGAATTGGGTGAATGTACCTTTGGAAAAATCTATAAGGGCCATCTCTACCTCCCAGGCATGGACCATGCACAGCTGGTGGCTATCAAAACCTTGAAAGACTATAACAACCCCCAGCAGTGGACAGAATTTCAACAGGAAGCCTCTCTCATGGCTGAACTACACCACCCCAATATTGTATGCCTTCTCGGTGCCGTCACCCAGGAACAACCTGTGTGTATGCTCTTTGAGTATATGAACCAGGGAGATC
Organism: Rhynchomys soricoides; assembly: GCA_019843965.1. Taxonomy (NCBI): domain Eukaryota; kingdom Metazoa; phylum Chordata; class Mammalia; order Rodentia; family Muridae; genus Rhynchomys; species Rhynchomys soricoides. Next base: position 5,992,380 of record JADRCH010000098.1, on the reverse strand, counting down.
TCCACGAGTTCCTCATCATGCGATCCCCGCATTCCGATGTGGGCTGTAGCAGTGATGAAGACGGGACAGTCAAATCCAGCCTGGACCATGGAGATTTCTTACACATTGCAATTCAGATTGCCGCTGGCATGGAGTACCTGTCTAGTCACTTCTTCGTGCACAAGGACCTTGCAGCTCGCAACATTTTAATTGGAGAGCAACTGCATGTAAAGATTTCAGACCTTGGGCTTTCCAGAGAAATCTACTCTGCCGATTACTATAGGGTACAGAGTAAATCTTCACTGCCCATCCGCTGGATGCCCCCTGAGGCCATCATGTATGGCAAATTCTCCTCTGATTCCGATATCTGGTCTTTCGGGGTTGTGTTGTGGGAGATTTTCAGCTTTGGACTCCAGCCATATTATGGGTTTAGTAATCAGGAAGTGATTGAAATGGTGCGGAAGAGACAGCTGTTACCGTGTTCTGAAGATTGCCCACCGCGAATGTACAGCCTCATGACCGAGTGCTGGAATGAGATTCCTTCTAGGAGACCACGCTTTAAAGACATTCACGTCCGGCTTCGATCCTGGGAGGGCCTCTCAAGTCACACCAGCTCCACCACTCCCTCGGGTGGAAATGCCACCACGCAGACCACCTCCCTCAGTGCCAGCCCTGTGAGTAACCTCAGTAACCCCCGATTTCCCAATTACATGTTCCCGAGCCAGGGGATTACACCACAGGGTCAAATTGCTGGGTTCATTGGCCCAGCGATACCTCAAAATCAGCGTTTCATCCCCATTAACGGATACCCAATACCTCCTGGATATGCAGCCTTTCCAGCCACCGCCCACTACCAAGCTGCAGGGCCTCCCAGGGTGATTCAGCACTGCCCGCCTCCAAAGAGTCGGTCCCCCAGCAGCGCCAGTGGATCGACCAGCACTGGCCATGTGGCCAGCTTGCCCTCATCAGGATCCAATCAGGAAGCAAACGTCCCTTTGCTACCCCACATGTCAATTCCAAATCACCCTGGTGGAATGGGTATCACGGTTTTTGGCAACAAATCTCAAAAACCCTACAAAATAGACTCCAAACAACCATCTTTGCTTGGGGACTCGAATATCCATGGGCACACCGAATCTATGATTTCTGCAGAAGTGTGACATGTGTGACTTTTGTAAATACACTATCCTGGAAAAACTAAAAGGTGGCAGAAAAGATTTATATTCAAATGTTTTTATTGAAGGTTCTCACTTAGCAGACATTGCAACCAGTATCTTCTGTGAAGTTTAACTGTGTCTTACCGGAAAGACACCAGCCAGGAAAAATAATGCACTGTGGGATTTACGCTCCATCTGGGTGTGTGATATGTTGTCGGGAACAGACCATTTATTTCAAGGACTGACAACTGCAAAACCAATGAAGAGGAACAAAACATAGTAATTAAATAGCAAACCAAAAAAGAAAGTCAAATGGTGCTCTCTCTGTGTGTTTGCCTTTGGTCACCATGACTGATCTACCCCAAAAATGTATATACTGTAGCATTTGTCTACCTGCTGTCTCTACTTCAGGACAGATGTTCAGGAACTATATTGATTCAACTTAGACTCTAGGCATGTTTGAATGGAAGTGGTGTTTAGCACCACAGAGGGAACTTTAGGCTACATTTTAAATCTCTGATAGAAATGAGCCATACAGATGAGTCATGTCCACAGAAGTCCTCTCAGTAGCCAGGTTTCTCCGGGATGGTGTAGAACGTCTCTGTGTGACCCTCCTCATCAAGAAGGCCTTTTCCACAGTCCGTTTACACAGGTCCGAGAGAAGGTAGATTTGGATGCTGGAAATGTTTGCGCATTACCATTTAGGTTATTGCTTTAGGAATGGGGCACCCAAGGAGGCACAGTCAGGAAAATGGTCCCTCAGCCTGGATCAGTATCTATGGGAGAAGAACAAGGGCTGTTTCACTGCTCCTTGGGTTGGCCTCTATAGGAGCTTCCCCTGACCATTCATGCTGCAAATGTGTGATGCTAGAGGCAAGCATAACCACACGTGTGCCTTGTAGCTTGTTTACAAGTTGGCCCAGGACTCAGGAGTGCTTACTGTCAGCAGATGATGAGCAGGAGGAAACCCTGTGATGATATCAGAGGCTAGTAAATTTAAACTCTCACTTCGTGCTTTTCCTAGAGATGTTCACCAATTAAATTCTAGCACCAAGAATTGTAACATTTTATACATAAAGCTAGCTGAACCCAAAGACAAAATACCCTATTTCACAAAACAGATGTCTAAAAACATGCTGAGTTCACTCAAAGATTGCAAAACTCCAAATTCCTTAACTTGGCAAACAAGCAATTTGGTCCTTCTTGCCTTCCTTAGGGGGTGACATCAAGTGTGCCCATCCTGGCATTTACTTGCCAACCACCTTTTACCATATTCAGAATCCTTATGCAATTCAAGTTCTACATAGAAAGGAATTTTTGATTTGATTTTTCTTTTGTTTAAAAAAAACTCCTTTATTCTAAGAAAAAATGTCAGCAAGTTTTGCTTTTATTTTTAAAGCTATAGAGACATATAAGATGCACAATAAATGCTAGAAATATTTCATGAGGGGAATATAAGAGTTAGGAAGATCCTGATGTTTCTGCTTTTAAAGGTAGAATTTACATCAGGGAGAAAGGAAATCTGTCTACCAAAATGTGCCTAGGTTTTCCCAAACAAGCATGAACTTATAGGTACTGTGAACTCAAAAGAGTTGGCTATATTCAGATTTACTGAGCAATAAATTGAGACCTATTTTGTGGCATGAATAAGCTGATTCTATGAAACGTTTCTTGAAGTGGAGTAGAGGAGATGATTTGTATCCTTTTGTTGCTATGCAACTGTTTAACGATGACACTTCAAACTACAATTCTATATATCCTATGACAATCAGTTGTTTTCCAGGAATATTTATTTTGAGTAAACAGAAGTCTCAGTGCATCCGAGTTTTCAAGGAGTCCCTTAAAGGGGAATTAGCATTCCATGAGCCAGTAAGATACCTTCTCTGGAAAGTCATTATTATGGTTTAAAAAAAAATCCAACTTAGTTTTTTATAAAGAACTATAATGTTTATTTTCAAGCCTTTTTAATAATAACTGAAGCCATTAAGGTGAGCAAAGTGAATCTCAAAACCACTTGTTATAATGTATTAAGACAGCGCTGTGGTGCTGCAGTATGCAGCCTCTTTTGTGTTAAAAGGTACCCTTTTTCACAAGCTGAACAAAAATCTCTTTCACTTTGTTGACAATGTTTTTTCGTAAGGTGAGTTTATTGGGGGTTTTTTTGTTGTTTTTTTTTTTCTCTGCACAAAACTGTTAATGGTTTGTATCACAGAAGTGAAAATATATCTGCATTTTTATATCTGGACTGTTTCCTTATTTCCTTTGCTTGTTTTTAACTCAGTGTAGAGTTTCTTCACCTATGTAATGACAATGTTCAGGTAGCTCACATTACCATGTCTTTCTTTTAGCCTCACTGCATGCATTTAATTACTGTATCGCTTAATGTTTGATTTGTTCTTGTGGGCATTCCAAATAGACAAGCATGGACTTGTAATGACCAACACTCTATTTTATATTGAGGATATACACGTTTGTATTTCACCACCAGAGATGATATTAAACACTGATTATTTTATGCTGCTGTTTATTAAAATGTTTACTCTAAAATATGTCCTGAATATTGGTGTCATAGGAGCATTTGGAAATCTTGATATTATTTCTAATGATTGGCATTCCTTAGAAAGAGAAATCACAATTCTTATTTTTGTCTTACTTCAATTAAATGATATTTTAAGTAAAATTTTAAAAATAGACTCACAGGGCTGGGGATACAGTTCAGTGATACAGCACTAGGCTAGCATGCATGACACCCTAGGGCCAAGCCCCAGGACTACAAAAGAAACCAGAGTTTGGCATTGTTTTGTTAGTGACCAAAGGAGAAAGAAGAATCCTGATGATTTCATAACCTAGCAGTATAATTTGCCTGTAGATGGCAAGCTTTGGTCTTTTAAAATCAAAATGATATATTTATAATGGAATGTAAATAATTGAAAATAGGACTGAAGTTGTATTATTTTCTGCCTTGATATTTCCATATGAACTTGACAAAACTCATGCATTTGGTCTCTAAAGAACATATCCTATCCAACTTAGATTCCAACCATGCTGGTAAAAGAGATGCAGCCATTTCACTGACATAATTTATCATTTTACCCCAAATTGTCCCCCCAAATCCTCCTATCCAGCAATAAATACACATTGGCAAGAAAAATGAGTATTGTTATGAAAGGGCGTGTTCATCTTTGCTGTTTAACACAAAGGGAAGCACAAGAAGACCTTCAGGGCCTTCTCCATCTATTTTAAGTTATCACCACAACCATCAGACTCCATAAAGCAACCACATCCCAACACTGAGGTCCATGTGTTTCTACCTCACACTTGAAGGCCTGGCTCTGCTCTTCACTCTTCTTTATTCTTTCTGTCTTTCCAGACTCCCCTCAACCCTGAGGCTCTTGATCCCCTAGTTCCTAATCACCAACATAGGTTCCTAGCACCACCATACCACACAGCCTGTTATGGAGCACTAGACACTCACTGGACAAAAGTTCTGCCTCTACATGCCTTCAAGGATGCTTAGCTACTTTAGTGTTCCTTCCAGAGCCTGCTACCAAGAGCACCCAGGAACTTATCATCAATTTAAAGGACTAAGTCCTTCCTTGACTCAAGTACTAAATCTACATTTCTAAAGGTAGAACCGAGTAATTTGTGTTTTAAGAATCTTCCATGTGCAGGGCAGTGGTGGCATATACCTTAATCCCAGCACTCAGGAGGCCAAGGCGGGTAGATCTCTATGAGTTCAAGGCTAACCTGGTCTACAGAGTGAGTTCCGGGACAGCCAGGGCTACACAGAGAAACCCTATCTTAAAATACAACAAAACAAAACAACAAACAAAAGAATCTTCCATGTGATTCTGACAGACACTGAAGATCAAAAACTATGGAATCGGAAGGAGCGGGTGGAATGCATGGTCTTTTTATCTTTAGTAATGCAGCGGCACTCAAGCCTTATCCTCTTCAGGAAAACCTAATCACTCAGAACCACAGGACCAAAGCTGAGCCATTTAAGAATCCATTGCAGTTTTCTGAGGCTAGGGCTATATAGCGCTTGCCTAGAATTTGCCAAGTTAGGGGTAAGATCACCAATAACCCTCCCCCAAATTATATTTTCCTGTAGTTATTCACTTGGATAAGAAAATGAATAATGAGCCATCTCACTGGCTCAGAAGTCATGGCTCTTTTCCTGGCAGCCTGAGTCTGTCCCCTGGAATCAAAGGAAGGAATGGACTTGCTTTTATCATCTCATGTATGCCATGGCATGTGTGCCCCCACACAGTAATAAAAATAACTACATTTTTAAAAAGAGATAAATGCAGCACAGGCTACAGGTCCATGACTGAGGGCAGCCTGAAAACGCTAAGGGGCTCTACATCTTCTGAACTTCTTGCTCTTAGGAAAGAAGAAGGGACGGCAGGCAGAAGGGAGGGAGGGAGAAAGGGAAGTAAAGAGAAAGGGCCCACCTTCTTGAATCCTGGCTAAATGTGTTTCCCTTCATATGATCAAGCTCGGAGAAGCTAGTTTCTTAGTATAGCTTTTTAGGCTTCTAAACTGATGGTTGAAAAAAAATGAAAAGAATTTCCTTGTGCTGCACAAAAAAGCAAAGAAAGAAAAAGGGGGGGGGACAGAAAAAAGTCTCTAAACACAGCGAATCTTGTCTGTAGAATAAGGCCAACCCCTAGTCCACATCATTCCAGAAGCCTCCCAGAGAACCCTTCCACCTCAGTCTTCCTGTGATAGTTGGAGGAAGTGGTCATCCTTGCTTCTTGCATCAGCTGCAGTCCATTGGTCTGTTCTGGGCTGGTTCTCCAGGGAGCTACAGGGCCTAAAGCTTAGGAGGAGGACAGCAAGAGGGATCCAGAATGGTGTTGGGATGAAGTTCATAATTTATAGAGCTAGGTTTTTTTTTCAGCCCCTGACTCAAATGCTAGAGAGGAAATTCCAGAACAGAGAAGGAAAAGGAGTGAGGGAGCACACACAAGGGGTTCTGCAGCCCACATCAGAGCTGCACCTGAAGTTTGTTACCACAAATGCTAAGAGGGCTGGGTCACTGAAACCTCAGGAGAGTAAGCCTTACAAACTATCAAAGCATTCAAGGTCAAGGGTATCCTCTGGGAAGTTAGTATGGGAAGGTTTAAAAACATGGAGATGTAAAGGAAGGCAGACTGCTGACATATTTATGACTAGTTGAGTTCTAATCATGTGAGAGTTGCTTGTTAATAAATAAGTAGTATGATGCTGGCTGAACAGGCCAGGCAAGACCCAGACCCTCCCCTAAGTGACTATATGAACGAATGTTCTCATCTGCTACAGAGAAAAACACTGCCTGGAAATTAGATAGGACATTGCCTAGATCTTTTTAAAAGACAGTAACATGATGTGTAGAAATGAAAACTCAGGGAGTGTTTAATGAGAAGAGAATGGGTCTCTGTGTCAGTTTCAAGGCCCTGTGCTCTTGACCGTACATAAACTTAGACATTAAAAAGACTAGCTACACAAAGTCATAGATCAGTGTTTCAAATCTTCAGGCCTTGGAGGCAAAATGGAACTCGCACCAGCAGCAGGTATCACCTACGTCTGTCAGCAGAGGTGAGTGTGCTGTGGCTTCCCTGTGTGGGGTAGCTGATGGACACCTGCTTCGTGGTATAGAGAAAAGAAGAGCCCTAACTAAGACACGATCACTCATACAGCCTTAGTTCAGACGCGTTGCTTGTTAGTTCACAGCTGTTGTCAGTTCACGCTCTGAGCTAAACCTGACTGGAGAGCCTGGATCAATTTCCACCTGTTTGGAGGCAATGAAGTTCACATGGTCATGAGAAGGTCTCTAGAACATACTAATCACTCTTAAAGCAGGGTACTAGGCTGTCATTTTCAAACATGTGTCATTGTACTTTGCTCACAACCATTCCCTATAAAATTCCCTTGTTGGCTCTCCTGCCCTGTCCAACAGTCCCCTTCCCTCCCCCAAATGGCTCCCCTTCTGATTTTAGTCATATGATAGTTCATAGACAATAGATGATGGATGGGTAGATAGATAGATAGATACATACATACATACATAGATAATAGATTAGATAGATACATACATACATAATAGATTAGATAGATACATACATACATA
>JADRCH010000098.1:5968016-5985119 GCA_019843965.1 Rhynchomys soricoides | reverse complement strand
ATAGATACATACATACATAATAGATTAGATAGATACATACATACATATATAGATAATAGATTAGATAGATACATACATACATAGATGATAGATACATACATAATAGATTAGATAGATACATACATACATAGATAATAGATTAGATAGATACATACATATATAGATAATAGATTAGATAGGTACATACATAGATACATACATATATTCATACACACACACATACATACGTAGATGATAGATGGACAGATACACACACACATACATAGATGATAAATACGCACACATATGCACACCTAGAAGAAGTATGTAGTATTTGTCATCTTTTCTCCACATTTCCCTTTCATGTCCTCCATCTATGCCTTCTATCTTAATGCCATTAACATGTCATATAATCATATATTTAAATCTAAATTTTACATATAAAAGAAATCTGGATATCTGTCTTTCTGGGTCTTTGCTCACTTAATATGATGATAAATCCATTTCCTGCAAAGGAAATAATTTCACTTTTTTAATGGGTAAATAAAACCCAATGGTATACATATACTACGTTTTCTTTACACATTCCCTGGGATGGGCATTTGGGCTGGTTCCATGTTAGGAATTATGAACTGTGCAGCAAGCATCATGGCTGTGCAAACATCTCTGGTGTGCTGAGGTATATTCCTTTGGAGATGCACTAGGAGGGCCATCTAGCTGGAGCACAGGGTCACACCTTTGTAGTTCTACGAGGAACCTCCATTTCATCTTCCACAGTAGAGGCACTGGTCTGCACCAGCAAAGTCTGAGTGTTTCTCTTTCCCAAATTCTCACCAGCATTTATTTTCTCAACAATAGCCATTCTCACTAAGGTAAGGTGGAATCTCAGAGTAGTTTTCATCTCCATTTCCCTGATGATCAAGGAAACTGAACATTTTTTTCATACATGTATTGACCATTTTTATTTTTCATATTTTTCTTCATTTCTTCTTTGAATCATACAATTTATCTTCACTTATTTAGTTTTTGATTGTGTTGTATTAAATTTTGGAGTTTTAATACAATTAAGATACTAATCCCCTATCAGATGTATATAATTGAGATTTTTCCCATTATGTAGAATCTCTCTTCCCTATGGTGACTATTTCCTGTGTTGTGCAAAAACTTTGTAATTTCATGAAATCTCATATCAATTCTTGTAATTTCTTGAGCTGTCTAAATTCTTCCAGAAAGTTCTTGCCTATGGTTATACTCTTCTAACTTTTGAGATTATAATTACATCATTTTTCCTTCATTTTCCTTCCTCCAAACCCTCCCACAGACCCACCCACCTTGCTTTGTTTCTAATTCGTGATCTCTTTTTTCATTAATTGGTATTTTATACACACACACACACACACACACACCCCTAAGTACATAAATACAACCTGTTCAATATGTATCATGGTAATTGTTTGACTGACCATTTAGTGTTAGATAGTCCCTAGAGAAGATTATTTCTCCCATTCACCATTCTTGTATGGATTGAGGCTTTATAGGCTTTCCTTTATCCACTCTGGCATGTCTATTGTTCCTGTTTACCTTGTATGTAGGCAGTTGCATTGGTAGGATTTTATGGGTGCAACATCTGACATTCCTAGGATACACAATCTCATAACGAACTCTGATTCTCTGGCTCTTAAATCTTTTACCCCCTAAGTTTCTATAAGCTGTATGTGTGTGAGTTGTTTTGTAGACTGGGCTAGGCTGCACAACTCTGCATTTTGATTGGTTGTGATTTTCTGTAGTAGTTAGTCTGTTTCAAAGAGAAGTTTCCTGATGAAGGTCAAGACAACACTTATCTGTAAGTAGAAGAATAACTAGAATGTAGGTAGGGACTGTGCTGATTTAGTACAGTGGCAGTTTTAGATTCTCTTCCAAGTTTCATGACTTCTCTTGTCCTGAGTAGGTGCCTAGATATGATTTCCCTTTTTTTTTTTTTTTTTTTTTTTTTTTTTTTTTTTTTTTTTTGAGACATGGTTTCTCTGTGTAGCCCTGGCTGTCCTGGAACTCACTCTGTAGACCAGGCTGGGCTCGAACTCAGAAATCCACCTGCCTCTGCCTCCCAGGTGCTGGGATTAAAGGCGTGCACCACCACTGCCTGGCATGATTTCCCTCTTATTGAGCAGATCTTTAGTTCAATTGAGAGCCATTGGTTCCTACCAGGACATACATGCCACTACTGCACCCTTAGGGCTATGGTGCCATGCTGATTGTAGTCGTGGTTCATGGCTGTTATAAGAGAGTAAGACTGTTGGTTGTCTCCTTCCTTTGGAAAGCTTGCATAGTGCTTTCTGGTCCCATAAAAGCTGGTCATCAGGATGGAAGCTTTTGAGTCCAGCTCAGTGGCCACTGGGTTCTCTCTCTGAAGCGCAAGGAAAAATAGCCATGGCATGTAATGTTTCAGGAGTCTCTTGGGCAACAACTGAAATAAGGGCTTCTCAATCTCCCTGATGGGGAATTTGTTAGACAGAAAATTTGAGAATCAGGAGTACTCATTCTTTTTTATAGGTTGATAGACTGTGTCTGTGAACTCACCTGGTCCTGGGCTTTTGCTAATTGGAAGGCTCTGCCTCCACTTCAACCACACTACCTGTTACAGGTCTATTAAGTTATATCTTGATTTAATTTTTGGTTAGCCAGAGTTGTTTGGGAGATTTTATCCATTTCTTCCAGATTTTTCCCATTTTTAGCATATAAGCATTAAAAGTACTGCCTGTTAAATCTCTATATTCCACTGGAATCTATAGTTATGCCCCCTTTCACCTAATTTTATTAATTTAGACCGCTTTCTTTTGGTTAAGGGTCATTCAATCTTGTCTATTTTTTCAAAACATTAAATATTTCCCTGATCCCTTGGATCACTCTTTTAGTGTGCATTTCACTAATTCCTATCCTGATCCATTTTTTCCTGCCTACCGCTCTTAGGCCTCCCTTATTTTCCTTACACCTCACGGGACATGACTACAATATATGAAATAGCCCCGGACTTCTAACATAAGTGCTCCTGCCCCTGCACTTTCCCCCTAAAATTACCTTCACTGTCCCTTGAATGTCTTGATATCTTCACTGTATCCTGAATGTCTTGATAAGTTGTGCTTTTGGTTTCATTTGATCCTAAGGTGCTTTTTAAAAATTTATCCCCTAAATGAAAAACACCCTGCATCCTATCTGACACTCATGAATTAAAGCTTAATATCAACAACAACAGAAAAGGCATATATATACAAACTCGTGGAAACTAAAGAACTCACTACTGGCTAAACAATGACAACGAAGTGTGTCAAGACAGAAATTAAAACCTATTTCAAGCAGAATTACAAATACCCAAGCCAATGGAACACAATGAAGGTGTTTCTAACAAGAAAGTTCATAGAACTAAATGCCTATATAAAAAATTGGAGAGATCTCATATTAGTAACTTAATGGCACACCTGAAAGAGCTCAAAAAAAAAAAAAGAAAAGAAAAGAAAAAAGAACACACAAAAAGAATAGATGGTAAGAATTAATCAAACTCAGCACTGAAATAAATTTTTAAAATCAACAGATCAATAAAATCAAGAGTTGGTGCTTGGATAAAATCAATAAGATTGATCAACCTTTAGACAAATGAACTAAAAGACACAGAAAGGATATCCAAATTAATAAAATCAGAGATTAAAAGGAGGACATCAGACAAAGAGGGACTCTAGAGCATCATAAGGACATACTATTAAAATCTGTATTCCACTAAACTATAAAACCTAAAAGAAATGGATTAATTTCTTAATAAAAACCTACCAAAGTTAAACCAGGAAGATGAACAGTTTAAGCAGATCCATAACCCCTAGTAAAATAGAACCAGTCACTAAAATCTCTCAACCAGAAAAAAAAAAAAAAAAAAAGCCAGGGCCAGATAGACGCAGCACAGATTCCAACAAAACCTTGGAAGAAGAATTAACACCAGTACTGATGAAAATTTTCTGTAAAATAAAAACTGAAGAAACATTTTCTAATACTTTTTACATGGGAATAAACCTGATACCAAAACTACACAAAGGTCCAACAAAAAAAGAGAATTACAGAACATTTTTATATGGATAGTTTATATGGATGCAAAAATTCTCACTAAAGTACTTGCAAACTGAATCCAAGAACACATCAAAATCATCAACTATGACCAAGTAGGCTTCATCCAGGAAATGCAGAGGTAGTTCAATATTCCAGTAAAAATAGGAACAAGACAAGGTTTTTCACTCTCTGCATTATATTATTCAATATAATAATTTAGGCTTACCTAGAGCAATAAGACAACTGAAGGAGATCAAGGGGAATCAAATAGGAAAGGAAGACTCAATGTGCCTTATTTGCTGATGATATTACTTTATACATACATATACATATATATTTATAAGATATAAATATATATAATATATAATATTAATTATTTATACACATACACATTAAGAACATGGAACTTCTGCAGCTGATGAACACTTTTCAGCAAAGTAGCAGGATGCAAAATTAACACACAAAAATCAGTAGTCTTCCTATATACAAATAACAGACTGAGAAATAAATCAGGGAAACAAAATACTTTTCAAAATAGCATACAAAAAATAAAATATCTTGGGATAACTCTAAGCAAGCAAGTGAAAGCCTTGTATAATAAAAAGTTTAAGATTCCAAAGAAAGAAATTGAAGAAGACACGATCAGAAGATGAAAAGCTCTCCAGTGCCCATGGATTGGTAGGATTAACATAATGAAAATGGTCATCCTAGCAAAAGCAATCTACAGAGTCAATGCAATACCCATCAAAATTCCAACATAATTCTCTTCCCCAGACTTGAAAAAATAATTTTCAGTGACATATGGAAAGACAAAAAAGCTGGATAACTAAAACAATCTTGAATAATAAAAGAACCACCATCCCTGATTTCAAATTATACTATAGAGCAATAGTAATAAAAAACAGCATGGAATTTTCATTAAAACAGACACATTTATCAGTAGAATCAAATTGAAGACCCACACATAAGTCTATGCAACTATGAACACCTGATTTTTTTTTTTTTACAAGAAAGCCAAAAATACACACTGGTTTTAAAAAAAAGAAAAAGAAAAAAGGAAAAGAAACCCCAGCATATTCAACAAATGGTATTGGTCAAACTGGATGGCTGTATGTAGAAGAATCCAAACACTTCTATACTTATCACCCTGCAAAAACTCAACTCCAAATGAATCAAAGACCTTAACATAAAACCAGATACACTGAATCCAATAGAAGAGAAGTTTGGAAATAATCTTGAATTCTGACACAGGAAAAGACCTTCTGATCAGGACACTGGACACAGGAATTAAGAACAACAAATAATAAATGGACCTTATGAAACAAAAAAAAACATTTTTATAGCAAAGAATTCTGTTATTCAGAGAAAACGGCAGGCTACAAAATGGAAAATATCTTTGCCATCTACATATCTCATAGAGGGCTCGTATAGAAAATATATAAAGACCCTTTAAAAACTGGAAATCAAGACAAATAGTCTGATTTTAAAATGGGGTGCAGATATAAACAAAGTATTCTCGAAAGAGGAAACACAAAAGGCTCTTAAAGAAATATTCAACATCCTTAGTCATCAAAGAAATGCAAATCAAAACTACTTTGCGATTTGATCCTATTGCACCAGTCGTAATGACCAAGATCAATAAAACAAATGACAGCTATGCTGGCAAGGATGTAGAGTAAGGACAATACTCAGCCATTGCTGGTGAGAATGCAAACTTGTACAAATGTGGAAATCTCAGAGTGGTTGATTCCCTAGGAAGATGGGCATAGATTTACCTCAAAATCCAGCCATTCCACTCTTGAGCATATACCCAACAGATTCTACATTCTACTACAGAGATACTTGCCCATCCATGTTCATTGCTGCTATACTCATAATAGGCAGAAATTGGAAACAGCCTCTATGTCTACTAATGGATGAATGGATAATAAAAATATGCAGCATTTACACAATGGAGTATTATTTGGATGTTGAGAAGATGAAATTTGCGGGTAAATGTATAGAACTAGAAATAATCATCTAAGGTAACCCATCCCCAAAGGACAAATATTGTAATGTATTCTCTCATATGTGGATGTTAGCTTTTAAGCTTTCAATAGGCATGCTACAATCCATGTTACCATAGAAGACGTGGGTATATGGGTATATAGTTAGGTGTAGATTGAGGGACTAGTGTGGATGAGAGGGCCTCCCAAAAGGGGGATATAGAATACAGAATGATATAGAATACAGAATATGTAGTTATGAAGTCAGAGGAGAAGCTGGGGCCTATGTAAGAAAGGTGGTGGAGGAGAGGGGGGACAGGGAAATACAGAGAGGAACAACTAACACTAAGGGCCATTCAAGGGCTCATATGAAAATCTACTATGGCAGCAGCTTCTTAAAATATATACATATATGCAAGAAATATAAATGTAGATAATGGGGGAGATAATGTCCCAATTAGGCATCTTTTGCCACCAAGTGCTAGCTCTAGTGCCAGAAAAGGATTACATCTTATCAAGTTGTTGGCTAAAGAGGCTCCATATAAAGCCCCCTCCCCGCCAATACAACCTAGGCTATCATCAAAGCTCTTGATTGCTCTCCACCAACTGATGGTAAGGCCCTATTGCTGAAGATATCACACGAATATCTCTTTGAATACAGAGAAGTCAAGCTAACTAGTGTTCATGGTACTGAAAGGTACTCTGAATGCTACCAGAGGAGAAAGTCAAACCCCACCCATCGACAAACCTGTGATCTATAATGGTGACTTGCCTTTATGGCACGCTACGGCAATAATGGCACCAATGTTATGAGAGTAACAAACTGCTTTCTGATTGAATTTAAGGCCAACTCCACAAGGTGGAACCCATGCCTGTCACTGCTCAGGTGGCCAAAAGCCTGAGACTGGATAGACCGTGGCCCAAGGAAAAAGCACATAACTATTGTTCTGTTAAAGAGCCATCACAATAAAATATCTCCTGATGACGCACTCATCAGTATCTTACTCAGCCATCCTCAGAGAAGCTTCTCCTGCTAGTAGACAGGAACCAACACAAAACCCACAACTGAACAATGAATATACAGAGAGTAAGAGAAGTTGGAGCACTCAGTCCTAAATGGGATGCCTTCATCAAACCCCTCCCCTCCGGGAGCTATGCAGAGGAGGCGAGGCGGCGATTGTGTGAGACAGACAGGATGGATGCAGCAAAGAAAACAGTGTCTTTCAGACATAATGGGACAGATATACATATGAACTCACGGAGACTGTGGCGTGCACAGGGCCTATGTAGGTTCAAGTCAGAGGAGGTCCCAGCACTGAAAGGGAGGAAGTGGACACAAGCTCTCATCCCTAACCAAGAAGCTATCTCCAACTCTCATGCACTTGCAAAGAAAAAATTTATTTTTCCCTAATGGAGTCTCTCTGGCTTTATTAATCACACTTAAGAGTGACCCCAGGCCCAGCATTGGATGGATGGAGAACACAAAATGAACTCAATGATATTTTTGTAGACCTTTGGTCTCACTGGTCTTTTATTTGTCTAATATTGTTTCTGATTTTTGTGTTTTTAAAGGTTTTGTTTTTGTGTGTGTTTCTTGTGATACTTCTTTTTCTTTTTTAATTCTGATTTGCTTCCTTTGTTTGCTCTTTGTTTTCTAAATGGAGAGAGAAGTAAAAGACTTCTCTCAGTCAGGAAAGCCCAATGGTCAGTGTCATGCATTGGACACCCCTGTGCTATAGCAGTCTTTGTTCAGTTTGGTTATTATCACCAACACCTAAAAATTACAACCCATCAAGACCACTGCAGAATGTGTCCTCAAAGGTGTCTGAGAACAAGCTCTTATGGAGTACCATAGCCACGCTTCCCTTTTCTCAGTGAAAAAATAGAAGCCTAATTTTCAACTACACCGCACAGGAGCTGCTAGCAGGCCTGAGTAATTAAGTTTGTCTAAGAAATGGTCGAAGTACAGCATCGTGGTTAAAGGGATTTGGGCCGAGAGTACAGCTGAGTGGTAAGGTGCATGCTTAGCTCAATCACCAATACTGCCGAAGAAAAACATGGGTCATATTACCTCCCTATCACTCATTCACAGACATACAAACTTCAGTTTGTTACTGAACCATTGTTTCTTTGCCTGAATCTATAATTACTTCATAGCAAAGAGCTAAATCATAGCAATTGTAGAGAAAAGGCCTGGCATAAAATTCAGTCTATATTATTTTATAGCATTTTTTTGGTAATAGCTATCTTTCAAAATAGAAATCTTTCAATACATTTAGTGAGAATGTATCTGCATATGTACATGTAGATATAGATGTAATTATATTTGTGAACAAAGACGTATCTAGCATGTGGTAGTTACTTAAAAATAGTTAATATTACAATTCCTCGTGTTTTACATAATTTTTATAAAGGGTTACATTACCCTCAAGTTAAGTCTGTAGAGTTCAAAATATTCTATTTATTCATGCTTATGTTATAGTATGGAACACCCAGCACTGACCCTGGAGAGGTGGGGGTGGGCTTCACCCGTCAATAGTTTCCATCATCTCTAACCCGTCCTCACAAGCACACAATAAGTAAAAACAGCTTTGAGAAGCATCCCTAAGCCATTCCTAAACCATATGCTCTCCCCTTGCAAAGCTGACTGCCACCTCAAAGCCTCACCAATGTTGAATTTCTGGAACTACCCCTGCAGGGTGACTAAAAACACCAAGGGAAGATATGTTAAAGTGACACACATGAAGGAAGCCTGGAATAATTGTGCCTTTTAAATGCCCATCCACAACTGTACTCAGATATTATAAATGCTGTGTCTCTCAGCAGATGGTGTTTTCCGGTGGGGAAATGAAAGGAGACCCAGTTCTCCTAAAACACTTCAGCACATGTAGTGTTCCTGGCGGACCCTGCATACCTTCATCACAGACACCTCCAGCATCTTCCCCGAGCATGATTTTGAGCATGACTTTCATAACTTTCATTGTGGGGATTTGAGTGCCAGCCTGTCATAGGAAACAAATTGGGTGATTTTTTAATAGCCAAGTTCCAAAACAAGTGAATGGCTTTTATCGAGTTATTACACAATTCCCACTTTAAAATAAAAAAGAAAGAAAGAAAGACAAAAAAGGTATTTGGGTGCTGAAGAAGCTACCATGACAAACCAAGCCAGTTTGCAAGGACTTTTCCAGATTAGCACTGCCAAGTCCTTTATCTCAGGCACACCGGGGCTGTTGGTCACGCTAAACAAAGCAAAGATGGGAAAATAGAAGCCAGTGTGTTCTGAGTAGCTCTAAATAAAGGTTAGTGGTCTTGCACCTCAGGGAGAGATCAAATTATTTTGTTAAATAATTCTGAAATCCGGGGGCTCCAACTTCGAAAAGAGGAACCAAGCGCATCTTCAACTGAGGCTTTTATTAAGGAAAATAAATTTTTTAAATGAGAATTTTCAGGAATTCAAGCCACTGAGCTCGTATGCCCACCTCTTTCTTCCTGTTTGATCTTTGAAGATTAGCGTTCAGTACTTTTCGTGACATTTATATTGAAGAAGGAATATAAGATTATTAAAAGCAGAGAAACTCGATATTGGGAACGCACATCAAAAGGTCTTCAAGACAAAGAAGAGATCATGTGATTTGAAGCCCGTGACTGGAAGCATGTGTGCTGTGCGCTGCCCTGAGTTTTCTGGTTAACAGCGTAACGTACGTCAAAACATGATTTAAAACACTTCTCGCAGCTGAGCTGACACTTGGCGAGCATCCACCTCCTTTTGCTCTTGAGGATGGGGGTTCAAATCCAAACGAGGTTAGCACTTTGTACTGGGACATATTCCTGGTGGATGAGGAAAACAGTCTTTTCGTTGAAGTAAAGTGAAAACATCTGTTCAGGTCCCGAGGGAAAGAATTATTTTTAAAAAGAAGGGGTTGGGGGATGGGTTGCCTGGTTTCAAAGCTGGAGACAGCTTCAGTAATATTGCATACGTCAAACAATTACACTGTCTGTTGCCTGGCTCACCAAGGATGATGAGAGTTCGTATGTGAGCTGCAGCTGATCTTGAATTTTAAAGATTGCTCATCCATATTTATCCCCTTCCTTGTCTAAGGCCAAGTGGGAATAGCTACTCACTGGTTTCAAGTTCTTTTTTCAGTAAAGCAGGATAAACACGGGTCAGTAACTGACCAGTTTTCCATGATGTGATGTGTCTTGGTCAGCAGCTGTGTCCTCTGGATAGAAGCTGGACTTGTTCAATATTGATACAATACGAAATAAAGTTGAGCATCCTTAATACTAACATCCAAAATATGAAGGGCTTCAAAATCTGAAACTTTCTCATTTACTAGCAGATGAGCTTCAGATCTTGGTGCATTTTGGACTTCAGACTTGGGAGCTAGAAGTGCTTGCCCAGCAGAAGGCATATACATGTTCCAAAGTCAGAAAAACTTAGAAAACAGTTGTAGTCCTAAGAATTTCAGATGAAGCAAATCAAAACTGCACATAACTTACCATGTTAACATAGTACCCATTGATCACAACAGTTCTATCAACCTGATCCAGGCATGACATGATGTCATTGTCTGCTCAGGTTCTTATAGGGTGTTGACTGTTATGATCTGGAATTCAAGCCCCCTTCCAAACTCATGGAAGTGTGGCAGAACTCCATGTCTTGCAGTTGGTGGACAGCTGCTCTGATCCTCTTGTTGCTGCTCCCAGTTACTCCTTGAGGTTCTTGGATGCTGCCCACACCAACACCCAGCCTCTTCCATTTCCAATGCTAGCAATAGAGAATCTGCCATGCATGGATTCCCCTGCATCTTCTGGACCACTGATTTCTAAAACACCCTAGTCCCATGAAGGCTGAGTTGTGTCAATTATGTTCACACCACAAAAATTCCTCCTCTCAAAGGCAAGTGTCCCCTTTAACTAAACCACAGAACAAAACCTGTTATGTTCAACCCTGAAGACAGCACAAGGAGTGTGTGTGTGTGTGTGTGTGTGTGTGTGTGTGTGTGTGTATGTGTGAATGCCTGTCATGAAAGTAAAATACAAACCTTACCTTTCAACCATGGAGGCCCATTTCCTTTCCATCTAATGGGATGAAAATACTAAAGCACATATAATGAACTATTTCCCACTGACTAAGCATGTTGAGCAATATGTAATATATATGTATGTATGTATGTATGTAAGTTACTAAAACCAGAGATGGTTCTTAATGAATGGACAACATGTAATCAGGGCACATCTTTAGTACCAAGTTAGGGATGGACACTGTTCCACATAGTGATGGTCTGCCTTTCCTGGATGGGCAATTTTGTGAGAGAGAACTATGAAAGCTAACAGGCTAGTTCCACCTGCCTTTCCTGCTCCCTAGCCAAACTCTAGGCTTCTACCAAGACCTAGCCCCCTGCCTACAACCACCGGTAGAGTTCCTATATTCTCCTCCAGTGTCTAGCCTAGTGAGTACTCCATATCATCCAACTCTCATTTTTCTACAACCCATTAGATTCATCCTGGGTCCCATAACCAGTGCAACAGCTTAATCCAGCCTTCCCTGCCTTCATTGCAGGGGAACTCTAGGCTTGGTCAGGATCTTCCCTGACTATCTGCCAAACCACAGGACTCTCAGTCTATCTACTCTCACACCCCCATCTAAGACAGAACAGGAAGCACATTCAGTACACCAGGCCAGTCCCTCTGCCCATCTGACTTCATTCCACCCAAGCCATTTCCAACCCCCAGACCCAACACATCTTCTCTTTTCCCACAACATGCTTCATCCATTACAAACTCAGAACTAACAAAGGAAGTCCACATGCCCAGATCTCATTGTAAAAATACCAAACAGCATGAAATATCGAGCCAGCATCTTCTCTCCAAATCCTACCAGCCCTGTCGAAATGCTTGCCAATGGTAATTACCTAGATGAATTCCAGGATATAGAATTTAAAAGAATCATAATCCTCATCAAAGAATTTAAGGAGTTTAAAGAAAACAGAAAGAAGCAGCTCAATGGAATCAATGAGGAAGAGCTTAAGGAGAATAACCTCCCAAGTGATGCCAAGGAAAACACAAGCATGAGACTGATGGAATGACAAAACCAATCCAAGACTTGAGAATGGAATTCAATTAAGAGATGAAAACACTGAAGAGGATCCAAACTGAACTGAAAATGGAATTAAAAAACCCAATATCCCATCTGGAAAATCCAAAGGAAAGCCTTACACGTAAAAGGGATCACACGGAAGACAGAGAACCAAGTCTCAAAGATTGGGTCTAGACCAGTATTTCTCAACCTCTTTTTTGGGGGGGTTAAATGATCCTTTCACAGGAGTCCCCTAAGACTATCGGAAAACACATATTTTCAATAGTGTTAGGAACTGAGACACCAGTCCTCTGTCCATCTCCAGGCAGGTCTACCCACATGGAGATACTTCCACATATGAGTACCTGGCATGACGATATCATCCCAGCAGCCCACCTCATACAGCTGAAACAAATACAGGCATCTGAGCCAGTGTTGGTGCCATAATGTACTTATGCAGACCAGTCACACATGTGTAGAGAACAGTTACTGTGCTGAAAGTAGCAGTAATGGAGGTTAAAAAAAAACACTACATAAGTTATAATTACTGGGTAAATGTAAAATTATGTACTGTAAAATCATCAACTACTGCAGTGAGTGTGTTTGTGTGTATGTGCGTGTGCATGTTTGTGTATGCCAACCATCCTAACTTAATCTAGATGCTGCTCTTTGGTCTTTTTATATTTATCCATGGTTGGTGTGAATACTGCCCTCATGTGATAGTAACAGGTATGTAAAAATAAAGTAAGCATATCATAGGAAACTTTAATGAACAATATTGACTAAACTCTGCTATGTATCATCTTTAGTATTATTAAGGCTATTGTTATATATTTTCATTTTAAAATCCCACGACAATAAATTGTGTAGAGAAGAATGTTAAGAAAAATATAGTAAGGATTTTTTACAGTATTTTTAAAATTTATTTATTTTATGTATATGAGTATACTGTAGCTATCTTCAGACACACCAGAAGAGGGCATCCAATCCCATTACAGATGGTTGTGAGCCACCATGTGGTTGCTAAGAATTGAACTCAGGACCTCTGGACAAACAATCAGTGCTCTTAACTGCTGAGCCATCTCTCCAGCCCTACAATATGGTTTTACCTCAATAATTACAGCAGGAACTGACAAACTGCAATGTGTTCTTTGTTGTGAAGTTCTATCAGCTGAATCTATGAAACCAAACTAACTAAAACACATTTTGATAGCAAGCATTCGTGCTTTACCAGCAAGGGCACCAGCTGTTCTAGAAGAAAAGCTGATGGACTCAAGAAAGCCAGACTTGACACTGGTGGCCGGTACCACAAACAAAATGTAGTAGCCATATTTAGAGGCTCCCAGAATCACCAGGGCTATGAAATCTCATATAATTGCTGAGGATTTATTATTGCCAGAAGCCAAACAATATTGTTTGAGTTATGATCAGAGACAAATTTGTTACACAATTGAGTGCAGTTTTCTTACCTAACTGCACTTATCTAACTGTGGACAGTGTCCACAGAAGAATACATGACATGTCTGCTGATATTCTTGATCAGGTAATCCAGGAAATTAAATGAACTCCATTTCCAATATTTAGTATCCAGCTCAATGAATCTGCAGACATTGCAAACTGTTCACACTTACTGGCTTACGTGAGGTGTCTTAATGATAGCAACTTTAAAGATGAGTTTCTTTTTTGCAAACCTCTTGAGACAACAACTACTGCCCATGATATATTTCATGCAGTTGGTTCATTTCTAAAGAGCATAAGATCTCTTAGGAAAAGGTTTGTGGTATTATTCAGACAATGCTCCAGCTATGCTAGGATGGCCATCGGGATTTCAATGTCTGGATGAGTCATCGAAAGTCATCAGAACTCACTGTATGACTCATCAGCAAATATTAACAATGAAGACGCTGACACAAGAGTTGCAAGAAGTACTGAAAAGTGTCATAGGTTCTGTTATTTTATAAAGGCAAGCACTTTGAACTGTCAGCTTTTTTTTTTTAACAACTTCAATTAGTTGGATTTGGCGAACAAGCATCTACTGTTTCATAGTGAAGTAAGATGGTTGTCGAGAAGAAAAGTTTTAAAACCTGTTTTTGAGGCTTATGATGAACTCAAAACACCTTTTAATGCTCCTGGAGACTGATCCACCAACCAAAGAATACACATGGAGGGACCCATGGTACTGGCCACATACGCGGCAGAGGAGGGTCTTGTTAGCCGTCAAGGGGAGGAGAGGCCCATGGGCCTGAGGGTGTTAGATCCCCCAGTATAGGAGAATGCCAAGGAGGGAAGATGAGAGTGGGTGGGTGGGTGGGTGGGGGAATACCCCCATAGAGGCAGGGGGAGGGGGAGGGAATGGGCCATTCTAATAGGAATAAGAACTAGTTAAGACTAACAGATCTCTTATCAAAAGACAGACAGGTTTGCCTTGCTCACAGGTTCCAAAGGGGAGATCTGGAAAGGGGGAAACATTTGAAATGTAAATAAAGTATCAAAAAAATAAATAAACTGGAAAAAAAACACCTTTTAATCAGAAAGCAAAATCATAGGTTAGAAGCACTTTTTAGTGATGTGATGATTTGTATATGCTCAGCTCATTGAGTGGCACTATTAGGTGTGGCCCTGTTGGAGTAGGTGTGTCACTGTGGGTGTGGGCTTTAAGACCTTCATCCTGGCTGCCTGGAAGCCAGTATTCTGCTAGCAGGCTTCAGATGAAGATAGAGAATTCTCTGCTTCTCCTGCACCATGCCTGCCTGGATATTGCTGTGTCCCTGCCTTGATGATAATGGCCTGAACGTCTGAACCTGTAAGCCAGCCCCAATTAAATGTTGTCCTTATAAGAGTTGTCTTGGTCAAGGTTCACGGCTGTAAAACCCTAACTAAGACACAAGTTGGTACTGGGAGTGTGGTATTGCTGTGATAGGCTTGACCATGCTTTTGTTTGGAAGAATGTGGATTTGGGGACTTTGGATTTGGAAAGGGGTAAAATGCTTTAAGTGGGGCTTAATGGGCCATCCTAGTAGGAATAAGAACTAGTTAAGACTAACAGATCTCTTATCAAAAAGACAGACAGGTTTGCCTTGCTCACAGACTTCACGATAAAGATTCACAAGTTCAGATGTAAGCTTTCACAGACGTAACCTTCTGTTACTTCCTTATCTAAACTCAGTTTCCAGCGGCTAAATGCTTCCTAGTTCCTCTTCTTGCTATGCCACTGTCCTAACATTAACCAATAGAGTTCTTATAAATTTGCCTAACCCTAATGAAACATTCGACTATACGATCCAACTGTATATCACAAGTTCAAATTTTAAGTTTCCTTTAATGGTCTTTTAAACGTAATATGTTCAGTCTCCAAGACAGAAGAAAAAAAAAAAACCCTTCTTGCTCCTTTTGTCACACAAAAAGTTTTTGTCTTCCTTAAGCTCATCTTAAAGACTGATCATGTTGTTAACAAATTTATCTCTTCTGTATACTTAGAAGCTACAGGAAACCCACTCAGATCTATCTCTTGTGGACCAAATGGACTCCATCCAGATAAGTAAGTACACCTGCCAATCAACAGCCAAAGTTCCCACTTGCTACCTATCCCAGAGGATGGGATTCTTCTCCTGTGGCCTGGGTTTGGGATTCGCCTCACTCCAAACCACCAAGACCTAAGGGTTTCAAATGCACACCTAAGGAAATAATTTTCTCCTGAACTTACTTAACCTTATTCCCTACTTCTAATGTATAAATGCGTGTTTCAGCATCTTGTCAAATCCAGGCATTTACTACATCCAGACCAGATCCAGAGAAGCAACCCACAGATGCTCCTACTGGATCTGCTCCTTGCTATCTATGCACAGATGATTCCACAGACTCTAGACAGCAAGGAAAGAGCCAACTCTCCTAAGACTAGGCCAACATTCCATACCCATTTTCCTAGGTTTCCCAGAGGCATGTCACCCCAAAGTCAGCAGGAAGTAGCTAAAGATCACAACCCTATTGCTGCCTCACCATCAGTTCTTTCTAATTTTTTTTCTTTTTTAATTAAACCAAAAAGGGGAAATGTTAGCATTTCTTCTAGGCTCTGCCCCACAGCTACCTGGCAATAGCTCCTTGCTCTCTTTTTTTGCTCTCTTGATCTCTCCCTCTCTTCCCTCTCTGTCCTTTCTCTCAAACCTTTTCCCCTCTCCCTCTCTCCACATGCTCATGGCCAGCCTCTACCCTTCTCTCTCTCTCTCTCTCTCTCTCTCTCTCTCTCTCTCTCTCTCTCTGTGTGTGTGTATACCACCCATCAACTCCCCTCCTCATAAATAAGCTCTATAAATAAATAAACTATTCTCTACTCTACCGTCCTGTGGCTGGTCCCTCAGGAGGTAGGGATGCCTCAGCATGGGCCGGCAGAGGCGCCCTTCCCCTGCATCGGACCACACCTCCACCAAACCTATCCCTGGCTTCTTTTCCTTTTCTTATAAAGCACAACACCTAGCTTCAAACCTTCAGATGTGGGTACATAGCATGCAATAACTACAAAAACCAGGTAAGTGGAGCTGTTGCCAGGATGGGGGGTCAGGGAGTGATAGAGGGAGGGATAAGTGGTCTATCAGAGAGTGGGAAACAGGGGTTTTTGAAGGAGAGTAAGGGGAGCAGATACAGAGAAGGTGGAAAGAGGTTAGAGGGAAATAACAGGGTGCATGGGATCTGACAGGGGAATGGGAAGGGTGCTCCTTCCTTAGGGAAGGGTGCTCCTTAGGGAAGGGTGCTCCTTAGGGAAGGTGCTCCTTAGGGAAGGGTGCTCCTTAGGGAAGGGTGCTCCTTAGGGAAGGGTGCTCCTTAGGGAAGGGTGCTCCTTAGGAAAGGGTGCTCCTTAGGGAAGGGTGCTCCTTAGGGAAGGGTGCTCCTTAGGGAAGGGTGCTCCTTAGGGAAGGTGCTCCTTAGGGAAGGTGCTCCTTAGGGAAGGGTGCTCCTTAGGGAAGGGTGCTCCTTAGG
>JADRCH010000098.1:5940678-5963016 GCA_019843965.1 Rhynchomys soricoides | reverse complement strand
ACACACACACACATACCCCACATAGGTATGTACGCACATACATATACTTTCTCTTGTCACCAAAAGCCCCAGTCCTCTTTTCAATGAAGTCTTCACAACTAAAGCACATCTCCCAGAAGCCAGCAGCTAAATGAGTTATAAAGCTTCAAGGAGCGCTGGGTGGCCAGTTAGTAGACCACTGCTCGGATTTAGCAGCACCTTCAACAAAAATGCAAGTTATCGATCATCAGAAAATAGGAAGGAAATCTAGGTAGAGGGGATGGCTGGAGTCAGGCAGACTGGTACACACAGGAAAACAGCATGATAGTTTCGTATCTGGGGTGCCTTAAGGGTGAAGCAGGATGGGAGAAACGCTAGTAAAGACGTTAGTCAACCTTTCACATGCTGAAGATGGAGGAAAATGATCATCAGAGGGAGCTGGAACCCATTCAGTACTTAAAGCAGGAACCACTTGTTCCCGTATTAGTTTAAATCTACAGCAGGTGATCCAATGAGAGAGCATAATCTGTGTCTAGGCAAGTGACAAGACTGTTAACTCGAGTGAAGTTTGGTGAGTGCGTGTAAACTCTGAAGAGGAAGAGAGCCAGGGTTACTTTTAGCTATCCAGCCTGGAAAGGGGGTGAATCAATCAGGGTAGAAGCCGAGCTAAGAAGCAGGAGTAGACTTAGCTTTAGAAATTGGAATTCCAACTTCAGAAATTTGGAAAGTTTTTGCAAAGGGCAGTCAAATGATGATGGGCTTTGGGTACCAGTCATATGTTTTTATTACTTGACAGTCAAAGAGAAAGGTTGATGGTGGACAGGCACTTGTGAGAAGCTTCTGTGATTTACAGTCCAAGTCCTGGGGTGCAGGGAAGACCCTCTACATCATTGGTGTCCGGGAGCACTGAGGGGTGGAAGATGTCATCCTGAATGCTGACGTCATTGGCCTTCCCCACTGAAACTGTTCGTCGATTGGCTAGCTGATTAGATGAGAGGCAACAACCTCGCACGCCTCCAGAGGACTGTTGCTTGGCAACAGGTTTGCTTTGTCCAGCTGAACTGACACAGTCTTCACTTGTCTGGTAGAAAGGGAACTTGGCAGTGCTGCCTCAGGGTTTGCCTTTTTCTCTTGGCCTGCCGACAACACCGGAATCTTTCAAGTGGTCTCCAAGTTTGTCTTGGGGTGGAAGCTGAGACAACACAGATAGGAAGGACCCCCGCCTTCCTCCGGGATGTTCCCGTCTGGAGGAGTCAGCGGTAGAAAAGAAGTCACCGTTAAATCCTAAACTTAGCAGTCATTTGACTGGGGAGTGGGTAGAGGGATCAGAGGGTGACCAGAGACCTCAGTCAAGAGCTCTGCCCTGAGTAAACCTGACGAGTACCAAAGAGTACCAAGACAAGTAGCAACCTCACTATGTACTCCAAAGCTTATATCTTGCTGGGAAGAGACTTGAAAGAGTTACAACACAACATAAGAAAGGTAAGCACAGCGGCATGGAGAGATCTGTTTCATCCAATGATGCTGTTTAAGAAGCAGGTTAGTCCGTGTTTATTCGGTAAACCACGATTTAATTACACCAACTTTTCAACTACAGTATTCTTTAATAACTACTGTTTCAAAATAATGATGGACATCAATTTTAAGTACATTGTGCAGGGCAATTCCTAGTGAGCTAAAGTCCTGAGTATCAGAGTATGTCAAGCATTGACTGGCAGGTTCAGGTTGTGCTCATTAATATTGTAAACTAAGTCGTGTTTTGTTTTCTGACCAGCAAACTTAATTCTTAGCAAGATTCAGTATAGATTTGTCCCCAGGATCAGGATCCTCCTCCTCCTCCTCCTCTTCCTCTATCTCTCCTCTTCTTCCTCCTTCTCCCCTTTCTTCTTTGTTTGTTTGGTTTGTTTTGGTTTTTCCAAACAGAGTTCCTCTGTATAACCGTCCTGGCTATCCTGGAACTCTCTTTGTAGATCAGGATGGCCTTGAACTCAGATATACTCCTGACTCTGACACCATCACCTGGCACATTGCATCGTTTTTTGATCTTTAGTTTTTAGTTTTTGTGTTCTACTGCATACTTTCCAGTACCGTTTTCCTTATGCTTTTGTCTTCTAATTTTAATGCAGAAGGAAAAAACCACCCTCTGTTCCTATGTCACTGGTGAAGTTATTGGCATTCATTTATTTATGCCATGAACTAATATATGGAAAATAAAAATAGAGAATGAGGAGAAAAGGGAAGTTTTTTTTTTTCAAAAAAAAAAAGCTAACTTAGAAACAAAGCCATTCATAGAAGAGTGTGTGCAGAGATGCTAACAATAGCTTTGTTGGTGGTAGTTCATAATACATGCTCTATTTTAGACTTACTATAAACACATTAAAAAAAGCGCCTTCCTCAGAGATGCTTAAGATCAGCTATATAAACATTACAGATGCATGACCTCATGTTGAATAATATTTCTGTTCAGTCTAGACATTATTGTTCTCTGGCATAATAGAATTCAGTGATGGGTTACATCAGTACAGATAACACATGCAGACAAATACAGTGTTCACCTTGACAGTCACCTAGCATACATATTCATTGATAGCTCAGAAGGAATTTCCAGAACTTAAGTATACTCAGCAGAGCTGTTACAGTTTTTTTTCTGTGAAGCTCATTCTTGTCCCTTCATAGAAACAATACTTGAGCATCAGGAAAGTTTGTTTTTGTATACAAGAGTAATCTTGAAATTTTAATTTTATTTTCATAAATAAGTTTCATGAAGTTTAATATGAAAATGAATTTTTTAAAAAAATCAAAATTAACCAGAGCGAAAGTAACTACATTCCAATGACCTCTACACAGTTAGAATGGCGCTTGGGACAGACGCTTTAGAGCCTCTCACTGGATTCTACACTTTCACTATTGAATACTGTCATGCACTAATCTATTGCCAAAATGAAACAAAATCCATGTCAGAGTTAGATCTAGAAAAACAATTGGTTTTATATTTTCTTCCATAACACAAGTAAAATCCAACTCATAAATATAGGTAATGGGGTTGAGTTTGGAAATTTTTAATGAAAATGTTCCTACATCGTGCCTTCTATGTAACATCTGAATCATCTCCAGAAACCTCCAGGAAACACACAGTTTTCAAATTTCCAACTATTCTCTCTTTCCTAACTGGACACACCTAACACACACTGCACAGATACACAGCCTAGCTTTCCTTTCCATCCCACCAGTGAGTTCTACTCTGAGGAATTTGCTTTTAATTTACTATTATTTCATGTGTTTCCTGACATCTACCTTAACATAGGGCATTCAACACCTCCCTTTATCAACAAATGAACTATGAAGAAAAGAGTCAAATTTTGAAACTCAATGTAACCCAGTATCTGACTTTCAAAACTGATAGATACTTCAGCCTGCTTTTTATTTATTATTTATCCATATTTGTTTGTGTGTTTGTTGTTTGAATGACAGGGTATTATTGCTTTTCCTGTCAGTGACGATATGATGAGTTGGAAAGCTGAGATTGAAGGTCTTCAGAATTCAGTTTTCGAAGGTTCGTAGTTTTAAAATCAATCTGTCTTACAGAGAGAATGAGGGAGGGAGGGAGGGAAAGAGGAAGATACAGGGGAAAGGAAAGAGACAGAAATAGAGACAGAAGGAGTCAGAGAGACAGAGAGTAAGGATCAAATCCAGGACCTCACTGCCACACCCAATGTTACGGAATTTTTAAGAAGCAAACACGATAAATACATTTATCAAGAATGTCAGCCAACAATCTTCAGGAGACCAGAGAACACCAAACAAAAGTCCTGTTTACTTCAGCTTTCCACAGTTATTTCTTGGTTTTCCCATTATGACTTCCCCCTAAACTTCCAGAAGTCAAATCCTAGAGGAAATGGCCCACTATAAACTTTAATAGTCATGAGTTATTCTAGCTATTTATTTAAAAGAGATCCTTTGAGTGACGGGTGAGACAAACATATAAAGCAAGAGTGACAATACTACAGTTGTTGCTATGGATTTTGGAGAGAATGCTGAAGACTGGAGAAGGATCAGCAATCACATGTGCAGAAGTCAGGAAGGTTTTCTAAGGAAGCAACTTTGACATGTGAGCATTGGGCCGAGTTCAAAAGGAGAACAACATCCATGCTGCTGGCAAATTCTGGGAAGGGTGAGGTCAGCCACTATGGGAGGAGGCAGTGTGAAGGAGACAGAGGTAGTAAACGGACAGAGCTGTGGGGAAACTAAAACTTAGTCCAGTTAGATGGTAAAGAGTCTAGTCTGAAACACAGACTGGTCTATGCACTATGTAGGAATTTAAGAAAATCACAGGGAAACATCTGGTGACATGGCTCAGCAAAAGCACTTGCTGTCAAGCCTGATGATATGAGGTCCATCCCTGGACCCTATGTGGTAGGAAGTGAGAACTAGCACTAACTCTGGCAAGTTAGTTACACACACACACACACACACACACACACACACACACATTTACATGTGCCATAGAGAGAAATAAACATAAATAATGTAAAAATAAATTTAATGAAGAAAATGACATTTAAGGAAAAAAATAAGAAAATTGGGAATAGTTTTAATCATAGAAAGACTTCCAGTATTCAACAGCATCATTCATTTCTGTATTACAGGACTTGTTTTCTACCTGACGATAGATTTTTCACAAGATTACAACCTTGTTCCTCCAGTTGTGAAATTTGTAACAATTCCTTTTCATCCAAATGGTAAGAACTAAGTGAGACTCTTCCTATTTTGGCTTTTTTTTGGCTTTGTCTATGCAATCTTTTGTGTGTGTGTGTTTAATAACCATGTTCTTTCCCTATTAGGGCAGAAACACTGGCGATCTCTTTGAATCCTAATAGTTGCTAAAACCATTTTCAATATTTTACTAAATCCATTCTCATTTTTCTGTGTACACATTTTCCCACATAGTTGAGATGTAATTTTGAATCTAGCTTTAAATGGCCTGGTCTTTTGCCTACATTTAACTTTTGTTTTCATTTATGTGTGTATGTGGAGGGAGGATGGCTGTGCACATGAGTGTGGTGCCTGTGGAGACCAGAAGAGAGGTCTGGACCCCTGGATCTGGAGCTACATGCAGTTATGAGTCACCCTGTGTGAGTGCTGGGAACCAAGAGAGAGGTCTGGACTCCTGGATCTGGAGCTACATGCAGTTATGAGCCACCCCGTGTGAGTGCTGGGAACCAAGAGAGAGGTCTGGACCCCTGGATCTGGAGCTACATGCAGTTATGAGCCACCCCATGTGAGTGCTGGGAACCAAACTCAGCAATGCTCTTAGCGAGGAGCCCATCTCCCTGGCCTCTTTCCTGCATTTGTATGCATCTGTAAAAGATCATTTTGAACAGTTGGATAATACACATAACCATGCAGCATCTATTATTTTAGTTGAATGTAATTTTTCACTTTATAAAAATGGTACACTAGCCAACTTAACCTGTGAGAGTGAAAATGCGTGAGCTTGTTGTGCTGAATTATTTATACATGAAACAATTTCCTGAAGCACTATACTGTTTTGAATTTAATTCTAAAGAAGGCGACAATGTAAAGTAGCTCTTTGTGGGTTTATATGGAAGTCACTCCATGAAACTACTGAACACCAGACATTTAAATTATATAAACTTTTTTAAAAAAATCTCTGTAGCTACACATATTATAAACAGCCTAAAAAATAACAACACTGCATTCTGCAAACTTGGGGAACATTTATGGTACACAGGACATACTATCTATAGCACATTAAAAAAAACAAACTCTGTGAACTAGCAGAAAATGGCATGAAATCTATCAGCAAACACCAGATAGAGGAAACACAACAAAACAATCACATTATGAAGAACAAAGATGCAAATTAAAACACAAAATATTGTGATTTATCACTTCTGTTTACTAATGTTAAAAGACATTAAAACTCAATTTTCGTAGGCTTGGGCAGACACTATTCTTTGACACAATGGTGACCTGTTAGGGAAGTGATTTGACAATATCTAATCAGATATAATCTACGTATATCCCTATGGGCTAAAATTCCAGGTTTATAGATCATTCATAGTCTATACATAGTAGCACCACAGTATGTTACACTGACGGATGCTTGTTCCCAGCACACTTAACCCATAGCCTGTTATATCAAATCATTTCTGAGTTACTTAACAATGTAAATGCTATGTGTATGGTTGACATGCCATATTGTTTAAAAAATAATGACAAGAAAAAGCCTGTACAAGTCAGTATGAATGTTTTTTTTAAAAAATATTTTTGATCCTTGGTTGAATCGATGGATTCTGAACCTATGTATACAGGGAACACATCATAATCACACCGTCTGTTACATAGGAATTTTTTATTTACATAGAAAAATATTAAGTGACACTTCCTTCATACTTCATCTTTCCCCTACATAAAAAAAGGAAGACCCATGAAAGCTGGATCTTCTTGGTCACTGTAGTGTCCCTAGAATCATCATTGATTGGCACATAGTAGGTACTTACATCTCTTTTTAATAAACATATCTGGAGGGCCAGCATCGCTGACCGGCCCGACAATCCCCAAAACCCACACCGTAGGAGGAGAAATCCAACTCCCACAAGTTCTCCCCTGATCTCTGACCATGCATTGCACACATACACACACCAATAAATGAATGTAAGTAAACTTTAATAAATAAATACATCTAGCAATATGTTGTAAATTTATCTTAAATGAAAAAACCACCTTGAAAACAAAATGTAAAATTATCATTTTATGTGATAAGCACATGAGCACTCATGAGAATTTATACAGATGGAAGTTTATAGATCAACATGACTTGCATAGAATTATTAGGCAGGGAACATCCATATTTTACTTTATATTTTCTTTATACTTTTTTCCCAAGTATTATTTTCATAATGAAAATGTAGTTTTGAAGCTGGGTAAATGGCTTGTGCAAGCAGCCAGACCTGACTTTGGCTCCTGAACACCCATGTAAAGCTCCAGTCACAGTTACACACGCATGTAACACCAGCACTGTGGGGCTCCTGGCATGAGGATTGCTGAGGCTTGCTGACCACCAGCCGACCACCAGGTTCACTGAGAGATCCTTCCTCAGAGAAGTAACATGAAAACAGATAGGACAGGATATCTGGCCTTCTCCTCTGGTTTCTGGGCATTCACAGGCATGCACACCCATATGCACACACACACATGAATCACACACATACACACAAGCCTCAAAAAAAAAAAAAACACCCTAAATTTGACATTTATAGTATGAAATTACTACACAGGAGCCTATAAGTAAAACAAAAAAGCTGGTAGATCCTGAATATCCACCCAGTGTTTATCATTGTAAGAAGGAAGGAAGGAAAAAGAAAGTAGAAGCACTACTATTCTTGATGTGTCACTATGATGCTTGATAAGTTTTGAATGATAATATTAATACATTATTTTAATACAGTAGACCCATATACCGGAAAACCCAGTATAGACATTTTGGACAAGCTGGACAAGTGGAACACTAGTTATACAGTACGCAGAATCTTACTTGATCTACAGGTAAGAATACAGTTATTGTAATGGTGTGTGTGCATATGTGTATGTGCATGTGCATGCATACGAGCGCTCGCGTGTGTGCATGCGTGTGTGTGAGTCTCTTTAATATGGCGCCTCACTATGTAGTCCCAGGCTGGCTTTGAACTCATGATTCTGCTGCCTCCCCCTCCTGTGGACTGGAATTACAAGCATGCACCACCATGCCTAACTTAACACTGTAACATATTTAATTCTCTGGAGCACTAACTCATCACATAACGGTTAACATGTACAGAGCATATTTAAATGCTCAAAAGCCAGGCAGTGGTGGCACACACCTATAATCCCAGCACTTGGGAGGCAGAGGCAGGCAGATTTCTGAGTTCAAGGCCAGCCTGGTCTACAGAGTGAGTTCCAGAACAGCCAGGGCTACACAGAGAAACCCTGTCTCGAAAAACCAAAAAAAAAAAAAAAAAAAAAAATGCTCAAAGGATTGGAGTAAGCTGTGTCAATCAAACTTTCTTCACCTGGAACTAGAGCGTGGCTCTTTAGCTGCAGACTTACTTTGAAATTGATAGTTAAAGCCCTTCACAATCAAAGGATACACATTTTATACAAAGCGGGGGAGCATCGAGATGTTTTCAGTTGTGGAGATACAGTCAGAGTTTATTTCAGCTTGTAACACTGAGCAGGGCTCCCGGTGAATATTTCATAATTCTCTAGCCTCCCCTTCCTCATAGGTGAGCCACTGGCTACACCTTAACATATTCAGCTTTCCTCTGTGTTCCAGACAGTGCTAGCTGCTCTCTCTTGTTAGTTCATGTCAAACCTGACAAATTATGGAACCAAATGTACTCTCTCGTCTGGTCAATGTCTGGTTCCCAAATGTCATAATCACCATGGTGCCCACATGCTTAGCACATACCTCCATCTTATCTTAGCCCCTCACACATCAGCTAATGAGAAAATATGAAATAATATTTGCCAGGCATGCCTTGATGACCAAGATTCTCCCTGCAGCCAGAGACCAAGAGCTTGCTCATGAAAAGAAGTTTCACCTGCTTTCTACCCACTTTGAAAGGATCCACACTGCATCCTTATTTAGGCAGTTATTATGATTGTGGAAATGTAGCTTGAATGTGCTTCCCAAAGAGAAAAGTGCAGTAATAACAGAGAATTCTTAGTAGTTTTGAAATATCGGATGACAAGTGGTTACTTTCATTAGTGAAAGTCTGGCATAATTTCCATAATTTTTGTTTTTGCTTATGGTTTTCTGTCTGTGTTTACTGTGTGTATTGCTACAGGATGCATGTGGAGGTCAAAAGACAACTTGCTGGAAAAGTTTCTTTCCTTTCACCATGTGGGCCTGGGGATCAAAGTCAAGTATAAAGCTTGGCAGCAAGCACCTCTACCCATGAACCATCTCTGCTGCCGCATTTTTGTTTGTTTGTTTGTTTGTTTTGTGGTAGGGTCTCACTATGGCCTCCAATTCACCATTGCCTGCTCGCATCTCCTAAAGAGTGTGTGTGTGCCACCACACATGACATTTTCATAATTTTCTATTTTAACTTTCTTACACTTGTCTCTTTATTTAGGGGTGGCAGGCCATGAAACACATGTGGAGGTCAGAGGACAACTTGTGGGAGTCAGTGATCCTTCCACAATGTAGGTTCTAGGGATCGAACTTAGGTAGCCGGGTTTGGTGGCAAGCACCCTTACCCACTGAACCATCTTTGCCTGCTACCTGACTGTCTTCATAACTTTTAAGCTGTGATTGTTCACTTTGCCCTGCATCAACATTTCAGTATTATAGCAGAGTTCTCATCTGTTTCTCTGTTGCTATGATAAACATTAACCAAAATTCACACAGAGATGAAAGGGTTTCCTTGACTTACATTTTCTGATCACAGTCCATCACTGAGGAAAGCCACGGCAGGAACTCAAGGCAGAATCCTGGAGCCAAGGCTGAAGCAGAGACCATGGAAGAGTGCTTATTCCTTGTGGCTTGCTCACTTTGATACAACCCAGAAGCACCTGCCCAGAGGTGACACTACCTACAGTGGTCTGGGCCTCACACATCAACCATTAATCAGGAAAATGCACCACAGGCTTGCCCACAGGAGAAGCTGATGGTGGCAATCCTCAGCTGAGGTCCCCTCTTCCCAGATGGTTCCACTTTGAGGCAAGCTGACTAACAAAACCAAATGGCACAAGTAGGGATGAATGAAGAGATTCTTTTAACCATGTTTTATTAGCCTGCATAGTATAACATGCAATGTTCAAAATATAAAATTATTAAATATGCATTTGCAGTTTAGGGTAAAGCAAAAATGTTTTTTGAGTGTTATCAATAAACAAATCATAGTCTAGCAGAGCAATTTTGGTCACCACCAGTCCTCTGTTTGGCCCGGGTGCATGGATTCTGTGGTATGGGGAATTTTTAAGAGGTTCCCTGTACTGGCTAGTTTTGTGTGTCAACTTGATACAAGCTGGAGTAATCACAGAGAAAGGAGTTGAGAAAATGCCTCCATGAGATCCAGCAGTAAGGCATTTTCTCAATTAGTGATCAAGGGGGGAGGGCCCCTTGTGGGTGGTACCATCTGTGGGCTGGTAGTCTTGGGCTCTATAAGAAAGCAGGCTGAGCAAGCCAGGAGAAGCAAGCAAGCCAGTAAGGAACATCCCTCCATGGCCTCTGCACCAACTTCTGCTTCCTGACCTGCTTGAGTCCCAGTCCTGACTTCCTCTGGTGATGAACAGCAGCATGGAAGTGTAAGCTCAATAAACCCTTTCCTCCCCAACTTGCATCTTGGTCATGGTGTTTGTGCAGGGATAGAAAACCTGACTAAGACATTCCCCTAAGACACTAACCTAAGTACTGCTGTGAATGGAATACATATAGATTTTTGGTTATCAGTCAGATAACATTAAGAGAAGATTAGTTTATACTGTGCAAAGTGTTTGTGATCTCTTAGCATTAGAAGGTAGAAAAGTAAAAACAGATAAAAGGAAGTGACCAAAGGAGAAGTCTGATTTCAAGCTCAAGGAGGTCCCAAGATTGTATCTTCTAAGATGATAATTTGTGGTAGTAACAACAATCATAGAAAATTTACTGATAGTAAATTAGCCAATTAATGACCTAAAAGGGGTATAGACACGTGTAAGCTCCAGTACATATGTGTTTACTCATGATCTAATGTGGTCTCCTGTTAGTATGTAGTGGGAGCTTTTCACTGTTCTCCAATGCTTTACATTAAAATCCACTTTAAATTTATGTGATAAGAATGAATGTTATAGTAAAATTTTTTTCCTTTGATCCCAGTGATTCAAGAATACACAGCGTAAAACCAAGAGAGAGTAATTTTCCTGAGGA
Source organism: Rhynchomys soricoides (assembly GCA_019843965.1). Classification (NCBI taxonomy): domain Eukaryota; kingdom Metazoa; phylum Chordata; class Mammalia; order Rodentia; family Muridae; genus Rhynchomys; species Rhynchomys soricoides. The sequence continues at coordinate 5,952,122 of JADRCH010000098.1, read as the reverse complement.
TATTTGCTGTTTCCTTTGTTTGTTTGTTTGCTTGCTTTTTCAAGACGGAGTTTCTCTGTGTAACCCTGGCTGTCCTGAAAGTCACTCTGTAGACCAGGCTGGCCTGAACTTGCAGATCTACCTGCCTCTGCCTCCCAAGTGCTGGGAATAAAGGTGTGCGCCACCAGCACCCAACTGTTCTTTGTTTTATATCACCACTGTACTCATCTCCAGGGCTGTACATAGTAGGCACTTGCTATGTTTGTTGACTTTGTATGCATTGGTTTGTCTTGTTATTCCATGAAAATTTTATTTTAAACTTGTTTGTTGTGTTTTCTTTTAGATGTTGCTTTCTTACCCTAGTGTAAAAAATCCAGTGAACTTGGAAGCAGCCCAACTGTTGATTAAAGATGAGTCTTTGTATAAAATTGTAATTCAGGAACTTATGCCATCAGCATCACCAAGTAAGAATTGCTTCCATACTTTTCCTTGGCTATTAGCACCTACACATGAAATATTTAAAGCCAATACATGATTGAGCAAATAAGTGACATGTAACGGATATTTTAATATTTCCTGTATCCATTTTCAGTAATGAAATGACATTAAATTGTCTCTCCTGTAGCTATTCGTCAAACCAATCAGTGTGATCCTTTTAATTTTTTTTAAATTTCATTTATTTTTGGTGTGTAGTTTACATGAGTGGGCTTGCACAGTGCATGTGTAGAGATGAGAGGAACACTTGAAGGAGTCAGCTCTCCTACTGTAATTCAGCTCATGTCATCAGGCCATTGTGTGTGTGTGTGTGTGTGTGTGTGTGTGTGTGTGTGTGTGATAGTGTAAGTGTATGAATGTAGATACCAAATGTTGACCCAGTTATTCTTCACCTTTTGTACCAAAAGAGTTTACCCGTGGAGCCGTCTTGCCTGTGCAATGTGTTCCTTTTTTACAAGATCACCAATGATCTTAAGCCCAGTGTATTTACAGGCTATGGTCATGTAAGTGGTAGAGACAGATGCTGTCAATTAAACTTCATCTACCCATTATCCCATGGCATCTAACTTTAATTCTCACATCTGTAATGAGTGTTTCCCAGACTCTACTTGTCTTACCCCAGATGTTGCTGACCTTGGCCTCCTTTCTTCTTGCTTAACAAAATATTCAGCATTTTCTTCCTGGGCATTTCTTTCCCAGATTGTCTTTCTAATAGTCCTGTGGGAAGGACACTGGAAGCCATCCAGGCTTCTACTTAGTTATTGATATCCTTGGGTCCCTGCCAGCATCCTCCACTCTTTGTGCCGGCTCCTTCTACCTTCATTTGCCTGGGTTGTGTCTCCAGCCAGCAGAGCCCAGAGGGCTTTCCCACAGGCAAGCAGTGAGACATAATTCTTTCTTACCTCTCCTGCTCCTCCTAGAATCATGCAGCAACCTTGCAAGCTAGTACAATTGTCTTTCCAACCAGCAGACTTTGATCACTTTAAAACCTTTTTCTTTCATATTTTATCGGCTCCACCCTCACGTTCCTTCTAAGACTGCACACTTCCCAGTCCATTCAGAAGGCTTGTAAAAGCATGTACCATCATGGCCAAGTTCAAATTAAGTAGTATTAATTATAAGTTTCCTCCAATATCTGCACAGATATGTTTTTTTTTTTCAGAGTTCTTCCAGCTTTGGCTAAAATCAACTTTTGAAGTTGATTTATGCCAGAAGAATAGCATAGCTTCACTCTTAGCAACAGTATTCACTCCAGACCTAGCAGTATTCTGTACCATCCTGACACATTCTCTAGAATAGCAGCTCTCACTAAATATCTGTATGATGAATGAAGAGTATATAGCACTTAACCTTTTCTGAAACCTAGTACACCCTCATTACAAAGAGATACTCTGTATGGCAAAGTTACATCTATATGTTAGTGAATGGGTTTAAAGAATTCCCTACAATGAATGACTTTATACAATAGATTCCAAGTTTTCCTGCTGTGGGGTAACTTTGAAATCAAAGCTAAGTATGGTGGCATATATTTACCATGGCTGTCTTACTTTCCCCATTTCTGTGATACAAATAATCTCACAAATGCAACTTAAGGAAGAAAGGGCTTATTCTGGATTATAGTTGAAGGGAACAGACCGTTGTGGTGAGGATGTCATAGGGACAGAAGCATTAGGCAGCTAGTCACACTGTTTGTACAGCCAAGAAGCAGAGAGCAATGAATACTGGTGCTCAGCTGCTTTCTCCTTTGTATGCAGTCTAGGACCCACCCCCAGAGAATGGTACCACCCACAGTGGATGGTTTTGTCCATGTCAATTATCCTAATCAGGAGAATATCACATAGGCATGCCCAGAGGTCTATCTTCTAGGTGATTCTAGAGCTCAATCTGACAATAGACTAACCATTGTAGCTCTGCCCCTTGTTAATATGACTCCAATTACAATGCTTTAAACCAGTACCTTCCATCACTTGTCCCTAACCTCTCATGTTCATCTTATAAAGCAAAATGGAATCCAACTTCAAAAGTCCTCATAGTTACTAATAATTCTACCAATTTAAAAGTCCAAAGTTCTCACTCCATCTTAGAATCAAGAAAACCACTCAGCTATTAACACCTATAAAATAAAAACAGGTTTAATACTTCTAATATACAATGGTGCAGAATAAGCATCCCTATTCCAAAAGGGAAGAATAAGGACATAACAAGGAATGATCAAATCAAAGTAATACATAAATCCAGTAGAACAAACACCAAATCCTGCATCTCTATGTCTGGTATCTGGAGTTTGTGATTGTATCACTTGGGCTTCAAAAGCCAAATCTGGGCTTTATGTACCCCTGGGCTCCTCTCACCCTGATGCCTGTAGCACATATCGAATCTCTCATACCAACTCTATTTTATACCTGTAGCTTGCCTTAGTAGACATCCCATGGTCCCAACATCCACAACGTCCTGACATCTCCCTTGTAACTTAGGCTCCACCTTTAATGTCCACTTGAGGGCATGTTTGCAGGGACTGCAACCTTACCACACTGTCTTGCCTTATACACTGTCTGAAACTATGGACCAGGACTTTGTGACTCCCTCAATCCTGCATCTCTCAAGCAAGTGCCACATAGAGCAGGGAACCCCTTTGGTTTAGGACTTCTTCCTTCAAATGAATTTGGATCTTCACAAGGCTCAGCCTCTGATGCGTGAGGTTTTACCCTTGGAACATCTCTCCCACTGTTGCAGTGAAACTCAAACTGCTTCCAGTGGTGCCCATCTCTGAACAATGACAGTTTTCTCTCAGCACCAGCCTAAATGCTCTCCCATCTTGAAATTTCCCCCATCAAACAAATTAGTCCATAACTTTAAATTCAACTTCACTCAAGTTCTCAGGACACAGAAGAATGAATCCACTTTCTACACCAAAATATCAGAGGAATGGCCCATCCCAGTTCCTGATGGAGCCCTTGTTCCCTTCTGATACCTCACACGCTGGGCCCGCATCGTCCATGCGTCTCTCGTCATTTTTGTCTTTCAAGTTCCTATAAGAATAGTTCATTTAAGCCGGGCCATGGTGGTGCACACCTTTAATCCCAGCACTTGGGAGGCAGAGGCAGGTGGATTTCTGAGTTCAAGGCCAGCCTGGTCTACAGAGTGAGTTCCAGGACAGCCAGGACTACACAGAGATACCCTGTCTCAAAAAAAAACTAACAAAGAAAGAATAGATCATTTAAACTCTGCTTGCAGCATCAAAGAACCTTTCTGGCCCAAAGCTCCAAACTGTTTCTCCCTCAAACATGTAAGAGCAATATGGTCAGGATTCTCACAGCAAAGGCCCCACTTATCAGTACCAAATTTATGTATTACTTATTGTTCCTATTGCTGTAACAAAGTACTCTGACAAAAGCAACTTAAGGAAGGATTTACTTAGACTCACAGCTGAGGTTATCACCAGCCACGGTCAAGGGCAGAGAGCAATGAATGCTGGTACTCAGCTCGCTTTCTCCAGTTTATGCTACAGGACAAAAGCCTCAGCAATAATGCTAACCACGGTGAGTCTTTCAACCTTGGTTAACCTAATCAAGATAATCCCTCACAGACATGTCCAGAGGCCCATATAGATCTCAGCAAGCTGGCAATTGAGACTAGAGATCACCCAGACTCTGAAGTCAGTCTCCTTTTGTTCTTCATGGGTAGAGAGCATCCTTATGGTTATCCAACTACCACCACACCATTCAGAAAAGCCAGTCAAATCATCCAGCATCCAGCCAACAAACAATGAACCAAATAGCTTTTCATTAGCTGTCACTACTTTACATGTGTCTGTTAGTGAAATGTGTAGAACTCAAAGCTAGTTGGTGCGCATCGGCTATCTTGGCTGTTCTGGGAGTAAAGTCTAGGACCACATAAAAGGACTGACTTTCTGAGGTTGGTAAAAGAAGAGTGTGCTGATTTGGAGGCACCAGCTGCCTCTATACACCAGAAGGAGGAAGTGGCAGGAAGCTTGCTCAGCTCTATATCAGACAAAAGTACGTCTATGTGGTCTTGTGTGAAAACTACATCCAGCAGGAACTGCTTGTTAACACTTACAAAACGGTCCTGTAAAGATTGTAAAAATTCTCACTTTTATATTATACGTTTAAAATATTACTAAAGAGATCCAGGAAAGTCATAGGAAAATTATTGTCATACTTTAGACCATACAAATCTGGGTCAATACATAAGAAATATGAGGCAGCTCATTTTACCGTCTCTGGAGGCATTAACTTTAGCTTACAACTATGTCCTCGGTGTCCAGTATAGTAGCTGAATGAGTGAATGAAAAGACAAACATTCCCACAAACTTAGATCCAGATTTTACTTCATAGTTTACTTAGTGTTTAATCATCTTGTCTTTATCTCCTCATCCTTGGGGACGAATCCAAGGATGGAATGACTAGTTGAAACCCACATAGCACCAGAGAATCCACACAGGCCTTCCCAGTCTATCCTGCTTCTAAGTTTAATAGGATGGATGCAATCACTTGTTTAAGGTCAAGTCATCATAAGAATGTACATGTGTAAAATGGAAGGCCAATGTGATAGGCAAATTCAACTCAAGGGATTCGTGGGGAAATGATTCACTTAATATAAACCAACAATAGGGCATGTCCTTTTACCAAACATGTGTTCAGAACTTTACCCTCTCCTGGTGGAGGGCCCTTGTTTGAAATACCTCTGTGCTTCATGTGGACCGTCACATTTTCTATGGCTAAAACTCTGCTTAGCTAATGCAAGCTCAAAGGCAGAGGTGAAAGCACTCTTCAGGCATTTGAAGAGATGTCCTGCAAAAGAAAGATTTCTTCTGTGTGCCTCCAGAAAACTGTGGTCCTGATGCTCACAATCAATCAACCTGCCCTAGGCCCATAGACAGAAGCCACTCAGGTCCAGTATTTACAGGCTTGGCCCTACCTTGTACCAGAATATACCTTGACTACATTGGAGATGTTTCCCTCAATTGTCAGTGTCTGGAATTAGTTTATCCTAAGCCTCGGCCTGTCTGGTAATATGTAGATAGATATGCAAATGTTGCTCATTCTCCAAACTCTCCCAAAATAACTTCAGTGTTTGTCTAGCCTATGCAGTGACCCAAGCTCTGAGCTCAAGCTTGTTTGCTAGTCACACAGTGACTTTTTCATTCCCTAGTAGGCTCCTGTCCTTGTAACCTATCCCTCTTGTCTAGTGTGCTAACACACTCCCAGGCTGCCTGGTACCATCCTAAAAGAATTGTACCTAGTGACCCCTTTTACTTGCAGTGTGCTCATTTGGACAATGAATTATCTATCAGTAGCCGACCATCCCTAGAAGCAAATGCTGCTGATGTTGCATCCTTAATGGTAGACAGCATCCCACAAGTCCTAGATAGCCAAGAATGAGGAGCAGCTCTCTAACTCAAGTTGCTTAAAAGGATGCATGAGACAGACCAGTTGGCCAGGTATTAAACTCCCAATCAAAGTCATGTTCGTTTACAACCACCAGTGTTGACTTAGTAGCATTAAATGGTCATTTTCGATTGTTATCAAAGAGCCTTATTTCCTGGTTAAGGCAGAAATTGAACAAGAAGCCATTCAAACCTTCCAAATTACACTTGTTAGTTATGAAATTTTGGAAAAAGAAAGGTCTGGAAAGAGCCAATGAATAGCAGCGGTTGGCCTCCTAGACTGATCCCTGTTGCCTTCTAGCTTGTCGTGATGGGATTTCATATTGGCTCTGTGACCTTTACTGTTTCTCAAGCCATCCTTGTGAAGTTTGGTCTCTGCGTGCTTAGATGATCAAAAGGATGTTCATCTTCTGAGTACCATGCTTGCTTTGACCTTTAAACATAAGGCTTACATCATTTCTAAAAATACGTGGTCGAAGGAAAAGCTTGAGTATAGAAATAGAAAAACTGAGTGAATAGTAACTAACTCCGATATAGTGATTGTTTTTGTAGCTTTTGATAAAAGAAGATCATCATAAATTTCAGATGCTACTCTGAACAAACTATAATATAATGTGCTGGCAGATGAGTCAATAAACTAGCATATATAACTGTCAGATGAATTAACATCTGAATAAAGGAATCATGAAAGTCAGGGGGATTATAATTCTTTTTATATAGTATACTTTTTCAAGCTTGTGTGCTGGCTCAGCTCATGTCAACTTGACACATAAAGTAGTTATCTGAAAGGAGAGAACCTTAACTGAGAAAATACTTCCATAAGATCTGGCTGTAAGGCATTTTAATTCGTGATCCTTGGGCAGAGGGCCCAGTCCACTGTTCATGTTTCCACCCTGTGGCTGGTGGTCCTAGGTTCTGTAAGAAAACAGGCTAAGCAAGCCATAGGGTGCAAGCCAGCAAGCAGCACCCCTCCATGGCCCTGCATCAGCTCCTGCCTCCAGGATCCTGCCCTGTTTGGGTTCCTGTCCTGACTTCCTTCAGTGATGGTGTAAACTTCCTTCAAGGTAGAAGTGGAAACTCAATAATTCTCCCACTCGCTCTTTTATCATAGAAACTCTAACTAAGACACCTTGGTTTTGAAATTAATCCTTACTGGACGTAGATTTTCATGCAAGTCCATTTATAAGTACCCTGTCTAAAATAGAGTGAGTAATCTCCCTGCCACCCCCTCTTCCAGGTATATATTCAAATGCATTTTGTTTAATTTATAGTTAGGAAAATGCAGTAAGCATTTGATTCTTCAGTTCAAGCTTCCAATTAGTTCATTGATTTTTAAAAATTGTTATAGCATAGAGTAACTGTCAAGAAAATTTTCTCTGCACAGAAAGCTGATGAAGTCTCAGATAATTGTGAGTCTCCATTTTATTTTATATACTTTGTATTTTTATTGATGAAGAGGTATGGAGCGGTGGGGCAGGGGTAGTTGTAGAAATTCTCTTTTCCCTGGATAATGTATTTTCTAGACTCAAAGGGAAAAAGAAATTTAGTCCAATGGCACTGCTCACTTGTCACAGAATGGAAGCTTCAGAAGCATCCCTGAGATCCAGAGACCACAGCGTTCACACACACATCCTGACACAGAGGTATGGGGAAGAGGCACTGCAACTGGCCTCAGTGTGCATCTTCTCGCTGAGGCCACGTGATGCACAGCTTCTTTTTTGTGTTTGAGCATATCACATAGGCCAGGAACTTTTCAGCAAAGAGTCTAAGTTGTTAGTTTTAACTGAAATGCTGGGTTTATAGTTTCATCAAAGAAACATATTTAAAGTTTTGAAAGACAAAAGGTAGAACTTGGTTTTGAGTCCTTCAGGACCTTCTAGGCCTGTAGCGGTCATCCTAGAGTGCTGCCCCCTGGAGGCAACAACTCAGTGAACTTAGCTCTTTTTCTCCCTCCCTCCCTCCCTCCCTCCCTCCCTCCCTCCCTCCCTCTACCTTTCTCTCTCTCCCTCCCTCCCTCTCTTTTTCCATTAATTTATTTATTCGTTTTACAAACTGATCACTGTTCCCCTCCCAGTACCCTCCGCCCAGTGGCCCTCCCCCAATCCCCTATCCCCTTCTCCTCTGAGGGAGGGGGTGCTGTGTATCGTCTCATCCTGGCCTATCAAGTCTCTGCAGGGTTAGGCACATCCTCTCCCACTGAGGCCAGACAAGGCAGTCCAGTTGGGGAATGGCAACAGCTTTTGGGACAGCCCCTCTCCAGTTGTTGAGGGGCCCACATGGAGACTGAGCTACATATCTGTTACATATGTGCTGCGGGCCTCAGTCCAGCCCATGCTCTTTGGTTGTTGGCTCAGTCACTGAAAGCCTTCAATGGTCCAGGTTAGTTGACTCTAGTTAGTTGGTCTTCCTGTGGCTTTCCTATCCTCTTCAGAACCTTCAATCCTTTCCCCAATTCTGCCACAAGACTCCCCAAGCTCCATTCAATGTTTGTCTGTAGATCTCTGCATCTGTTTCAGTCAGCTGCTGGGTGGAGCCTCTCAGAGGATAGTTACGCTAGGCTCCTGTGTGCTGCATATCATTAATAGCGTCAGGGATTGACGCTTGCCCATGGAATGGGTCTCAAGTTGGGCCAGTTATTGGTTGGCCATTCCTTCAGTCTCTGCTCCATCTTTGTCTCTGCATTTCTTTTAGACAGGACAAATTTGAGGTTGAAAGTTCTGTAAGTGGGTTGGTGTTCTTATACCTTCACTGGGGGTCCTGCCTGGCTACAAGAGGTTTCATATCTCCACTGATAAGCATCTCACCTTAGGTCACCCACATTGACTCCTGGGAGCTTCCCCTATCCTAGGTTTCTGGCACATCCAAAAGACTCCTCCAGTGTCCCCCTCCCTAACACACACACATACATATACATCCGGCAGCTACAGACTTCTATTCGTTCTTCTGGCCCTCTGGCCCTCTGGCCCTCTCTCTTGTCTCTTCCCACACCTTATCTAGACCCCCATTCCCCACTCCATCCATTCTCCCACCCAGTCCCCTCCCTCCCTCTGCCTCCTATGAGTATTTTATTCCCCCTTCTAAGTAAGATTCAAGCCTCCTCCCTTGGGCCTTCCTTCTTGTTTAGCTTCTTTGGGTCTATGGAGTGTAGCATAGGTATCCTGTACTTTATGGCTAATATCCACTTATCAGTGAGTACATATCATGCCTGCCTTTTGGGGTCTAGGTTACCTCACTCAGGATGATATCTGCTAGTGGCTGCATCTCTCCATAGATCTGTGATATTTGGTCACATAAAAAAGGATCACGCCCCCGAACCCCCTCCTCAGGTAGAGGCGTGGTCACCCAGCCCCAAGCCATCCTCATGTTAATGACACCTAGAGACTTAGCCATGCCCCTTCCTAGTTACTATTTCTAGGGATATGATCTCATCCACGCCACTCACCATAAAGCCAATAAACACCCTAGAATTATGGACTGTCTCTATTCATCTTGATCCACTGTGGGAATCGAGGGGTCCTGCCTTCGAGGAAAAAAAAAAAGGGAGCCATGTCTAATCTCTCGGCACCCATTCACTCAAGCCAAAGCAGCTAGCACCCAGCGGCATCCATCCGTGATGCCCAGAGCCTGGGAACTCCAGAGCCGGCTGTGGCGGGGAACACCCCTCTCTTCTACCCACTAGCTGTGTCTCCGCAGAGGCCTCTCACACAGCCTGACTGGCCCGGAGGACTGTAGAAGAGCACTCAGCTACTTCCTGTGTGTCCCACACCTTATTCAGGAGCTGTGAGTGCTCGGGGCGGACACACAGGGCTTCACTCTCCTCCTCGCCATTTGTTCCCACAATCCTGAACTTTATCTTATGAAACACAAAAGATTTGCCTCTTACGTTACTTTTTATAGCTATACTTCTTCTGGCTTACAGTTTTGGTTATATTAATATGATTTTGTGAATATTCCCCACAGTTCAAACATGCTGATTATCTTTCTTTTCTTGACTCAAATGGCCTGATCTAATTTTATTTTTATTTATTTATTTACTTACTTACTTACTTACTTACTTACTTACTTTACATCCTGATCACAGTCCCTGCCTTTCCTCCTCCACCTGATACACAGAGTTCCTCCCACCTTCCACCTTCCTTTTGCCCTCTGAGAAGGGGGAGGTCCCCCTAGGTACCAAGCCACTCTGGCACCTCAAGTCATTGCAGGACTAGGTACATCCTGTCCTACTAAGTCCAGACAAGGCAGTCCACTTAGGGGCACAGGATCCACAGACAGGCAACAGAGTCAGAGACAGCTCCCTCTCCAGTAGTTAGAGGACCTGAATGAAGACCAAGCTGCAGATCTGCTACATATGTGTAGGGGGCCTAGGTCCAGACCATGCTTGCTCTTTGGTTAGTGGTTCAGTCAGTGGGAGCTCAATATGGTTCAGGATAGTTGACTCTGTTGGTCTTCTTGTGGAGTTCTTATCCCATTCTGGTCTCTCAATCCTTCCCCCCAATGCATCTACAATGGCCAACCAAAGACTGACCCAACTTGAGACTCATCCCTTGGGCAAGAACCAATCCCTAATACTATTAATGATACTCTGTTACCCTTGTAGACAGAAGCCTAGCATAACTGACATACTTTTCTTTCCCTTGCATCTGTAAAGCTATCCTATTCTCCTGCTAAACTTCCTGGTCAAAACAGACTCTAGCTATGTAAGAATAATCTTTTCTTATTTTCATTTTCGTTCATTTCTTAAGTTAGTGTGCAACATAACGTGTTTGGTTTCCTTGAGGTGTCCCCAAGCATGCCCCGTCAGCTGGGTTCCAGTCATCCTTCCCTCCCACTGTGCTCCCCCACTCCTTCCCCTTCTCTTTCATAAGTAGTACATTGTCCTCTCTGTTTTCCACCTTCTTGAAGAACACTTCCTCTAGCTCATGATCAGACTTCTAACTTTGTAACCTACACACATACACACAAGCATGCACATTTTAAATTAGATTTACTTATGAGAGAAAACATACAGTTGTTCGGAGTGTGCCTTATTTTGCTTGACCCAATGGTTTTCAGTTGTTTTCATTTCCCTTTCCAGCTACATAAAAATCTATTGTATGTGTAAACCACATTTTCTTTGTTCATCTATTGATGAACATCCCAACTGGGCCCATTTCTTGACTGCTATGAAAAGCACAGCTATAGGCATGAATATGCCAGTAATTCTGTGGTACATTGACCGAGAGCCTTGAGAAATGTACTCAGCCTTTTGGTGAATCTTCATACTAATTTTCATAATGGTTATCTAAGTTTATATTCCTGCCGACAATGAGTAAAATAAATCCAGCTTCTCCAATATCCACACCAGCATTTTTCTCATGCGGACTCCTTGATGGCTGTTCTCACAGGGATGGAGTGGACTCTAAGAGCAGTTTGAATTTGCGTTCCCAAACGCTAAGAATGCTGGACATCTTTTTAAATACTTACTTGGATTTCTCCTTTTAGGGGTGTCCTTTCAGTCCCTTTGCTGTTCCTCAATTGGATGAGCTGATTGGGGGGTTTAATTTTTACAGTTCTTAACGGA
>JADRCH010000098.1:5915383-5940668 GCA_019843965.1 Rhynchomys soricoides | reverse complement strand
TTGTGTATTAACCTTTGCTGTTCCTTGATTGGATGAGCTGATTGGGGTGTTTAATTTTTACAGTTCTTAACGGATTTTGTGTATTAACCACCTGTCCCGTTCCTTGATTGGATGAGCTGATTGGGGGTGTTTAATTTTTACAGTTCTTAACGGACTTTGTGTATTAACCACCTGTCCCTATAGGCTATCTCTTTACTCGAGTGAGTGTTGACATGATTAATCTTATGTGATCTCATTTCACTGTTTTGGATATCATTCTCTGTACAACTTATATACTGTTGTATTGCACAGAATAGAATTTTGTACAAATCATTGCCCGTGACTACATCTTGAAGTGTTTTATCTGTTTTCGTCTAGCAGTCTCAAAGTTTCCAGTCCCTATATTACAGTCTTTAATCCATTTTGATGAATTTTTGCAGGATGAGAAATGAGCTTTTTACTCTTCTGCATATGGAAATCCAGTTAATCTAGCAGCATTTGTTTAAGGGGATGTCTTTTCCTCAATATATGATTTTGATGGCCTTTAGAAAAACTGTTTGGTGTCTCTGGCTGTAGAGGATTCTTTCTGGGTTCTCTGCTCTACTCTGTTGCTCTTCATTTCTGTTTTTGCACCAGTGCCATGTTATTTCTGTAACCATAGTTCTGTAATATATTTTAAGATCAAATGTTATTATGCGTCCAACATTTCTCTTTCTACAAAGGATTGTTTTAGCTATTCAGGGCCTTTGTGTTTCCATGTGAATTTTAGAATAGAGTTTTCTAGTTTTGTAAAGAATGTCATTGGAATTTTGGTAGGAATTGCCATAAATATGTAGATTATTTTCAGCAAAATAGATATTTTTTCACATTATTTAAGCCTATCTATGATCACAGGAGATCTTTCTATTTTCCTTCAGTTTTCTTTTATTTTTTTTTTTTTCCTTCAGTGTCTTAGATTTTTTATTGTGGAAAGCTTTTATCTCCTTGGTTAGGATTTTTCCTAGTTATTATTGGACCGATCATAAATGGATTTTTTTCAGATTTCTTTCTCAGCAAATTCACCATTAGTATCTACAAAGGTTACAATTGTATTTGCATGTGAACTTCCCCTCATACATAGGTCCATGTGTTTGGAAACTTGGTCCCAGCGAGTGACACTTACTAAGAAGGTTATAAGACCATTTGGAAGGTAGATCCTTGCTGGAGGAAGGATTCCACTGCCAATGAGCTTTGAAGTTATATGGCCTGGCCTCACTTCCTGTCCTCTGCTCTCTGAGTATGGATGCAAACTCATGAGCCAACTTCCTGCTCCTTGCCTGCCATTCCCTGCCTGTTACCATGTCTTCCCCACTATACTGATACTACAGCAGTAAGCCTAAACAAAACAAGCCCTTTTGCCCTTTAAACTATTACTCCCCATCAGGGTATCTAGTCACAGCAATGGAAATGATACTAATATACAAACCAAGTTATTAATTTTCTAGGTGCTTTTGCATGCTGTTGCTCTGTTTAAAGTCTTTCTGGTGGCATATTTAGGGTCTTCAGTGAAGAGTCAAGTTGTCTGAAAATAGGGATGATGTGACTGCTTCCCATTGTATTTGCACTCCTTTCTTTATTTTTTTTTCATTTTATGTGTATTAGTGTTTTACCTGCATGTGTGTCTGTGCAGAATGTGTATGCAATATACCCTAGGAGTCCAGAAGAGGGTATCAGAACTCCTGGACTGGAGTTAAAGGTGGTTGTGAATCACCATGTGGGTGCTGGGAATTGAACCTGAGGCCTCTGGTGGAGCAGCCAGTGGTCTTCAGCCTCCTTTTACTTTTGTTGTCTTATTGCTCCAACCTAGGACTTTGAGAACTATATTGAATAAAAATATACATGTATAGGGTAGGCATCCTGGCCTCATCCCAAATTTTAAAGAAAACATTCTCTGTTTTTCCTGTTCAGTTTATCATTGGTTATAGGTTTTTCATATAACATTTATTATGTCAATCTCCTTCTCCCCTCACCCCCATCATGTCTCACTGGGCTGACATGGAACTCACTATGTAAACCTCCTATCTCTGCCTCCCAAGTGCACCAAAAGCAGGTACCATCACACACAAAATATTCCTAGGGTTTTTAACTTTTTAAAAAAGGTTTATTTTTATTTTAAGTGTATTAGCATTTGCCTGCATATATGTCTGCATACCATGTGCATGCCTGGTGCTTGCAAAGGCCAGAAAAGGTCATTGGATCCCTTGCAACTGGAACTACACATAGTTGTGAGCCACCACATGGGTGCCAAGACTAGAACCAGGTTCTCTACCAGAGTAGCACTTCTCCTTGCCCACTGAGCCATCTCTCCAGTCCTTATTTCTAGTTTATTTAAGGCTTTAATCATGAAGAAATGTTGAATTTGGTTGTAGGATCTTTTTTTCTATTGAGATGATAACAGAGTTCCTGTCCTTAAGTCTATTTATGTCTGAGTTCTGCTTATAAACTCATATATGATCAGCCAATTTTGCATCTGTGGAAAAAATTAGCTTGGTCATTGTTCTCACTTGATCTCTGTTGCTGTGATTAGATACTCTGAACAAAAGAAGCATAAAGTAAGGAAGGATTTATGTGGCTTACATTTTCAGGTCTTAGTCCATTGTCCTTGAGGGAAAGCAGAGCAGGAAGTCAACTAAGAGCTTGGCGCAGAAACCACATTGCTTGTTGGCTTACTCAAGCTCATGCTTGTCTAGCTTCCTTAGATACCCAGAACCCCATGCCTAGGGAATAGCACCACCCACGGTGGTAATAAGACAGTCCTCCACAGATGTACCCACGACCATTCGATACAGGCAATGTCTCAATTGAGGCTTCTCCTTTTTAGGACTCTAGGCTGGGTCAAGATGATAATTCAAGCTAACTAGGAAAATCATCATGTGAGATAACCCCACATCTCACAATGTTCTCCAATGTTTTTTGCAAGAAATATTTGAGAATTTTTACATGTATGTTCTTCTGGGAAATTGACCTGTAGTGTTCTTTCTTTAATATATCCTTATGCAGTTTTGGTATCATGGTCATACTAGACTTGCAGAATGACTGGTAGTGTTCCTTCCCCTTCTACATCATGAGACAGTTTGAAGAGCATTTGTATTATCTTTCATTGAAAGCCTGGTAAAACCTGGCAGTGAATTCATCTGGACCTGCACTTTTCCTTATTTTGCATTGTTCTTATATTAACTACTGCCCAGATCCTTGACTGCTGTACATTTGTTTAAGTGGTTTAAATCTTCTTGACTCAATCTTGGTAAGTCATATGTATGTAAGAATTTCTATTTCTTCGAGATTTCCCAGATTTTTTGGAAGTGTAAATTTCTAAAATACTCCTTAATAATTCTCTGTTTTTCCCCCCACTGGAATTCGTATTAACCCTTTTCATACCTCTAATTTTATTAATTTGGATGTTCTCTTTATTTTGGTTATTTGGCTAGGGATATGCCAATCTTATATTTATAATGAACCAAATTCTTTCATTAATTCTGTGCATTATTCTTTTAGTCCCTGTTTCATTAATTTCTGCCCTCATCTTTATTGTTTCTCTCCATCTGATGCCTCTGGATTAGGATATGTTGTTTCTTCAATGAGTCACTGGTCCTTTGGGGGAGTGTATTATTCAATCTCTATTTAGTTTTTCTTACTATTGATTTCTACTTTATTGTACTATAACCTAATAATATATGAAATTATTTTGACTGCTTTGTATTTGGTAAAGCGTGATTTGCAGACTAGAATGTGATCTACATACATCTAGAAAGTTCAGTAGCCTGCTGGAAAAAAAAAGAGAGGATATTCTGTTTTCATTGGATGAAATATTCTGTACCTATCTGTTAAGTCCATTTGAGCAATGATATATATAGATTAACTGTGGGATTCTTTGGGATGAATCTAGAAATTAGTGAAATAATGAAGTGATCCATTATTATCATATCAGGACTGCTCTATCCTTTATATCCAATGGTGTTTGTTTTATAAAATTAAGAGTTACAGTGCTTGGTACATATGTATTTATTACTATCTTATATTCTTGGTGAATTGATTCCTTTAGTAATATTTAATGCCATTTTATATCTCTTCTGACTCAATGCAATGAAAGTCAGTTTATCTGCTATCAGAATATCTATGCAAGATAATTTTAGTTTTCGTTCACTTGACAGATTACTTTTTACTCTATGATTTTCAGCCTGTGGGTGTCTTCCACTAAGGTGTGTTTTTTAGACCACACCTTAGTTTGCATTTAGCTTTTTAAATCCAATCAGTCTATGTGTCTGTATTAGTGAGCTGAAACCATTTATATTTCATTTTATTATATAGAGGTTTCCTAATTTCTGTAATTTGGTGATTGTTTTGCTGATTGGCTAGATTATTGCTTATTCTTTGTATTCTCATCTATTAGTATCAAGGATTTGCTGCCTTAGCATGGAACATGATGGATTCCCTTCTAGCTCTGCTTCATTCCATCAGTCTCTTCCTAAAATGTGTTCTTTCCCATCCTCTCATGATGAAAAATGCTTTTCTCATTCCTCTGTGTGTAAAATTCCTGTGTCTTTGGCAGTGCTGGCTTAATGGCAAAAAACTGCTTTAAACTGCTTTATTTGTACTTATCTTTAAGTATGTTAATTTCTCTATCATATTTTTAAAAATAGCACTGATTGGTAGGCAATTGCTGTCTAGGATTCAAGTATGTCATTGACATCATCTGATACATAGCCTCTGGACTATGTCATCCTCTTACAGTTAATGATGGTGTGCCTTTGCCCTTTATTTTTGACATCTTGAGTATATGTTATGAAGTTCTTCTCTGGTCATATCTACTTAGGATTCTTAATGCTTCTTGTGTTGAAACGTGTTTTTCTTCCTCTAGTTTTGGGAAATTTCCTGTTATCATTGTTTTAGGATTCTCTATGCTTTCTTTTATTCTTTATATTCTTAGTTTTGTTTTTCTTGATTTCAACTTCATTTATTATTATTGTGGTGTGCAGTGTCATCATGGACATGCCACTCAATTCATGTGGAGGTCAGAGGACAACTTCTGGAGTTGGATCTCTCGGTCCACCCTTCTGTGGGCTCTGGGCATCAAACCCAGGTCACCAAACTTGTGCAGAAGTGCCTTTACCTACTGAGCATCTCTCTGGCCTGGTTTGTCTCTGAATCACTAAATTCCATGGTCATGCTGTCCCATCCCCATTTGGTACTTTCCTTACTAGCACAGTGTTTTATCAACCTGTCCTGATGTCCTTTCTTCTGCTTGGTTGGGTCTATTTATGTTTTCCACTGTGTAGTTTTTATTTGACTTGTTAAGTGTTTCACTTTGAAAACTTCTCCTTTTAAAAATCTCAATTTTCTTGCTGAAATTTTCTTCCATGTTGCTGATTATTTTTCAACTCTATGGCTGATTTCTAATCCATATTTTGACACTTCATTCTTTGTTGCTGACTTTCTTTTCTGGGTCTGGACAGAATTCATCTGCTTTTTTGTATCATCTCTCAGGTCATTGATCAGTTTTACCACAAAACCATAAGAAGGAACCAAACTGAAGTCATTCTGAGTAAAACTTCCATTTTGAATAGGGATCAAATTAAGTTTAAGTTCCCAAGGAGGGCTCCAGACTCAGGGACTGAGGAACAGCCAGGAGGTAAGAGCCTGCCGGTTTCCACCTGTGGCAGGAGACCTTTGTCTGGGCCACCAGGGCTCCATACCCAAACAGTGCCAGGAGAAAGCATGTGTGGAAAAGGCAGCAACAGGAGGACTCCAGAAGCAGGGACTGAGGAAGAGCAGGGAGAGAGAACTGGTCTACAAGGAATATTGACATCTGGGCTTGAAGGAAAGACAAGCCACAGTCAGAGAGAGAAAAACCAGCTAACACCAGATATAACCAGATGGTGAAAGGCAAGGACAAGAACACAAGGAAAAGAAACCAAGACTACTTGGCTTCATCAGAACCCACCTCTCCCACCACAGCCAGCCCTGGATACACCAACACACCAGAAAAGGAAGACACAGACTTAAAATCACTTATCAAGAGGATGATAGAAGATTTTAAGAAGGAAATAAATAACTCCCTTAAAGAAATACAAGAGAACACAGGTAAACAACTGGAAACCCTTAAAGAGGACACACAAAAATCCCTTAAAGAATTACAGGAAAACACAATCAAACCGGCAGAAATACAGGAAAACACAATCAAACAAATGAACAAAACCATTCAGGAATTAAAAACAGAAATAGAAACAATAAAGAAATCACAAAGGGAGACAACCCTGGAGTTAGAGAACATAGGAAAGAAATCAGGAGTCGTAGATGCAAGCATCACCAACAGAATACAAGAGATAGAAGAGAGAATCTCAGGTGCGGAAGACACCATAGAAAATATGGACACAACAGTCAAAAAAAACTCAAAATCCAAAAAGCTCCTAACCCAAAACATCCAAGCTATCCAGGATGCAATGAGAAGACAGAACCTGAGGATAATAGGTATAGAAGAGAATGAAGATTCCCAACTTAAAGGACCAGTAAATATCTTCAACAAAATTATAGAAGAAAACGTCCCTAACCTAAAGAAAGAGATGAACATAAATATACAAGAAGCCTACAGAACTCCAAATAGGCTGGACCAGAAAAGAAATTCCTCCCGTCACATTGTAGTCAAAACACCAAATACACAAAACAAGGAAAGAATATTAAAAGCAGTAAGGGAAAAAGCACAAGTTACATATAAAGGCAGACCTATCAGAATTACACCAGACTTCTCACCAGCGACTATGAAAGCTAGAAGATCTTGGGCAGATCTCATACAGACCCTAAGAGAACACAAATGCCAACCCAGCTTGCTATACCCAGCAAAGCTCTCAATAATCATAGATGGTGTAACCAAAATATTCTATGACAAATCCAAATTTGCACAGTATGTTTCCACAAACCCAGCCCTATGAAGAATAATACATGGAAAACGCCAACTCAAGGAGGGAAATTACACTCAAGAAAAAGCAAGAAAGTAATCTTTCAACAAACTCAAAAGAAGATAGCCACACAAACATATAAACAACATCAAAAATAACAGGAAACAATAATCACTATTCTTTAATATCTCTTAACATCAATGGTCTCAACTCCCCAATAAAAAGACATAGACTGACAGACTGGATCCATAAACAGGACCCAGCATTTTTCTGCATCTGGGAAATGCACCTCCGTGTTAAAGACAAACACTATCTCAGAGTAAAGGGCTGGAAAACAATTTTCCAGGCAAATGGCCCCAAGAAACAGGCTGGAGTAGCCATTCTAATATTGGATAAAATTGACTTTCAACCAAAAGTCATCAAAAAAGATAAGGAAGGACACTTCATACTCATCAAAAGAAAAACCTACCAAGAAGAACTCTCAATTCTGAGCATCTATGCCCTGAATGCAAGAGCTCCCACATTCATAAAAGAAACTTTAATAAAGCTCAAAGCACACATTTTACCTCACACAATAATAATGGGAGACTTCAACACCCTACTATCAACAATGGACAGATCTTGGAAACATAAACTACACAGAGACACAGTGAAACTAACAGATGCTATGAACCAAATGGGTTTAACAGATATCTATAGAACATTTCATCCTGCATCAAAAGAATATACCTTCTTCTCAGCACCTCATGGTACCTTCTCCAAAATTGATCATATAATTGGTCACAAAACAAACCTCAACAGATATAAAAAGATTGAAATAATCCCATGCCTCCTATCAAATCACTACGGATTAAGGCTGGTCTTCAATGGCAACAACAACAACAACAGAAAGCTCACATACACATGGAAGCTGAATAATGCTCTACTCAATGATAACTTGGTCAAGGAAGAAATAAAGAAAGAAATTAAAGACTTACTTGAATTTAATGAAAATGAAAGTACAACTTACCCAAACCTATGGAACACAATGAAAGCAGTGTTAAGAGGAAAACTCATAGCTCTGAATGCCTCCAAAAAGAAACTGAAGAGAGCATATACTAACAGCTTAACAGCACCCCTGAAAGTTCTAGAACAAAAAGAAGCTAATACACCCAAGAGGAGTAGAAGGCAGGAAATAATCAAATTAAGCACTGAAATCAACCAAGTGGAAACTAAAAGAACTATACAAAGAATCAACAAAACCAAGAGCTGGTTCTTTGAGAAAATCAACAAGATAGACAAACCCTTAGCCAGACGAACCAGAGGGCACAGAGACAGTATGCCAATTAATAAAATTAGAGATGAAAAGGGAAATATAACAACAGATTCTGAGGAAATTAAAAAAATCATCAGATCCTACTACAAAAGCCTATATGCAACAAAATTGGAAAATCTGGAGGAAATGGACAAGTTTCTAGACAGATACCAATTACCAAAGTTAAATCTGGATCAGATAAACCATCTAAACAGTCCCATAACCCCTAAAGAAATAGGAGCAGTCATTAAAAGTCTCCCAACCAAAATAAGCCCAGGACCAGATGGGTTCAGTGCAGAATTCTATCAGGCCTTCAAAAAAGACCTAATACCAATACTCTTCAATCTATTCCACAAAATAGAAATGGAAGGAACACTACCCAATTCATTCTATGAGACCACAGTTACACTGATACCAAAACCCCACAAAGACCCAACAATAAAAGAAAACATCAGACCAATTTCCCTTATGAATATCGATGCAAAAATGCTCAATAAAATTCTTGCAAACTGAATCCAAGAACACATCACAACGATCATTCACCATGATCAAGTAGGCTTCATCCCAGGGATGCAAGGATGGTTCAATACCCAGAAATCCATCAATATAAGTCACTCTGACTAGAATATCTGATTGAGCTGATCATAAAGGGCACCCTTGCCTTGATCCTGACCTTAAAGGAAGTCCAGTTTCCGCCATGGATTCTCACGCCTGTGATGGGATTTTAGATTTGTACTAGATTATGTTAAAAACCTTGGATATGTGGTACGGAGCACCTATGCAAGGATGAATACTTAGCAGTCACTTGCTCCCTTCACAAGATTGGACCCATCAACATTACTTCATTAGTGGAGGAGGCCTCATAAGACCCTGCCTCCCAGAGGAGCCAGAGACAATATTTGTTGGGGAAGAGATTATGCTACCCAGTGGTGGGACTACCCATAGACTGCCCTCAGTCAGGTCATTTCCAAGTGGATGAATGGAGCAGGGCAGGAGACTGGAAAGCAAGCAGGTGACATTGTAATACCGGCATCAGGAGACACAATTTTAGGAAATCCTGGGTGACCAGTCACCTTATATTCAACATGTTGTCCGCATTTGGTGATTTACATTTAAATTTGAATTATTTGGGAAAAAAGAAAACATATTAAAGCCTCTCCCTTTCTTAAAAAAAAAAAAAGTTTAAGTTCCGAAGACCTCTCTAGGTAACTGACATGCTGCTTGGCAGAGAGAGACCTGTGTGTGGATAACTGACATCCTGGTTGGCAAGCTGAGACATGAATGCTAGGCAAGTCACCTCACCAACCAGTGAGAACAGGGTAAATGTGCCACATAGAGAAATGTTCCTAAGAAAGTCCCGTTCCTAAATCCTGATTGGTGGAAAAATGTAACTGTAACTTAACATAGATGTTTGTGGTTTTCAAGCTTAAAATCTCTGTATCATTCTGTCTCTGGGTCACAGTTTGGCCTTCAAGTCTGTTCTATGTCCCTTATCTATCAGCAGTGGCTTGATTAAAATAAATTTTTGTTTTCTGTCTTAACCTGGTGTTTGAGTCATGTTGGATCTAAGCAGATGCCATAACAAAACCTTTGAAATCTTTATCTGAAATTTTTCTTACTCCAGCATCTTTCACTTGAGGAATTGAGGAGTTAAGAACTTTTGTAGGAACTATGTTACCTTACCTTTTCTAGTCTCTTGCATTTCTTGGTCACAGTATATATTTATGCATCTGTTGGTTAGTAAATGCTTCTGGATTTTGACAGTAGACATGTAATCTCTTCAATTACTTTCAACTAGGAAGAGATAAACTGTGCCAGCAACATCAACAAACAACATATGGAAATGCACTTATGGTGATGTATTTATATATGTATTGTGTCTGTGTATGTATACACATCTGTGTTTATGTGTGTATGTGAAGGGTGTGTGTGTGTGTGTGTGTGTGTGTGTGGTCAGCTTGACAGGATCTAGAGTTACCTCAGAGATAAATCTCTGTGCATATCTATGAGAGATTTTCTAGATTAGGTTAATTGACTACCCTGGCTGCTAGACTGAATAAGAGAGAGAAAGTAGGCTAAATACCAGTATTCCTCACTCACTGCTTGTGCATACCATGTGCCCTGGTGTCTCCAGCTTCTTCCATCATGCCTTCCTTGCCACTGTGAACTATATTCTCAAACTGTGAACCAAACCCTTCCTTTCTTAAGTTGCTTTTGCCATGTATTTGTTCAGAGAGGAGATAAGCAACTAACACAACACTCAAAGGCAATAGCAATTGACTAATATGCACCAAATGACCACAGAATCCAAAACAACAAAACTCCTAGAGCTTGTACTATGGAGTTACAAATCAGTTAAGTGTGAAAATAATACATGAATGAAATTTGAGAAGGAAAAAGGGAACGCTGGTGAGAAGCAAGGTTAAACACATGAAGGAGTGGGAGCGTGGAGAATGGGAAAGAGCGTTAAACCAGGGAGAGAAGCGAAGATTGTATAGGATGCAGTGATTTGAATGAGATTGGCCCTCAGAAGCTCATAAGTTTGAATGCTTTCTCCCTGGTTGATAGAACTGTTTAGGAAGGGTTAGCAGGTATGTCACTGCTGGAAGAGGCATGCATGACCTGGCTGGAGGAGGTACGTTACTGGGACTTGGCTTTGAGGTTTCAAAAGCCCATGTCAGGCCTTCTCTCTCTCTCTTCTCTCTTCCTCTCCCCCTCTCTTCCTCTCTCCTCTCTCTCCTCTCTCTCTATCTCTCTCCTCTCTTCCTCTCTTCCTCTCTCTCTCTCTCTCTCTCTCTCTCTCTCTCTCTCTCTCATCTCTGTCTCCACCATGGTTGCTGTGTCATCATGTAAATTTCAGCTCCTACTCCAGTGCCATGCCTGCCTATCTGCCACCAAGCCCCCACCACGATGGTCGTCAAAAAACAAAATTAGATAAATGTAAGGAGGAGAATAATAATAAAGCCATCAGGGTTTAAGGAAAATATCAATAGTCAAAGTATTACTAAATGTAGTTGATAGCAACAGAGGAAATACAATGGGCAAAAAGGAAAAAGGAAATGGAGGAAACAAAAACATTAAAAATATAAACAATACAACAAATGAAACTCCTTCTTTAAAATGTTTAAGCAAAGCAAGGAATCACACTAAAAAGGACAGAACAAGGCTGAGGGGAGGGGGCAGTCGATTGATTACTGTCCTAAAAAACTAGAACCTGCTAGTTCTGAGGGAGGGCTGGTCAGCTGACCTTGTGAGCCGTGTGTCTCTTTGGTGTTTGCTGTTGCTGCTGAGTCTGTATTGGACAAACTCAGGACATCCATCAGAGTTGTCTCCATAGAAGCCATTTTCCTCCTTTTAGTATCAGGCACCTCGGCCTAGTTTGCATTCTTTGGGCTAGATAGAGGTCAGTCTTTCAGCTTCCCAAGACTCCCCAGATCTTATGCTCTGCGTGACACTGAAGCCAAGGGGTATCTCTCTCCGGGTATGTTAGAAGTGTAGAAAGTAAAGACAACACTCAGCTGTGTACAGACAAAGGACCTGCCTTTGTGCTTTCAAGGTTCCCTGAGTATTGATCACTCTGCTGGGGAAAAGCTGCTATGAACTTCAGAACCTCAGGCTCTGCAGCAGTGGATAATAACTATGTGGCTCCAGAATTTGACTCCGTTCTGACTCCGGCTCAAAGCCACCAAACTCCGGGCATTCTTAGTTGGTGATCTGTATTCCTGGACACCAAGGACTGGGCTATCTCTCTTCTTCCTACAATTCCCCAACCTGAATGAGCCTCCTGGTGCATTCTCCTTCCACTCTTTCACAGCCTGGCTCTCCTGCTCTCCACAACTTCCCCTCTCTGCCTTCCCTCACCCAGGGACTGTGACAAGCCACTAAGAGTCTTTCTAATATGTGATTGGTCCCTAATCTCAGGCCATCATGGTAGCTCAGTTGTTAACAGTAAAAAGACCCCGCTGCTGTATGACAAAAATGGAATCTCTCCTTCATTGACTCTACTCAGAGGAATCACTGTCTCGTCAACATCTGGGACTAGATTTGAGGCTTGTAGGAACTGAGGGCTTGTTTTGAAGGTAGGCCTGCCTGTCTTCTCTAAGACTTCTGAGTCCCCTCCTCCACCAGGGATCTATACCAATGCAGCTGTACTGCATTGTGCTTGTCTCTCGGTGTCTTGGTATGTCTCTTTTCTCTCCCTGATCTTTCCCAATACCCTTCACTTCCTTCGGGAATTTCTGAAGCTTTTATCTCTGTTTCTCTCATTGGGATAAAGTCGGCTTTTTGTTTTTGGTTTGTTTTTTTTTTTCCCTCTTCTGAACATCTTTTTCTCTGTTCTTCAGAGGGGGGAGTCTTTACCATCTAACAGGGAGGAGGGCAGCATTATCTGTTCTTGCCCCACCCCCATGCACTACTGGGCAATCCTTTCCTGTGTCTTCTGTCCTGCTTTGCTTCTGTCCCAGGCATGTGTGATGGCCTCTCCACCTGCCTCCTGGTTTGAGCTGTCATTTTTACAGTGAACCCCCCTCCCCAAGAGCCTCTAAGAGCACAGAAGGTGAGTCTTTTATGACATCAAGCCTAAAGTTGCACCTTTCCTTTGCTCCTATGACCACAATTTGGACAAACTTCGGTTTGTAAACAGTTCTCTTTAGGAAATAAAACCCACTATTACCCTGCACTTCCCAGTGCTGCTTTTGCTTGACAGATGCTCTCAGATTTCCAGTTGTTCACATGTGATTCACCCTATCTTTCCAGGGTTTTTTTAAAAAAAAATCTCCTCATTTACTGTGATCAATGATTTCTTACCAGCATCCCTTTGTATATCTTATCTTTTCCTCTCTCACCATATGTTTATTAAACCATTGAAATAGCAAAGTGGAACCATTCTGGTTCTAGGGAATTCTCTTTATGTGGCTTGTTTTATGCTGCCTCTCCTTTCTCTTTTCTCTATGGTCTCCTCTACATCTTCTATATTTGGATGTTGGTCCTTGAAGTGGAAGTTTCTGGTTTCTTTGGAGACTCAGTTGTGTCCTGTGCTGTTTTTTGGGATACTGCCTTATGAGAGTATGTTTTGCTGAAACAGACACGTGGGAGGATGTTTTGTTGAGAACAGATACATGACATTTTCTGGACATTGCTTGGGAAGAAACTCAGAAACCAAGGGTGTCAGATAACTCTCAGAGGAAAGACCAGAGGCAGAGCACGGACCTGTACTTAACTATCCTCACCCAGAGAACCACATGGATCACCTGCCCAGAGAGGAGGGAGGATACCTGAGTCAGGGAGACTCGGGCCTGAAGAGCACAGGAGTGTGGAGGACTGAAATCAGGGAATAAGTAAAAAGTTACCTTAAACAACACAACTCTTGACTGCCCCTTGTCTGGCTCCCAGAATCCATCCCCTGTGCCATAACCCTGGACTATTTCTCATGGCCAGGTAGGTTTTCACTACAGCAAAGCCATCAACAAAGTCCAGCTTGATGCAGAACTTCCACTCTTTTTAATAAGATTGGTTATTGTATTTACATCACATGAATGGACAATTAATGATCACCAGACATTTGATTTTAGAGAAACCAACAATCTAAACAAATAAGTAATAAGAAAAACATAAATGCATTTTCCTAAGAAGTCTCTCAGCATATACAACCATTACTATACTAACAAAGACACGAGTAATAAATAAAAATGTATGTTTTTAAAATCTGGTCTTTCCTCTGAGAGTTATCTGACACCCTTGGTTTCTGAGTTTCTTCCCAAGTCCTGGATTGCAGCTCCACTCACTAGCTATTGACCCTTCTTCTCTCTGCATTTAGGTATCAGACTTACAGGACCTACCAGGACAGTTGCCCTTTGACCTCTGCTTTCCATCTTGATTTTTTTTTTTTTTTTTTTTTTGCCACTTACTTTTCTTTGACTTCAATATTTTGCACTGATTTCATCCCTTTGCTGGGATTTTATTGAGGTTCTGAAAGAACACACAGAGCAACACCTATTCAGACTCCAAGTCACCAGAATTCTTTCTCTTTTCTCTTTGCAGAAAGAGAGGGAAGGCTGGTGGTAGCTGAAAAGCCACAGGATTGCATCAGGTATGGTTTTCTTGATAGATATCTCTGTCAGTTCTCAACCCAAACCAATACTAAATGATACTGCTCTTATGGTTTATAATGAAAACTTTTAAAAAGATTTATGTTTATTTTATTTATGTGTATGTGGGTGTCTGTAGAGGACAAAAGAGAGCACCAGATCCTCTGAAGCTGTGGTTTCAGGGGACTGAGTCACCTAATGTGGCTGCTGGGAAGTGAATTCTTAGTCTTTGCCAGACCATCAAGTGCTCTTAACTGCTGAGCCCTCTCCCTAGCCCTACATTTTACATCTTTTAATTTAGAAAGGGAATTGTTTCTCTTATAGTAAATGATTTTAGGACAAATGTGGGAAATTGTTGAGCTCTTTCTATTAAATCTAACTTCAATGTATCTATAGTGAACTGATCTATTTTTATTTGTATTGTTAATGTAAAATGTGCTATTGATAAAAATAAGCATACACCATTGTAGAACATAAAACTCCAAGCGTTTTAGGAGAACATAAGGGTAACTATATCTAAGAAAACTGAGTCAGGACCAGAGTCACTGTACCTTTTCTGTCTGTCTGTCTGTCTGCCTTTTTATAGATTTTATATTTTCATTCTTAATTCTCTGTACATGGGAGATGAGGAGCACATGAACATAGTGCCCAGAGAGATCAGAAGAGGGTATCAGATCTCTGCCCCCAATGGGGAATTCTAAGAGATTATGAGCTTTGCAGTGATTTCTTGTTGGGAACCAAAACTGGTTCTCTGGAACAGCAGCAAAGTCTCTTGAGCTCTAAGCCATTTCTCCAGCCCCCAGTGTACCTTTTAAGGGATAGCCTGGCAATGTAGCACTAGGTTGGCTTTGAGGATCTGAGCAAGATGCAGTCTATAGAGTCTCCTTAATTGTAAATACTTTGTAAAAGTATTCCAGCACTTACTTTCTTGAGCTCTAAACTTAAAACCAATTAGCTAGTGTAGAAAACATCGAGCTTGATTTAGGCCAGGTTTCCTTGACTGGCAATTATAGAAAAGGTAAGCAAACTTCAGCCACTTACGTAGCTTCTGTTTATGACATGGTCCTGAAAACATGCAGACAGATCATGTATAGTCAAGAGAGAGGTCTGCTTGACTGGGGCTCAGTGAAGGCATTGCTGTCTGCTCAGCATGCCATGAGACTAGAGTACCTTCCCCATCCTGCACAGAACACACTCTGTTCAGCACTGTCAAGTGTACATTGTCAAGTGTCAAGTTTTATCATCTATGAAACGTGGGTATCTCTGGAACAGCAAAAGTTCTTTCTGCTTGTGGTTTAACTATTTGCAGTATTCATCACAGAGTGTCAGCATTGACCAGCAAGTCCAGAGGACCTGATCAGATATTGTCTCTGGTTTGGTTTCAGCAGTTCCTCTGAACCTAGACAAGGATAAATGACCCAAAATCAGGTCTGGTTTACCAAGCTCACTTTGTGCAACTCTGAATTCTCTAGAGAAGCCTTCAGATAGGACAGCACTGGGGCTAGAGAGTCAGGACTTCAGTAACAATCTATGTTTATGATATATATCATAATTAGGTTGGTTATATGAATTCCAATGTTTGCTCCTGATATGCTACGTTCAGTTATCTCTTCTCTCTTTGGGTCACTTGTTCTTCACTTATTGGTGTTTGTGTGTGCAGGTGATATGTGTGTGTGTGTGTGTGTGTGTGTGTGTGTGTGTGTGTGTGTGAGAGAGAGAGAGAGAGAGAGAGAGAGAGAGAGAGAGAGAGAGAGAAGGCATGCCATTCATTTGGAGATAAGACAACTTTTGGGAGTCACTTCTCTCCTACCTTGAAGAGGCAGGGTCTTAGGATCTCTCTTGTTTCTGCTGCTGAATGGTGTACTCAGGAAAGCTGGCCTGTGAGCTTCAGAGTGAGTCTCCTGTCTGCCTCTCATTTGTCTTTAAGAGGGCTGGAGTCACAGATGCATACTACTACCTCAGCTCCCCCCCCCCAGGATCCCTAGGGGTTGAACTCAGGTCCACTGAGCCACTATGCTAGCCCCTACATTTTAGTTTGAAATAAGGCATCACAATGAGGTCTTTAGAGGTGATTCAAAGAGATATACCGCTCTTAGCATTGTGAGATCCAATCCAGTGGCTTGGATATTTGCATTAACTTCATGAGCAGAAAAACATATGTATAGAAATGTATTCTAGAGTTTAAGCCTCTGAATACAAAAGATAAGACAAGCAGAGTATGATCAAATGGCAGGGGAGTTCTGTCAGTGTTGAGCTAGGGGATGTTAGGGCAGATAGTTCCTGAAATGCTAGAGGCTGTTGTTTATGGAAAGTAACAAGCTACATGTTTTGGCTCCCCTAACCAAGTTTGTTTGACCCACGGCACCGGATGTGCTTGATCACATGTGACCTCATGATTTTGCCTTTTTAAGTCTCTACAAGCTGTGATGCATAAACATTTTCTGGGACCCCAGAATGGACCCAGCCAGAGTCCATTATCCCGGCCAGTATTTAACTAAATTTTGCTTCAAATTTAGTTCAAAAAGTGTGGAACTGGGCCTTCTCTCAAGAATCTCAGGTTTAACAGGGTTTCTGTTGACGTTGAACTTGTACAGTCAGCTGCAATTTTTACATATTGTCTAGAATACCACTCACCAGCTGCACAGCAGGCTTTTCCACTCATGGAAGGACATGTACTTTATCTGTATCTTTAAAATTCATTCTCTGAACAAACTATCCTATAGCAGGCACTATACTCCAATGTTGGGGACACACCCTTGCAATATGTGATCCCTAAACTTGTGAGCCTTGATTTCTAGAATGCAGAGCTCTTTTGCAAGAGGAACAGCAGGGACAAGGACAGTGTAGGAAACATCTTCCACCAGATGCCCAAGGTCACAGGGCAAACACTAGTAATGTAGCTAAGAAGGAACTTGAAGAGTGCTAAGGTCAGAGTGAGTTCTATTTAAATGAGTCACTTTGAGCAGAGGCTTCTTTCCCCACAGCCTTTTCTTTTCTTTTTCTAGGCTTCCTTTAGAATTCTGCATATTGTTTTGAACCAAGTCATCAGTCTCTGTACCCACATTTTGTACATGCAGTTTGGTGTCTGTTGAGTTGTGACTGTTTATTGTTGAGTTGCATTGATACAATACAATAAGCACAATGGTAGATTTGAGTCCAAGAAACCAAGGCAATATTGAGGAGAAATAGCTTCATTGACAGGACATGGAAAGGAACATATAGAGCCCAGGCTCAAGGTCTCTTTGGTTTTGTTTGCTTGTTGTTTTTGTTTTTGCTGTTTGAGGCAGGATTTCTCTGTATAGCCCTGGCTATCCTGGAACTCACTTTGTAGACCAGGCTAGTTTCAAACTCACAGAGATCCACCTACCTCTACCTCCCTCAAAGTAGGACAGAAATTCCCCTGTGGAATGGGGAGCAAGGCTTTCGTTACAGAGGGTGATGCAAAAAGCCTATGTCCTACCAACTGTTAGCCACAGTAGTTCCTGCTCATCCAGTCAGTGAGTGAATTCCAAGACCCTATCCATAGTATACCAAACTGAAAAATATATATTTATATATGTATATATGTGTACATATATGCATATATTTTTTTCAGTTTGGTATACTATGGATAGGGTCTTGGAATTCGCTCACTACGAATATATATTTTCCCCTATACATCTGTTTTAGTCACTTGTCTTGGTGCTGTAACAATACACCTCCCAAGAACAATTTAAGGAAAGAAGGATTTATTCAAGCTCACAGTCTGAGAGTAGAGACATAATGGTCATGGTGGCTGCTGGTCACATTGCAGACAAGAAGAGAAAGCAGTAAGTGTCGCTGCCTGGTTCTCTTTTTCCTTTTAAAAGATATTTTGGTACTCAGGACTAGAGAGGTGGCTCAGCAGTTCAGAGTGTGTGTTGCTCTTGCCAGAGGCCCTGGGTACTATTCTAAGCACCTACATGGTAGCTCTCAACCATCTCTGACACCAGAGGGGATGCAATGCCTTCTTCTGACTTCTGGAGATACCAGGCACACACTTGGCATACAAAACATGAATGCAGACCAAATACTCATACTTGTAAAATTAAATAAACCTAAAAAATAAGTAATCTGAAAGGCAACATTTATGACAACATACTGTAATAAAGTACTGTACGTGTAGTGTCTCTATGTCTTAAACCATTTTCTTGACCTTTTCAATAAAACATAGATTAACTCTCACTCTCCCTGTCATGATGGGAGTTGACAGATGTCTAGGAGAAAAGGTGAAGTGAGGTAAGTTTTACAGGTATCATGACGTAGATTAATACTTCAACAGTCCGCCTGATAGTCTAAATGGCATTGGGTGATAGATGGGCAGGAAGCACAATGAGAGGGGATATACTGGGTGAGAAGCTAAGTCTCCTCCCAGCTGATGGAGTGAAAAGGCACAAGATTCATCCTGATGCTTAAACTGTGAGCAATTTAAAACTTGTGAAATGTTCTTTTCTGGAATTTTCCATTTAACATTTTTGTGCCAGAATTAACTAAACTACCAAGAGCAAAACTGTGGCTTAGGAGGGAGGGGATTACTACAGATTATTTTCTCACTGACAACCTGAGTATGTCCATAGTCAAAACCAAGTAAGTACAGATAACTTGAGAACTTGTAAGTGACTACAGGTAGCAAAGACTCTGGGGACAGGAGGAACAGTTTAAAATAAACTACATTCACACAACTAACCGAATAGAAAAAAAAGTCTTTAGGACAGCTCACCATCCTCTAGTCTTAGTGTCCCCAGTGCTGAGTTTATAGGGTTGTGCCACCAGCAAGAAAAGGCTGTCACTGTTAGAGTTTCACAATGTTACAAAATATATGACACCTATACCCAGAACTTCAAATTATTGCTGAGATAAAATCTGAAAGACATAAGGAGGGAAAACAGCCAGTACTTGTTGCTTGAAAGACTCCACATTATATATTATGGGTTTTTTTTCCCAAGAGCCTTACAAGATACTTCTAACTCTTTCCTAGGAGTATGAAAGAGCGAGAATAGCAAGACAGGCAAGACAACAAACTGGGCTGACCTGATACCAACATATGCTGTACTAGAATGTTGCAATGAGCCTCACTCTGATTGTATGAGAATGCATGCATGCTCATGTTGATATTTATGCGTGCATGTGTGGTGGTACATGCATGTGTGTGTGCGCGTGTTCGCACGCATGTGTGCGTGCACAAGTGCATGCACACTTTTGTGGAGACCAAGGGAAGACACTGGGTGAATTGAGCTACCATTCTCTGTTTTATCACCTGGAAACAAGGCCTCTCACTGAACCTGGGGCATGGCACTTTTTAACTAGGCTGGCTAGCCCGGAAGCACTAGCCATTTTACTGTCTTAGACCTGCAACCATGTTGGGACTGCACATGCAAACAGCCATGCCAAGTTTTTATATCAGTGCTGGGAACTGAACTCTGATCCTTGCATTTGTGTGGCAAACATCCTTACACACTGAGCCATCACTCCAGTCCTGGTTTAATCTTTGTAATTCCTGTTCCTATTCCTGAAATAAATGCCCTCGTCAGACAGCCTGAGCTGAGTCTCAGTGCTGTTCTCATTTAGAGCTGGGTCTCCTCATGTTGTCCTGGGAAGAGCATGAGAGGAGCTGAGGAAGCAAACTCCCGGGTGTCCCCCATGCAGCCATCATACACAGCTTGTATGATGTATGACTTGACTCAGACTTTGATGAGTAAGTATATGGAATGAAAAGAAGATGGGGGTGATCTCTAACTAGAAAACTTTCCACGGAAACAGAAGTGAAGTATTTTAGGATAGTCAAGATTTACAGGAACTCCCACGAGATGGGGCTCTGAAGAGAGCAACAGACACCGCAAGAATAAAGCTGAGTGTGGCCAGCAGATGAGGAGCCTCGAGTTTTGTTTGAAAGTGTTGAGACTTCATCCTCTAGAACTAGATGACAAATGTTGCTTGGCATCAGAGGTATCACCCTCTCTGGCCTAAAGAGTAGCAGGTAGGAAAACAGTTTGCAACCTTTGAGAAGTGATGAGGCACCATGGAAAGCCAGATGAAAAGACTAGTGACTCTGTGTGATGATGATGCGCTAAACTTGGCTCTTTTCAGTGTGGTCTCACTGAATACCTATGACACCCTTTTGAGAAAAGCCCCCTCTTTTTTAGTGATGAGAAAACAAGTATGGAAAGGTGACATAACTCACCCAGTCCCACAGCCAATAACTAATCGTGACAAAGGGTTCACTCCCCTAACACCAGACCCTGCAGTCTTAACCATGCTGCTAAGCACTAGCTGGTGGTGCAGGAGATGTTTCTAACCAGACAAAGTCCAAGCTGGGCACTACTTGTTTTGTTTTTTTTTTTTTAAAAAAAAAAGAAAAGAAAAAAACCATCACTATTAATTTCTTCTTGCAGGCAGTAAGCCCGCTTTCCCCATCACTGGCTTCCTTTACGTTGGTGTCCACTCTTTCTCTTCTAAACACTGTTTTGGAGACTGGTTTCCTTAATGGCTTCATCTGTCAATCTTTCTTTTCCTTTTCAAATTTCACCGTCAGATCCTTAAAGGTCATCTTGGCTCGTCTGTCATAGTGTCACCTAAAGCCACATCTAAAACTACATTCATATTTCACTTCAGTCCCACACAATGTTTTCTATTAATAGAAAACTAGTCTTCTGGGCTTCAGGAAAGTATTCAACCCAACATTCCTTCACAGCTCACACGCCAGCTAACCAGTCAGCTCTTTCTTCAATGTTATCTTGCTTTTGTCTGTATCTGCTCCTAATCCCAGCCCAGAATATGGCTGAGGCTGTCCCTGAGCCTAGGATGCCTCCCTCCTTTCTGCAGACACTGCACCCCAAATGACTCCCTGATGACTTTCAAACAAAAGCTTTATTACCCTCCTCCAAACAATCCAAATGCTCCCACCCCTGTTAACTCTAAGGTAGCCCACACCTTCATTACGATTACTTAACCAATCCTACATTTAATTTAGTCTTATAGAACCCCCAATATGTGAGGCCCCCCAAGGAAGCCCTTGCTCAATCCCCAGTTTCTTCTTTACTTTCCAATGTGGGAACCACTGATGGCTATTCATTCTGATAAACCAAGGTTGTCAACCAATTTCAACTACTCTCTGCCGACATGCAAAGATCCTGGACAGCCCAGCTTTACTTATTTGAACAGCCTCCAGCTGCTCTCATCAGAACTCTCCACTGAACTCAACTACCCCATCCTTATGTTCCCTTACTCCAAGATCTTCTGTGTGCACGGGAACCCACACCATACCCCACCCCCGCTGAATATGGCTGAGGCTGTTCCTAAGCCTAGGATGCCTCCCTCCTTCCTGCAGACACTGCACCCCAAGTGACTCCCTGATGACTTTCAAACAAAAGCTTTATTACCCTCCTCCAAATTCCTCTGTTTATTGCCGCTTCTAAAGAAGTATGGTCAATGTATCAAATTATCCAAATGTTGAACTGTGCAGCACCTTATTATGGGAGTGGAGAAAGCTGTTCCCTTCACTCGCCCAGGGATACATCTTATTTCAACAGAAAATACAGCTCTGGTGTCCAGTTTAAACTTACAAATTTATATTTCCTCCTTTTTTCAGTCAGAGACCGTATTCAGTATGGTGGGAGCTACAAACATATTTTTATGCCATTTATCTCCTTATTAGCTTCGTAGACTATCTGAATGATATTAAATACAGTTACTGCCCTTTTATTTTAAAGGATTGTTTGCTTTATAGAATTGGAAATGCAAATATTTAAGATATTCTTCTCTGTGAATTCAAGCTAACCATAGTTACACCTTTTAGGGTAATATTTTTAATTATTCTGCAAGAAAGAAAAGAAATCCCCGGAGGACTAACAGTTTGAAACTGAACAGGACACCCCTGGGAAAGGAGAGGGTCATGGGTCATCCTCAAACAGACAGAAGACAATGGAGACCATTGTACCTAAGGATGGTATATTTTTTCGAGAGACGGTGTGCTGACAGTTTCCTTCCTCTTGGGTCATTGTTGTCTGCTAAGTGAACTGTGATTGCAAATTGATCCCAAGATTTTCATGCAGCAGATACAGGGCAGCCTTTCATTTCATTACCCCCACTGCAAATTGCTGAAACATTTTGGGGGCAAATTCATCTAAATTTACATTACCTTAGCATTTCGTTTGGTAGTGTGAAGCTCAGCCACACTGGAAGAAGTAATAGTGATGGTTAATTGATTTTCACCCCAATTCAGAGTTCTACTTACGTGTGATTGGAAAAGTAATAACACACTTGAAAACTGTTAGTCTTAAAATTAGGTATCACAAACTGCGGCAGGCGAGGCCCTGGTCCATTTAAAGATTGCTTCATTAATTTTAGAATTGAGTCAAATATTTACCGCAAGAAACTTACAGCTGACCCATTAAAAAAAATAGTACTAATATATTTCTTTAACTAAAAATGTGTTTCTTTGTCCCAAGAACCAAGAAGTTAAACTGGAGAATAGACGTAAGGGCTGTTACACCTGACATCTACCTGCACCGGCTAGCTGATGATTTCACGCAGCTGAACATTATCTCTGAGTCATATTTTATTTACAGAGCTGTAACTCGCTGTGTTCGACAACAGTGAAAATATGGAGCGATGCAGTTATTTAGAGTGTCCTACAGCTGCCACTTACTGCTTTACATAAACAAACTTCACCTGTCGGGGCCCTAATGACACCAACAGAGAGAAAAGTGTGGAAAGAGGAAGAGAAGGGGACTATCTGCATGCCAACTGTGGCTAAACGCTTGTAAAATCTAATCTACAGCCGGCTGCTTTTATTCTCCCTACAAAGAGGAAATTAAAACTACTACATAAATACTACATCTGATATTACATTTAAGAAAATGTTATTATAGAATAAAATATGAATAGAATGCTTCCCTTAAAGTTCCTTTTATATACAGGCATGAAAGGCGGAAATCTGAAAGCTAGTGTTTCTTTTCATGGTATAGATAAATGTTCACATAGGTGGACAGCTACTTTTGTTATTAAAAATTAGTTAGATGGCTTGCCTTTCCTGTGAGTTCTATTTGTCAGTGGTGAAATTGATAAGTTTGATTCATTTATTAAGTGTATGAGTCTCAGAGATGTATGTCTAAAGCCCAGCATTAGGGCACGTGCCCAGCCCACAGGAGGCTGCAGCAGGAGAATTGTGAGTTTCAAGCCAGCCTGGGATACACAGAGATCAAGACCTGCCAGGGACACAAATTTCTGGTCTCAAAAAAATGAAAAGAAACGAGGAGGAGGAGGAGAAGAAAGAAGAGGAGGAGACGGAGAGGAGGGGAGAGTATCATATGTTTTGTATCAGACTAGTTTGGCTTGGCATTCGCTGAATCCTGGGCTCTGATCAGATCATTTTAAGGACAAATTTACAAATTAAATACGGCCTTTTGTTTATATTTTCAGAATGATTAAGACAATCTCATTTAATGATTACTACAAGACATGGTCTGAGATAGCCACGACAAAAGTCGCAGAACACTCCAAGAATCCATGTGAGTTGATGCTGCCTTATTTATTCTGTGTCCGTTTTAACCTTTAAATCTGTTGATTTTTCTCGGTTTGTCTTGCTCTCATCTCAAGACTAATTGACACATATCTGCTCTGCAAGAGCAGTAAACGGTTCTATCGGCTGTCTGAACTATACTCCTCACTCAACAACTAGTAATTTAGTTCTTCTTTTGTGCAGAGCCCTGACCTGATGTCTGTTTAAAAGCCAGAGGGAAGGGTAGGCAAATGACAGAGGAGTTCTTAATCTTACCAGGTTTACTTAAGTCCTTTAGCCCCAGAAGGAAGGGTTCGCAGCAGGGTGGACCTTTCCATTTCAAATACAGTTATCCTCTAAGCCAGAACCAGCCAGCATGCAGAGCAAACACAACCCGAAAACATAAGAGCTGAGGGTTGCTCAGTTGCATCTATGTAAGAAAACATTTTCTGGGGACCACAAAGACAGACTCCAAGAGCCAGACAACTGATTCCATTTAACTGGACTTTTAGAGTTTATGTCATTGTTTGCCTTGAAGTAGGCTATTCAGTCTCCACACACAAGTGAGAATGTGGCTTAGCCCCAGCCCTCTTGTCAAATCGGCTCTAGACATTGTGCAATTAGAACCGGCTGCAGATCCCAGAGTCTGCGCTGACTTTTCATAGCCCTGTTCTTTCTTAGCTGTTACCGCCTACGTTCTCCTTGAGGGGTACGATACCCTGCGCCCGAGAGGTTTCTTCTTTCTTCCTAAGTATTCTTCTGCCTCTTTCCTCAGTGATGACCTTTTGTCTAACCTCCTCCCACTCTCTCTGAGAGGCCCCACCACATGTTTCCTTAGTCAGTGACTGCCAAAACCACATCTCTAGGCTGACCCTCTTCAGCAGCCACGGGCTCTGAGCCGTCATGAGACTCACCTGCATAGCTGGCAGACTTGACATTTAAGATAGCCTGAACCCAGTTCAGCCTCCCACGCCCAACCCTGTGCCTCCTTCCTTTTCTGTCTTGGGTACTGGCAGCTCACTATTTTTGCATTTTCTTTAGCCTAAGAATTCTTAATGCTACACCGCTTAATCTTTTTTTTTTTTTTTTTTTTTGTATTCTTGGTTTACCTCTTACAACGTTACACTCCTTCTGCTCGTCTCCTCCCTCGTGGTCACGGCTTTAATTCAGGGTCTTGCTGTTCATCGTCTCATTGTAAAGATTTCCTAACTACAGCAAAAGCTTGTACTTAATCTTTTAGGCAGAAGTTAAGGTGAAAGTACTGCTAAGCTTAATACTTGCAAGACCAAGTAAGATAATGTTTAGGAAATCACATGTTCTTTCAGGAAGTTGGTTATTGAGTATTTTGTTATTACATGTTATCATCCTCACACACTAGTGTTTGTGAAAAAAAAATAAAGTGCATTATGATACACAGATTTTAGCAACACTGGCAGTTTAGAGAATGTGTGTGTGTGTGTGTGTGTGTGTGTGTGTG
>JADRCH010000098.1:5875072-5915373 GCA_019843965.1 Rhynchomys soricoides | reverse complement strand
GGCCTTAGAAACCTAACCTCTAGGCAAAAGATACAATCATGCCAAAACTTGAGAAGGTTCAGGAGTGATTGCTTCTTAATAAAAAAACGATTTTAAAATGGAGGGAAATTATGGCGATCCCCCTGATAATGGTTCCTCCCTCAAAAGTGTTTGACTCCAGCTTGCTGAATTATGTTCTTTCTTCATCTGCCTGTCACTAACCCAGTCTGTAACTCATCCTCTGGGAAAGCAGGAGCCTGGGAACAGTTATCTGTAGCCCAGAAGAATTTCTGAGACTTTGACTGTAACTCTGGATGGCAGATTTCACAAGCCCACTGCCTCTTCTTCCCATGGAATCATTATAAAAATGCTTCAAGAGTCTTCCTTCAAAAAGAACCAGCACCTAATTTAAAAACGTAAACCTAAACCTGACAGATTGCTGGCCATGGTGTCTTTTGAGTTCAGTTGGATGAGATCCAACACACTCTTTTTTTTAATGGCCTAATTTCCTGGCAGTAATGAAGATAAAGCTTTTAGATTGAAGAATGCTTCTTCAATGACTCAGGAACACAACAGAAACCTCTTTGAACTTCATTTATACGTCTATATTCTTATCGCTGCTGAGGTCACTAAAATCTTATGCAGCTTTTCTAAGAGCTTTGTGTTTTACAGGTTGTTGAATTTTGATTTAGGTGTTAATGCTTTTTCATATTTTTGAGCCACAAAAGCTATGTCTAGATATCAATTCCCTAACAATCATGGGTGTATTCTTTCACAGTTCAGTCTTAGAGTGTGTCCATATATACTACGCTTTTAACCATCCCAGTTCATCATTGCTTGATTTATTCAAATAATATTTAGTTACTGAACACCTTAATATATGTCACAAATAGTCATACATCTGCCTAAGGGGCTAGACATTCTTCTAACTCCCTTGTTTTCAGTTAAGAAAATAAAACTAATTTAGCTAAGGTCATCTACATAGGAGAAAATACCACAAAGTGATAAAGAAGGTAAATTCTGGAGGCAAATTCCCATGGCTTATCTTTGCTATCATTAACTAACTGTGTGACATTATTAAGTCTATTGCCCTCCTTGGCCCAGTTGCCTTGTTTATAAAATGAAAATAATCACATACATCATAGGGCTGAAGCACTTTGAGTGTGCCTCGTGCATAGCATTCAGTACACACACCTACTCTCTCAATTCTTAACACTGTGGTCCAGAGACTTGGACTAGACCGCTGGCTCTACATCTCCTTCCTGTGGTTCTGTTCTGCCTCTATGATAGGACAACATATTATCACAGCATTGTGTGAGAGTTACATTCGAACACTGAAGGATAAGCAGAAGTTCTGAAATGCATGTCACTTTCATTCACAATCACAGGAAATCAGATAGAGAAATGTACCAGTGACCCCACTGTTCTCTGCCCATCACTATAAAATGTCAAATAAAGGGTTTGGCAGAGAGAAACCCCATGCATATGGCTGTAGGAACAGCTCTTTAACGATGGAATATGATCCCCATAAGGAAATGCTTACGTTCCAGGAAAGGAATTCCTGCGAGCAGCTTGCTGTGCAGTGCTGAGTGGAGGCTTCCTGGTACTTGTTGCTGTCAGCAGGCAAACCAAACAGCCTCCGGCATCAGGGGGGTGCTTGCTTTCACCCCAGGAGACTTTCATTCTTTGAGTCTTCCAAAGGCCCTTCCTTCCAGGCAAGAGTCAGTGTGCCTGCTTGCAGAGCGGAGCCTCTCAGCTACCACTGCTCCTTAGAGCCACCTGAAGAGCTTGTAAAAATTCCAACACAAAGGGCACACCCAAACCAATTCCATCAGGGTTGGCAGTAGGACTGGGTAGTGGTAGTTTTTGAAAGCTCCCCGGGTGACCATAACATGCAGCCACAGGTGGGATCACCATGATGTCAGAAGTTAGTAACTCCTTAGCCCCTTGCTAGTTTTGCAGCATACAGGTAAGTAAATTGAGTGAGTGGCTTACCTAATGGAACGCCATCTTTAATTCCTATCAATGAGCAAAGAATATTCACCCGACTTTTAGGTGTTCTGTGGTCGAATGAGGTAGTATTGTGTGTAAACAAAACACGCTAGTGAAAGCTGTATTGTGTTTTCTGGATTTGACAGTCCGTGCAGAGGTGATGGACAACTTTTAAGTCAATTTCTGCATAGGTAGGGCAAGTGGTACGTACATCATTGTCAGTGGTAAGGGGACAAATTGACACATGACAACCTGAATTTTCCCAGATTTTAAGAGACCTAAATCAAACCAAACCAGGATGCCTGTCTTCAATGCCAAGGAAGAGGCAACGTTGGAAAGTTTGTTAAAGACATTTTAACAGATTTAAGCATGAGAGTTACGAAACAGACACACCCGAGTGGGTTACATGTTTCTCAAGAGAAAGCAGGAAAAATAAGGAAAAGACTCAGGCTTCTCAAAGGAGCACTGCCATTGTCTCCGTATTATCAATATTGCCATTTTGGTGACTCTCAGGTTACATCTCAAAAGGTTGAGGATGGGGGGAGGGGAGGCCCTTTTGTTCTCCTTTGATAAGTGAGATTGTAAAGTGGTTCAGAAGGAAGACTGAATGGAATTATAATCTGATAAAGAGAAACCAGAGTCTCTAGGATTATACAAGGAGTTTAGTACACATGTGTCCTTTCCCTGCAAATGGGGTTTCTGGTGAGATTCCTAGAAAATTACAGGTTTACAACGGGGAAGGGAGAAAGCTTTAAGCAGTTGTTAATTGGGCATTCTTGGTTTCCTGCTGACAAGGGGTTTCAACTGGATTCCAAGGAGAGGAATATTTCTCTCTTCTCACATCCCCCAACCCCATCCCTACACACACACACACACACACACACACACTCACACACACTTTCTCTGCCTTTCTATCCTGCCTCAATGTGAAAAAAAAAAGTGTAGGGAGGTACCAGGCCCTGAGTTCTATCCCCACTACTGCAAAAACAAACAAATCCCAGAATGGAAGCGACAGTGTAATTTTCAAGAGAAAGAATTACATTATGGAAAAGAAAGAACTATGCAATAAAAGCCGTGGAGGGCACACTTTTCCGCCATTGCTTACAAAACTGCCCCACAAGCACTGTGAAGCAGCGATTTCACCCTTAGAACTTAAGGTGCAAATTTCAGGGTCCTCCCCCCTTTGTCTCTCTCTTGCCCCCATCCTTCCTGGGTTTCCTCTTGTTAGCATCAGTCATTGACCAGTTGACTGTGTCCGGGAGACAAAAAGAAAGGCATTGTGGGTAAACTTTCTAAGGAGATTACAGGCAGGTGGTGCAAGACAGCTGAGCAAAACAAACAACAACAAACCATAGAGGTGAAATATGAAAGGTGTAAAAGTCTGTAGAAAAGAGCTGTGATGTTCTCATCTCTGAGATAAAACAGAGAAACAAGAGTCAATACAAACGTGCATGGACTTCACTCTGGGGTGCTAAGATGTAAGGGAGAGACTGCATGCCATACAGACTCACATGCATAATGCAGGAAAAATCCATTTCAAAAATTGTATGGAAAGTTATGTTATCTTTAAATAGAACCCTAGCAAAAATTTTAATTTTGTCCTTGTTAAGTTGAAGATGGTTGATAAGAAGACACTCTTGAATGCTGGGCAGTATAAGATAGAGCACCCCTTCATACCTACTTCACTACATGTGCCTATAGTAAGAATTCCAAGCCAAGTGGTGGTGGCGAATGCCTTTAATCCTAGCACTTGGGAGGCAGAGGCAGGTGGATTTCTGAGTTCGAGGCCAGCCTGGTCTACAGAGTGAGTTCCAGGACAGCCAGAGCTACACAGAGAAACCCTGTCTCGAAAAAAAAAAAAAAACAAAAACAAAAGAAGAAGAAAAACAGAGAAAGGAGGGAAGGGGGGAGGAGAGAGATAGGAGAGTAATATTGGATGTAGATTCAGAGTACACTTTTCAGTACATTTCATGTGAATTTGATTGGCAGTGTAAACTTGTAACTAACCACAAACTTGTGAGCCAGTAAGGTAACATGGTTTCAAAATACCCTAATGAAGACGTGAGCTAGGTAGATGGAACTGCCACACTCAGGAGGCCAGCAAGTCCACTTCATCCTTACTATTCAAACTAAATAAAAATCCGATGTTTGGGTTGCTAGATGCTCTGCTACTAACCTCTACTCTGCTCTGGACATAAAGGGGTTTTGTTTACTTGTGTGTAATCACGCATGTCTACTAATGGAAGCCAGAGGCGTTAGATGCCCTGGAGTTGGAACTTCCAGGCGTTGTGAACTCCATGTGAGTGCTGGGAATCAAACCTGAATCCTCTGGAAGTGCTTTTAACCACAGATCCATTTCACCAGCTTCTGGACAGAAATTTTAAAAGGAGCATCAACTACAGTTCTCATGAGAATGGCGAAGATGATTGTCTCTAGAAATACCAGATTCTAAGAAAAAGTTAAAGGAGCTTGGGCTTCCTTAAGATCTGCCTCCTAGTATTAGAGGCTTGCTCCCTAGGAGAGGGATGAACTTGACTGGCATGGATCCAGAAAGATGAACTGGACCAGAGGCAACTCCCAGTGTTCAGATCAAGGGAGGCCACTCGAGCCCAAGGGATGCTACTGGAACCCTTGTCATCAGCCAAGGGAGGGCACAGTGTCAAGGCAACGTGGCCAAAGGGCTCCCTCGGGCCAGGAAAACCATCTGTTTGATAGTCTTTCTCTGTAGATGATCAAAATTGGAGGTATCTTTGAGATATAGATGCCCTGCCTTGACCTGGTTTGCATAGGCCCTAGAGTTTCCCAGAACTGGAAACAAAACAAAATAGCAGTTTTCAGAGTAGACATGGAAAGACTGATACTTCCAACTCCAACTTAATTTTTCACTTGAAGAGCTAAATTAGCAAACTGTTAGTAAGGCTGTGGTCTCCAGGAGTTCTCTTAATACTTTCTTACCATTACCATGACACAAAGTTTCTGCAAGTTTAAAGACAGAATTGGCTTTTATTAGTGAATCATGAGTTAGGTAGCCTTTTAACTAAGGAGTAGGAACCAGGAAACAACCAAAGTAGTTTTCTTGGAAAGGGGTACCGAGGGGACTTGCTCACCTTGCTGGCCTTTCCAGTTGCTTGCCATAAGTCGGGTTTGTTTGGGGATTCTTCTGCTTGCTCCAAGGATGCCTGGCATTGTGAACATAAAACTCCATTTTTATTTTTTATATTTACAGGGTTTCTCTGTAGCCCTGGCAGTTCTAGAACTCGCTCTATAGATCAGGCTGGCCTCAGACTCCAAGATGTCCCTTCTATACCTCCATAGTGCTGGGATTAAAGACCTGTACCACCACTGCCTGGCTTGAGGGACTCCATCTTACATTAGTATTGGGGCCTTGTGCAGGACTTCAGTCTAAAACAATGGTCTCTCATAAATTTTATTTAACTGCATAAATGATATATAAATGAATGTCATTATAATAAAAACAATTTCCAAGTCATAATCTACTTATTTCAAACAATATTGAGTATTACACAGTTCTAATAAGAAGAAAGCATCTGCAAAGTCCCCGAGCATTGTAACATGAACTACACAGTGTGTGCAATTCCTACATATCGACTCAATGAGAAGTGAGCTTCTCTCAACTCCGCATGATATCAAAGAGTATATATGAATACTTCTTTCTTTAATCACTTTATTTCAGTTGTTGGAGATCCACATTTCATGGGACAGTATTACAAATGGAAGCAGCAGAATCGGCAGTATCAAACAGAATGGGAGTTGAAGTAAGACATTCCAAGTGCCTTGAATGTGTGATGGCATGACCTTGGGTGTTGGTTTTTCTACTCTCTACTGTCTGCTGAGCCATTAGCAGGTGTCTGGAGAATAGCAGCCTATGCCCTTCCTAAGCATGAGAACAATGATAAGAAAGTACCATTTCCTTCCACAGGAACTCAGGTAGGAAAGCTGGCAAATATGGAGAGAGGGCATGAGCCACAGTGAAAAGCCCAGCCTGTCCTCTTCCAAGAGAGTTATCACCAGCTACCTTTTCATCTTTCTCATGGCTCTGACTTTGTTTTCCCAAAGATTTCTCATTCAGTAACCACACGTGCGCGTGCATGCATGCAGCGTGGGGGGGGGAGGGGATATGGGTATGTGGGTGTGTGTGGGTGTGTGTGTTCTTGTGTGATTTAAATTGTTTATTGGAGGAAGATCTGGGAATAAAGTGCTTGTCATTCAAATACAAAGACCAGAGATCCCCAGCACCATGTAAATGCCAGGTAGACCTAGTGGCCCTCCTGTAATCCCTGTGCTCAGAAGTATCAAGCTGGGATACTTTCTCTACTTACCAAATTGGAGAGCTCCAGGTTAAGCAAAGGACCCTACCTTAGTGAACAATCAAGAAAGACATCAGAAAGAAGTCAACCACGAAACTCCATACACAAGTGTAAACATGAAGGTATTCATGTGGTCCACACTCCCCCCCCCCAAGTAAGTGTGTATTTACTGTACAAAGTGATGGATTTTATAATGATTTTTTATTCAAATATAACATATACACAGACCATATTAAATAAACTCTTTCCCAGCTCATCTCTCTGTTAAGTCCCTTCCTGCTCCCAGTCTCTCGTCTATTCTCTCTCTCTCTCTCTCTCTCTCTCTCTCTCTGTGTGTGTGTGTGTGTGTGCGCGCGTGTGCACGCGCACGCTATGGAGTCTACATAGGAGAGATAGAATGTGAACAGTGCACTTTCTTCACGGTCCTCCCCATTTTCACCTCACCCTTCAGCTCTTGCCATCAGCAGCCAGGAGCCTGTCGTTTTCTGATGGGACTACAAAATCATTAAACAATGTGCTGTATTATAAATTTGAGTAAAAGTCAAATAGGTTCTTCTAGCCTTTTGTTCCCCAAACTTCAGTAACAACTTCTCTTTGGGCGAAAGTGAGGAAAAGTTTCTGCACTATTTTTTGGCCTTTCAGCATAAATTATTGGCAGGAGAAAAATGTATTACGCTGAATTTGAAGGAAGGCAAACATGTTTTTTTCTTGAAGGCATGTTTCAAGTTTCTCTTGCAGTTGAAAAACTTACTCAGAATCTAAGATGGCCATTGTTTTGACATGACTTCCTCTCCGATTTCCTGTAACAGGACTGTTTTCTTTCCTTTGTTTGCGTTGTTTCATTCTGGAGTGCCAGCATCTCATAGAACCCCAAGATTTAGAGATACAAGGACCAGGTCAATTTCAACGTAGTCACTCACTTCTACATGTGGCTAAAACAACTGAGCTGTTTGTGTGCTAGAACACTTCAAAATAGATTATTTTGAGTTTATAGGGCCAAGTTATGTGCTGCGACCCTTTCAGAATAAAGTGCTCACACACCTTTCGCCATCTGGTGGCTGAGGAGAATATATACAGATCAGATGCTATTTGAGTCTTATAAATTGTGAGACGTTTTGAAAAGACGTCACATGTATGTGCAATACATAGTGCCATAAATATTTGTACATGCAAATGAATGCAAGTAAAGTAGAAGCCT
Organism: Rhynchomys soricoides; assembly: GCA_019843965.1. Lineage (NCBI taxonomy): Eukaryota > Metazoa > Chordata > Mammalia > Rodentia > Muridae > Rhynchomys > Rhynchomys soricoides. The sequence continues at coordinate 5,907,876 of JADRCH010000098.1, read as the reverse complement.
AACGAATAGTGAAATCCAGATACTCATCAGCAATTCTTAATGATCATCAAAATGCAGAATATGTGATCAAGTGCACCGTTAGACAAGCCCTCCACCACTGAGCTAAATACCCAGCCCCTGATTTCTTGAGACAAAGCTGGCTTTGAGCTAACTTTGTAACCCCGTCTAACCTCAAGCTCACTATCCTCCTGCCTCAACTCCTTGAGTTCATGGAATACAAATGTGTACCACTGTGCCTGTCTGTTTCACATAAATGTTTGAAAATGTCTTCTTTACACTGATATTTCCTGTTTTCAAAAAATAAGAGTTGGAGATGTGGCTCGGTGGTAGAGCCCCTCACTTACCACGTTAGGACAGTGGCTCCATCCTTATTAATTATTTATTTATTAGTTTGTTAGAAAGAAAAATGCATATTGAGACACTTATTTGCATAGTGTTCGGAAAGACTCTTCCTCACCTATCTCTGCCTTCTCCTGCTGTTCCCCTGCTCATTGCCCTCATCCTGCAATGCCAGACACGATTATGTTTCTCATTCTTACATGGAGACTAAGATTTCTTCTCCTTTGGTCCCTTCTACTTGGAGTATCTCTCCCCACAGAGCCTTTACTAGTACCCTGAGTTAAGTCTTGGCCTGAGTCAAAAGGATGCCTGTGAGGTAGGTATGTAAGTGCAGGTCCCTGGAGCTGGGTGGAGCTGAGTCCTGACCTGTCTAGATAGCACCTCTGGAGCCTTGAGCATCATGACTTGACTCCTTTGTGCCTCAGTTGTATTTGTTCATACCTCTTTGGGAGCTGCCTCCCAAAGAGGTATGAAGTCACTCATGAGCTCAGAGATTATTTCAATATACATAAATGCTTCTAATGCCGCCTAGAACACAGACATGCCCATAAGACTAGGTATTGCTCTTTCTGCTTCTTTGCTGGCATGTGTTCCTTTCACAGATGGAAAACCTTTCCTTGGAACTCGCAGGAGTCAGGCAGATCTTGGTGGGGTTCTTACCCTCTCAGAATGTGTTGCTCTGGTCATAACACTACCTTCCTTGCAAAGCTGTTTTATATTGAGCTTCTTGAATGATACCACATATTAAAAAGTTTAGCATATGAACATTCAAAAAACATTAGTTCTTGAAGAGTGGGGAATATGCCCCACCCCAGCTTTCCACAGAATGAAAATAATCTCTGGCAGAAATATGTAAAAATGTAAATTTATCTCAAGTTAGAAAATAACACATAGCTGACCACATGTATCTAGTACCATTATGTGTGCAATTTGCCTTCTCTACTCTGCCTCTCTTTAGCCTGGCACAGCATCCCACAAGGGAGACATGAACCCAGCACACATGAAACTGTCCCTTATGTGCTCAGATATCTAGCTCCCCCATCATCTGTCTTATAGTGTGCTGGTTCTGTCTCTGTCAGGACATGCTCTTCAGATTTATCTGGTCATGGGGAAGTACCCAGGATAGGGGCACTGGAATAAGCATCTCTGATGCTTAGTGTAGTGCACAGCACATAGTAGGTACTTAGTTAATTTTTTGAAAAAAATGCATATGTATCTTGTCTTGCCATTTAATAGTAGAATATAATATAATTAAATAAAATTAATTTTAGAAAAAACTGGAACTTAAGGTCTATTATGTAGATAGAGACCACGGTTCTGTTTAGGAAGTTCTAGAATATAATCTATAAACAGGGATTTAAAACCAAAAATATGACTGTCATAAATATTTTATGCAAATTCTAACTCTTACATGTATTTTGGTTACTGTTAATATATACTCATTATCATAATCAGCTCATAAATATTCACTAATTAATAATGTAATTTGGTGTTCATTTCTAAAGCCTTTTTTAAACACTACCTTGACTGTTCGTTTGAATATTCACAAATGCCTTATTTCTAAGACATGGGAAAGAAAGTGAATCTAACACCCAATCTGTGGTTTGTACTTATTTTCTCAAGAGAAATAGTGAACACATAAAATCAATAGTAACAAAGACTATTCTTTAGAGTGCTCTTGTTATGCCCACATAAAACAGCTATACACTACAGTGAATGATTACAACTGTATCATTACAATGCATCTAGCAAAAGAAACAATCTCTATCCAGAGTCTGGCTCTGACAGCCAGCAAGTTATCTAAGTTATTTATTCTGGTAGAGATTTACCTTCAGTATATAGTCTCTTAAAAGCATGTTGCTCCTGTGCACACACAGAAGATTGCTACAGTCTGAATCTTATCTGTTTCCCAAAGATCATGAATCCCACTTGGTTTTAAGTCAACATGATACAAACTAGAGTCATCTGGAAAGAGAAACCTTCACTGGGAAAATGCCCCCATCAGATTGCCTGTCAGTACGTCTGTGGGGCATTTTCTTGATAGCTAATTGTTAGAGAAGAGCCTGCAGGGGTGGTACCAACCCTGGGAAGGTGGCCTGGGTGAAAAAAGAAAGCAGCTTAGCAAACCATGAGGAGCAAGCCAGTAAACAGTGTCCCTCCATGGCTTCTGCTTCAATTCCTGTCTCCAGGCTCCTGCCATAAGTTCCTGCTTTCACATCCCCTGATGATAGCCGGTAACTTGTAAACCAAAGAAACCCTCTCCTCTGCAAGTTGCTTTTGGTCATGGTATTTTATCACAGCAACAGTAAAGCAAACCAGTAGACCATGCTAAAGGCTTGGTCTATGGTTCTACTAGGAGTTGGTAGGATCTCCAGAAGGTGGGGCCTCGTAAAAGGAAGTTACATCATTGAGGCATGCTTTGGGGAGGAGCACTGAGACCCCAGTCTACTCTTATTTTTGTTCTATGACCACCACTGAGTACAAAAGTTTGTTTTATTACTATAATGCCTTGTCTTGTCAACGACTCAAAGTGATAGGACCAACCAACCATAGACTGAACCATAATCCACAAAGAAACTTTTTTTTTCTTTTTAAGTTGATTATCTCACTCAGGTATTTTGTTCCAGCAACAGAAGCTAAGAAAGAGGTTTAGAAGGAACAGGAAGTAGCTTGGAGGAATAGGCATCCCTCCTTCATCCCTAATGCTATATTGGAGTTGACAGGCAGAGCTCAAGTGTAGCACACAAAGATATGTATCAGCATCCTACAAAGAGGCACAGCTAACTCACTCCACATCCATCACCAGCCTGCCCCAGGGCACAGCATCCAACTTAGGCTCCTTACCTCCACTTTCAACTGGGTTACCACCTCTGACACTTTCATCTAGAAAATTCTATAGAAGAATTTTCTCTAATTTACCACTTTAAGAAAAAATAAGGCACAGAGATCAACCAAATTGTGTTTATAAGCACCAACCTTATCTGAACATTTGAACCTTGCCTACCAGTATGTGCTTCCTGAAGATTTAAAGTTCCAGTAAGTATACATATCTTGTCTGCATACAAGTAAGAGCATATTACTTCCGCCTTTAAGGAAAGAGTTGCACGTGTATACAAACATCAAGATTTGCTCTTCATCTTACTGTAGTCTATTGAAAAGGAGATGGATACCTGTGTCGTGTCAAATATTACTGTAAACCTTTCTTGTATTTACAGAGCACACTCTGGACTCAGCTGTCTTGTATTTTGATTTATGAAGTTAGTATGTATTATGCTTACATAGGATTTTAACTGGTTGTGGGGTTCCTTTTTTTTTTTTTTTTTGGTTGTGTGTGTATTTAAACACATAAACCATAGATCATCTTCCTCTTGGTATAGCTGATTCCCTTTTCCTCCAGTTACATAGAAACACATTCATTGAACACACTTCACGCATGTTTGTGCTGTCCTTTCACAGTGATTTGGCTTAAATATCATTCTTACAGGCTTATGTAATACACAGTGATGTATTGTTAAGGAAATCCAGCCTTTTTAGTCCCCAAAGATTAGACCTCGAGTGCCATCTTGTGTCTAAAAAGAGAATTGGCATCAGTGTAGACAATTGCTCATATTCTAAAATGTAGATACCGGAAAAAAAATCGAATCAAGAAAAGAAAAAACTCTTTTAAAAAAAAGAGTTCTTCCAGAAACAGTGGCACAATGCACAGTTCCTGCACTTGGGATGTGTGGACAGGAGAGTCAAGATTTCAAGGCCAGTATCAGCTACGTCATGAGTTGATGACATGTGCTGTAAAATCAAGTGGCAAGACACTTGCCTAGCATTCCCAAGGCCGTGGGTGTGACCTGCAGTTCACAAAACAAAGAGCAGCGAAGAGAGGAGAAGAGGAAAACCTCTCCTCCCAGGCCAGTACTTTCTCCCTCCTTAGATGCTCTTAGAGACTCTACAATGCACCCACTCTAGTCTCATTCTCTCTATTTACTTCTGACACCTGATGGTGTTCATCCATCCCTAATGCCTTCCATTTGTCTGTGAAACTGTCCAGGAAGTTGGAAAGTATCTGCCTGTTATAAAACTGTAAAAAAGGATTAAAAAAATAAAGCTTATGCTCTCTAAGGTTACACATTCCGTAACAGCTGAGATTTGAATCTTGGTCTGTAGTGTCACAGCCAGGCACCAGTGCAGATTCTGAGAGCTCCTGCGGGCTCTGGGCAGGGCTGGAGCTGAGAGAAGGTGTGATTCCAAAAAGGTGGGGGCAGAAGTGGATTGCAGCTCTTTCTCTACCCTCTTAGAGCAGGCTTTTACTGGCATGTGAAAATGCTCCATCTCAGAAGAGGGCTGCTGCTCTGTCCTCAGGGGCATGCTCTTTCCTTTTGAAGATAAACATAGCCAGTTCCATAAATACCTTTTAATAGATTCTTAATTTCTTTCTGGTCTTCTTGTGGAGGTAACTGGTTTCACCAATTTCCTGTGGCTTTGTGGCTGTGGCAGAGGATTTAGTAGACCCTGACCTAAACAGCACAGCTTGAGGTTGCTGCCCTCTCCTCTTAGAGATGCATAAGAGGCTCTTCTGTTCTTGTTTGATTCTGTTCCCAATCTGAAGGGCTCTGGCCTGCTCTGGTCTCTCTCCTTTTCTTTCCTCCCTCCCTGGAACCTTCCTTCTCTCCCTCCTCCTCTTTGAGATACAAGGAAGGAGGATTCTGTTCTCTTAAGCATATTAAATTATATTTTAGTAGGAGAATGAGAAATGACAAGAAATCTCATTAAGGCATGTTACCAAAAGTCGGGATGTTCATGGAAGGACAAAATAATTTCATGATTCCCACTATGTGCATAAACCTACTTTTCAGGAGCTTATTGCAATTTATGGCAATCCTGAAATTATGTAAGAATTCTTAAATAAGCAAATATTAAGGGTTTTTCCTTTTATACTATTTTGTGTCGTTGTAATTTACTTTGCATTTCTTTAGTAATGGCAAACATTTTGTTTTTATAATTTGGTTTGGAAACACTGTCATTGGCACAGGTTGCCCTTGACCTATCTGAGTCTGACCTTGTTTCCTTGTTTCTCCTGCCTCTGCTTCCCAAGTGCTGCCCCATGAAACAGCTGCAGATGGTCAAATCAATGAGCTATGGCAGCCAATGAGAAAGTACTCACTGTACAAGCCTGATGACCTCAGTTCCATCCCGGGACTCCATGAAAGCAGCCTGTTGCAGGGGTGTACACCTATAGTCCCAGCACTCCTTCAGTGAGCCTGGAGGCAGAGACAGGAGAACTGTCTGGGTTTTCAGACAGCTAATTTGGAGCTGTAGAAACAAGATGGGCCCTGAATCAACAAGATAGAAGGTGAGAACCACTGCTCAGAAGTTGTCCTCTGACCCGCACTTTGCTCTGTACGTTATATATACCTCATGGATGCATATGCACATGAATGTGTGATCAATTATTTTAAATAAGACTTTCTTTAAGACAGACTTATCAGCAGAAAGAAAAGGTATACATCAATTTTTAGAGTTTTCTGAAGTCATATTTACCCTAAAGAAAGTGAAATCCTAAATTTTTTTGTATCTCTTGGCCAACACAGAGCTGCCTATTATTTTCATTCATGTGACCTTGAGTGAAGAGACCTTATGAAACAAGAAACATTGGGTGCCTATAATCCCAGAATTTGAGAAATGGAGGCAAGAAGATCAGGAGTTCAAAGTCATTCACAGCTACAGAAAGTTCAAAGCCAGCCTGGGCTTCATCAATCAGACCTTGTCAGAGAGAGAGAATGGATATCAGCTAGATTTAAGGTCATGTCTAGTCCCCAGGAAACAGCTATCCCGGAATGGTGAGGACCTAAAATGAGCCATGGAAGGCTTAAGCTGAGTCAAAGGTACCGAATTACAAGTCATAACAAAGCACAACCACATCTAAAGGAAGATAAGAAAGCTCAGAAAACTCCTCCCATACAAAAGGACTTATTTTGAACATGAGCAGGAGATTTGAACCCAGATCTGATGGCGCTTACATGCTGATGGAGTTAACAGACATGAAGCAGCAATATCCACATCTGGGCACAGATGGCCAACCTAAAACAGACTCCTTTTGGAGGTTGTGTTTTATCTCATAATGCTTTGCCTGGACATTTTTCTTTTTAATTTTACTGATCTGTTGCTTATATATATGGTTTCTGGTTTGTGGTTTTATGAGTTTTCTGTGCATGTGTATGTGCTTTTCATGATTTTTCTTTGTTTCCTTTTCCTCCTCTGTTTGTTTTGTTCTATTCTGGTTTGTTTTCTTATTTGCCTGAGAAGGAGAGAGACAGAGACCTAGAGAGAGAGGGCGCTAAATAGGTGGGAAAGTGGGGAGGACCTAGGAGGATCTGAGGAAAGGGAAACCTTAAAACTACATATATATATGTTGTATGGGGGAACTTATTATCAATTATCAATTAAAACAACAATGAAAATGATGAAGAAATGAATAAAAGGTGTATAAAAGAACAGAGATTACCTATAGATAAACATAATATGGTAAAAATGCATACTGTATGCAGTGTATATTTGAAATCCCAGCAGCTGGAAGGCTGAGGCAGTGGATTATGAGTTTAAAATTAAAATGGATTAAATCATTTTCCCACCTGTGGAGGGAGACCTCTGCCTGGGCCACCAGGCCTCCATAGCCAAACAGCGCAGGGAGAAAGTAAGCTGCCCACTGGTGTGGAAAAGCCAGCGGAAGGAGGACTCCTGACATAGGGAGTGAGGAAGAGCCGGGAGAAAGAACTGGTCTCCAAGGAATATTGACATCCGGACGTGAAGGAAAGACAAGCCACAGTCAGAGAGAGAAAGACCAGAGATAACCAGATGGTGAAAGACAAGAGCAAGAACACAAGGAACAGAAACCAAGACTACTTGACTTCATAAGAACCCAGCTCTCCCAGCAAAGGCAGCATGGGACACCCCAACACAACACAAAAGGAAGACTCAGACTTAAAATCACATATCAACAGGATGATAGAAGATTTTAAGAAGGAAATAAATAACTCCCTTAAAGAAATACAAGAGAACACAGGTAAACAACTGAAAACCCTTAAGGAGGACACACAAAAATCCATTAAACAATTAGAGGAAAACACAATGAAACAGGCAGAATTACGGGAAAACACAATCAAACAAATGAACAAAACCATTCAGGAATTAAAAACAGAAATAGAAACAATAAAGAAATCACAAAGGGAGACAACCCTGGAGTTAGAGAACATAAGAAAGAAATCAGGAGTCATTAATGCAAGCATCACCAACAGAATACAAGAGATGGAAGAGAGAATCTCAGGTGCGGAAGACACCATAGAAAACATGGACACAACAGTAAAAGAAAACACAAAATGCAAAAAGCTCCTAAACCAAAACATCCAAGATATCCGGGATGCAATGAGAAGACAGAACCTGAGGATAATAGGTATAGTAGAGAGTGAAGATTCCCAACTTAAAGGACCAGTAAATATCTTCAAAAAAATTATAGAAGAAAATGTCCCTAACCTAAAGAAAGAGATGAACATAAATATACAAGAAGCCTACAGAACGCCAAATAGACTGGACCAAAAAAAAAAATTCCTCCCATCACATTATAGTCAAAACACCAAATACACAAAACAAGGAAAGAATATTAAAATCAGTGAGGGAAAAGGGGCAAGTTACACATAAAGGCAGACCTATCAGAATTACGCCAGACTTCTCACCAGCGACTATGAAAGCTAGAAGATCCTGGGCAGATCTCATACAGACTCTAAGAGAACACAAATGCCAGCCCAGGCTGCTATACCCAGCAAAGCTCTCAATAATCATAGATGGTGAAACCAAAATATTCTATGACAAATCCAAATTTGCACAGTATGTTTCCACAAACCCAGCCATACAAAGAATAATACATGGAAAACGCCCACTCAAGAAGGGAAACTACACTCAAGAAAAAGCAAGAAAGTAATCTTTCAACAAACTCAAAAGAAGACAGCCACACAAACCTATAAACAACATCAAAAATAACAGGAAACAACAATCACTATTCTTTAATATCTCTTAACATCAGTGGTCTCAACTCCCCAATAAAAAGGCATAGACTGACAGACTGGATCCATAAACAGGACCCAGCGTACTGCTGCATCCAGGAAACACACCTCCATGTTAAAGACAAACACTACCTCAGAGTAAAGGGCTAGAAAACAAACTTCCAGAGAAATGGCCCCAAGAAACAGGCTGGAGTAGCCATTCTAATATCGGATAAAATTGACTTTCAACCAAAAGTCATCAAAAAAGATAAGGAAGGACACTTCATACTCATCAAAGGAAAAACCTACCAAGAAGAACTCTCAATCCTGAGCATCTATGCCCTGAATGCAAGAGCTCCCACATTCATAAAAGAAACTTTACAAAAGCTCAAAGCACACATTGCACCTCACACAATAATAATGGGAGACTTCAACACCCCACTATCAACAATGGACAGATCTTGGAAACATAAACTAAACAGAAACACAGTGAAACTAACAGATGCTATGAACCCAATGGGTTTAACAGATATCTACAGAACATCTCATCCTACATTAAAAGAATAAACCTTCTTCTCAGCACCTCATGGTACATGCTCCAAAACTGATCATATAATTGGTCACAAAACAAACCTCAACAGATAAAATAAGATTGAAATAATCCCATGCCTCCTATCAAATCACTACGGATTAAGGCTGGTCTTCAACGGTGGCAACAACAACAGAAAGCCCACATACACATGGAAGCTGAACAATGCTCTGCTCAGTGATAACTTGGTCAAGGAAGAAATAAAGAAGGAAATTAAAGACTTCCTAGAATCTAATGAAAATGAAAGTACAACTTACCCAAACCTATGGAACACAATGAAAGCAGTGTTAAGAGGAAAACTCATAGTTCTGAATGCCTCCAGAAAGAAACTGGAGAGAGCATATACTAACAGCTTAACAGCACCCCTGAAAGTTCTAGAACAAAAAGAAGCTAATACACCCAAGAGGAGTAGAAGGCAGGAATAATCAAATTAAGGGCTGAAATCAACCAAGTGGAAACTAAAAGAACTTTACAAAGAATCAACAAAACCAAGAGCTGGTTCTTTGAGAAAATCAACAAGATAGACAAACCCTTAGCCAGACGAACCAGAGGGCACAGAGACAGAATGCAAATTAATAAAATTAGAGATGAAAAGGGAAATATAACAACAGAATCTGAGGAAATTAAAAAAATCATCAGATCCTACTACAAAAGCCTATACGCAACAAAATTGGAAAATCTGGAGGAAGTGGACAAGTTTATAGACACATACCAGTTACCAAAGTTAAATCAGGACCAGATAAACCATCTAAACAGTCCCATAACCCCTAAAGACTTAGAAGCAGTCATTTCTTCTAGGGGATAAAAGTCTCCCAACCAAAAAAAGTCCAGGACCAGATGGGTTCACTGCAGAATTCCATCAGGCCTTCAAAAAAGACCTAATACCAATACTCTTCAGTCTATTCCACAAAATAGAAATGGAAGGAACACTACCCAATTCATTCTATGAGGCCACAGTTACACTGATTCCAAAGCCCCACAAAGACCCAACAATTAAAGAAAACTTCAAACCAATTTCCCTTATGAATATCGATGCAAAAATACTCAATAAAATTCTTGCAAACCGAATCCAAGAACACATCAAAAACGATCATTCATCATGATCAGGTAGGCTTCATCCCAGGGATGCAAAGATGGTTCAATACCTGGAAATCCATCAATGTAATCCACTACATAAACAAACTCGAAAAAAAAAAACCATATGATCATTTCGTTGGATGCTGAAAGAGCATTTGACAAAGTTCAACATCCCTTCATGATAAAGGTCTTGGAAAGATCAGGAATTCAAGGAGCATACCTAAACATAGTAAAAGCAATATACAGCAAACCAGTGGCCAACATCAAACTAAATGGAGAGAAACTCGAAGCAATCCCACTAAAATCAGGGACTAGACAAGGCTGCCCCCCTCTCTCTATCTATTCAATATAGTACTTGAAGTTCTAGCTAGAGCAATCAGACAACAAAAGGAGGTCAAAGGGATACAAACTGGAAAGGAAGAAATCAATATATCACTATTTGCAGATGATATGATGGTATACTTAAGTGACCCGAAAAACTCCATCAGAGATCTGCTACAGCTGATAAACAACTTCAGCAAAGTGGCTGGATACAAAATTAACTCAAGCAAATCAGTAGCCTTCCTATATACTTGAAGGATAAACAGGCTGAGAAAGAAATTAGGGAAATAACACCCTTCACAATTGTCACAAACAATATCAAATATCTTGGTGTGACTCTAACCAAACAAGTGAAAGATCTGTATGACAAGAATTTCAAATCTCTGAAGGAAAAATCAAAGAAGACCTCAAAAGATGGAAAGATCTCCCATGCTCATGGATTGGCAGGATTAATATAGTTTAAATGGCCATCCTTCTGAAAGCAATCTACAGATTCAATGCAATCCCCATCAAAATCCCAACTCAATTCTTCATAGACTTAGAAAGAGCAATTCTCAAATTCATATGGAATAACAAAAAACCCAGGAAAGCAAAAACTCTTCTCAACAATAAAAGGACTTCTGGGGGAATCAGCCTCCCTGACCTCAAGCTGTACTTCAGAGCAGTAGTGATAAAAACTGCATGGTATTGGTATAGCGACAGGGAGGTAGATCAATAAAATAGAATTGAAGACCCAGAAATGAACCCACACACTTATGGTCACTTGATCTTTGACAAAGGAGCTAAAATCATCCAGTGGAAAAAAGACAGCATCTTCAACAAATGGTGCTGGTTCAACTGGCGGTCTACATGTAGAATAATGTGAATTGATCCATTCCTATCTCCCCGTACAAAGCTCAAGTCCAAGTGGATCAAGGACCTCCACATAAAACCAGATACACTGAATCTAATAGAAGAGAAAGTGGGGAAAAGTCTTGAACACATGGGCACAGGGGAAAAGTTCTTGAACAGAACACCAATGGCTTGTGCTCTAAGATCAAGAATAGACAGATGGGACCTCATAAAATTACAAAGCTTCTGTAAGGCAAAGGACACTGTAAATAGGGCAAAATGGCAACCTACAGATTAGGAAAAGATCTTTACCAATCCTACATCCGATAGAGGGCTAATATCCAATGTATACAAAGAACTCAAGAAGCTAGACTCCAAAGATCCAAATAACCCTATCAAAAAATGGGGAAGAGAGCTAAACAGAGAATTCTCAACTGAGGAAACTCAAATGGCAGAGGAACATCTGAGGAAATGTTCAACATCCTTAGTCATCAGGGAAATGTAAATCAAAACAACCCTGAGATTCCACCTCACACCAGTCAGAATGGCTAAGATCAAAAACTCAGGTGTCAGCAGATATTGGCGAGGATGTGGAGAAAGAGGAACACTCCTCCATTTCTGGTGGGAATGCAAGTTGATACAACCTCTCTGGAAATCAGTTTTGTGGACCCTCAGAAAAATGAACATAATACTACCTGTGGACCCAGCTATTCCACTCCTGGGCATATACCCAGAAGATGCCCCAACATGTACTAAAGACACATGTTCCACTATGTTCGTAGCAGCCATATTTTAATAGCTAGAAGCTGGAAACAACCCCGATGTCCCTCCACAGAGGAATGGATACAGAAAATGTGGTCCATTTACACAATGGAATACTACTCAGCTATTAAAAACAATGACTTCATGAAATTTGCAGACAAATGGATGGAACTTGAAAATATCATCCTGAGCGAGATAATGCAGTCACAAAAGAATGAACATGGTATGTACTCACTGTTAAGTGGTTATTAGCCCAAAAGTTTGAAATACCCAACAGTCACTTCACAGCAACAGTAAGGCTGAGTGTGCGGTCCCAAATGGAGGACTTGGAGAAGGGTCTGAAGGAGCTGAGGGAGTTTGCATCCCCAGGGAGGCAGCAATAATGGCAACTGGCCTGACCCCCTGATACTCCTGAAGACTTATCCACCAACCAAAAAATACACATGGAGGGACCCATGGTGCTGGCCACATATGTGGCAGAGGAGGGTCTTGTTAGCCATCAGGGGCAGCAGAGGCCCTTGGGCCTGAGGGTGTTAGATCCCCCAGTAGAGGAGAATGTCAAGGAGGGAAGACAAGAGTGGGTGGGTGGGTGAGTGGGAGAATACCCCCATAGTGGCAGGGGGAGGGGGAAGGAATAGGGAGGTTCCAAAGGGGAGATCTGGAAAGGTGGAAACATGTGAAATGTAAATAAAGTAGGAAAAATAAAAAAATAAAAATTAAAAAAAAAGGGATTAAATCTTGTCTCCAAAATTTTACATGTATACATTAAACTTTATTGATACATTAAAATCTATATATAATTGTATACGTATAACTTGGAATTCCACTAAAATTCATATTTTATACACACCCACAACCCTCTTCTATGGGAAGACTAGAAAATCACTGCAGAAGAAATCTTTAGTGAACTTCAAAGTGCACTAAATAAAAAGGAAAGGAGAAACATTGAAAATAAAAAAAACTTAAAACAGCCAGGTAAAAAGAGTGGCGTTCATCACCAATACACTCAGCCAAGAGAAGAAAGAATATCAGAGATGTACAGGGCCGACAACATTGTACTCAAATATCCATAATGAGGAAAAAAAGAACATGTCCACAGTACCCAGGAACTCTGGGATATGATCAAAGGCCTAACTAACCAAGAATCTTCTAATCTGTTGAATGAAATTAGAGAAGTTTCTAAACCTAGAAAAATAAGTAGACATTTTAGACCATGAGGTGCTTAAAACTGCAAAGAGACATGGCCAGAGGCGGGGTGGGTGAACATGACTTAGTCAAGATGTCAAAAATAGATAGCAGAAAAGAAACAATATTAAAAGCTGAAAGGCAGGGAGTAGTGGGCATGGCTAAGTTGGTTAAATATTTACCTTCTAAACAAAAGAACTGAGTTTGATCCTGAGAACCCATGTAAAAGTGCATGGTAGCACATGATCACAACTGAGAGCTAGGGAGGTAGAGACAGGAGAATTCTAATTGATGAGGGTCACGGAAAGTCCTATCTCAAAAGACATAGACTGCATTCCTAAGAATGGCCCCCAAGGTTGTCCTCTGTCCTGCGCTCATGTGCACACATTAGAGAGGTGAAATGGAAAGCACCATCTGTGGGTTTCATCCGCAACCCACAAAGCCAGGACAGCATGGAGCAACGTTATCTCAAGCTCTGAAAGTAACTGCTAACCAACAGTACTGTATCCAGCAAAGCCATCTCTTAAAACTGAAGAAGAGGGCTGGAGAGATGTCTCAGTGATTTAGAGCACTAACTGCTCTTCCAAAGGTCCTGAGTTCAATTCCCAGCAACCACATGGTGGCTCACAACCATCTGTAATGGGATCCGATGCCCTCTTCTGGTGTGTCTGAAGACAGTGACAGTGTACTCATATAAATGGAGTAAATAAATCTTAAAAACAAAACAAGTTAAAAAGATAAACTGAAGAGGAAAGAAGGACATATCCAGACAAGCACAAACTAAGGCAGTTCATGACCACCACTGCAGAAGGAACTTAAAGGAACACTGGGAACAGAGGAATAGGAACAGCATCAACCAGGAGAGAGTAAGTGAACCACAAGAGTAGATGAATGGAGGAGAGCAGTGAAGGACCCCATCACATCCACATGCAGAGCAACACACACCCTGTACTAACAGGGGAGAAATGGTAGAATAATGATCCAAGAAAACAGTAAAAGCCACTGACAAAATTATAGGTATTAATAGGCATTTTTTTGTTTGTTCGTTTTTATTGGATATTTTCTTTATTTACATTTCAAATTTTATCGCTTTTCCAGGTTTCCCCCCTCCCAGAAACACCTTATTCCCCTCCCCTTGATTCTATGAGGGTGTTCCTCTACCCACCCACCCACTCCTGCCTACCTTCCCTGGATTCCCCTACACTGGGGCATCTATTGAGCCTTCATAGGACCAAGGACCTCTCCTCCCATTGATGCCTGACAAGGCCATTCTCTGCTACTCCTTGGTTGGTGGCTTAGTCCCTGGGAGCTCTTGGGTCTCTATTAGTCTGGTTGGCTGATATTGTTGTTCTTCCTATGGGTTTGCAAACCCCTTCAGCTCCTTCAGTCCTTTCTCTAACTACTCCATTGGGGACCCGGTGCTCAGTCCAATGGTTGCTTGTGAGCATCCGCCTCAGTATTTGTAAGGTTATGGCAGGGCCTCTCAAGAGACAGCTATATCAGGCTCCTTTCAGCAAGCATTTCTTGGCCTCCACAATAGTGTTGAGGTTTGGTGACTGTATATGGGATGAGTCCCCAGGTGGAAGAGTCTCTGGATGGCCTTTCCTTCAGTCTCTGCTCTACACTTTGTCTCCATATTTGCTCCCATGAGTATTTTGCTCCCCTTTCTAAGAAGGATAGAAGCACCCACACTTTGGTCTTCCTTCTTCTTGAGCTTTATGTGGTCTGTGAATTGTATCTTGGGTATTCAGAGCTTTTGGACTAATATCCACTTATCAGTGAGTGCATACCATGTGTGTTATTTTGTGATTGGGTTCCCTCACTCAGGATGATATTTTCAAGTTCCATCCATTTGCCTAAGAATTTCATGAATTCATCATTTTTAATAGCTGAGTAGTATTCCATTGTGTATATGTACCATTTTCTGTATCCATTCCTCTGTTGAAGGACATCTGGGTTCTTTCCAGCTTCTGGCTAGTATAAAAATGGCTACTATGAACATAGTGGAGCATGTATCCTTGTTATATATTGGAGAATCTTTTGGGTATATGTCCAGGAATGGTATAGCTGGGTCCTCAGGTAATACTATGTCCAATTTTCTGAGGAACCGCCAGACTTTATTTCTTCCTTGACCAAGTTATCATTGAGTAGAGCATTGTTCAGCTTCCATGTGTATGTGGGCTTTGGATTGTTTTTGTTGGTATTTAAGACCAGCCTTAGTCCATGGTGATCTGATAGAATACATGGGATTATTTCAATCATCTTGTAACTGTTGAGGCCGATTTTGTGACCAGTTATATGGTCAGTTTTGGAGAAGGTACCATGAGGTGCTGAGAAGGTATATTCTTTTGATTTAGGATGGAATGTTCTATAAATATCTGTTAGATCCATTCGGTTCACAACTTCTGTTAGTTTCACTGTGTCTCTGTTATGTTTCTGTTTCCATGATCTGTCCATTGCTGAGAGTGAGGTGTTGAAGTCTCCCACTATTATTGTGTGGGGTATGATGTATACTTTGAGATTAAGTAAAGTTTTTTTTTAATGAATGTGGGTGCCCTTGCATTTGGAGCAAAGATGTTCAGAATTGAGAGTTCTTCTTGCTAGATTTTTCCTTTGACCGGTATGAAGTGTCCTTCCTTATATTTTTTGATAACTTTTGGTTGAAAGTCAATTTTTATCTGATATTAGAATGGCTACTCCAGCTTGTTTCTTGGGATCATTTGCTTGGAAAATTGTTTTCTAGCCCTTTACTCTGAGGCAGTGTTTATCTTTGACACTGGGGTGTGTTTCCTGTATGCAGCAAAATGCTGGGTCCTGTTTATGTATCCAGTCTGTTAGTTTATGTCTTTTTATTGGGGAATTGAGTTCACTGATGTTAAGAGACATTAAGGAAAAGTGATTGTTACTTCCTGTTATTTTTGTTGTTAGAGGTGGAATTATGTTTCTGTGGCTGTCTTCTTTTGGGTTTGTTGAAAGATTACTTTCTTGCTCACTGGCAAAGACAATTAGAGACTGAGAATCAAAAAAAATGAGATTCAAAACCAAGCTGTGTAACTATGCTGATATCTGTAAAATGCACTTCTAAAACATTAGAGGAGATAAGTGCCACTAAATGTTGATTAAAATGGACAAATATCAAGCTATAGCACTTATAATCCATGCACACCCAGCATTAAGATGTTCAATTTCATGAAGCAAACACTATTGGGCTTAAAAGTCCAATGGGTCCTAATACAATAATCATGGTTAACCTTGATAGTCCAAAACTTTAGATGGGACTTCCAACATAAAAGCAAAATAGTATCAGAGTTAAACCATATATCAAATGGTTTAACATATAACCACAGAGTATTTCATCCGACAGATATAGAATAAACATTTGTCTCAAAAGTCCATGGCTCCTTCATGAAGACAAATCATATTCTTGGCCACAAAGCAAGTTTTATCAAACATGAAAGATCAAAACAATGTCTAATCAGGTCACAGGGCCATAAAAATAAATCTCAGCTACAAGAAAGAAAACTACAAAAAATAATTGGAGGCAAAACAGTGCACTACTGACTGACCAGTGAATCATTAAAAAAAATCAGCAAGGAAATTTTAAAAAATTCTATAGAATCAAATGCAAGTGAAATACTACCAAACTCATTCTTACCTAAAACCACCCTTACACTAAGTGGGAGAAAACAAAAGGCATTTCTTCTGAAAATGAGGAAGTGAGACAAGAATTAAAAATAGTGCTTGATAGGGCTGGAGAGATGGCTCAGTTAAGAGCACTGACTGTTCTTCCAGAGATCCTGAGTTCAATTCCCAGCAACCACATGGTGGTTCACAACCATCTGTATTGGGATCTGATGCCCTCTTCTGTTGTGTCTGAAGAGAGCAACAGTATATTCACTCAAATTCATAAAATAAAAAATTAAAACAATATAGTGCTTGATGCCTTAGCTACAGTCATAAGAAAAGAAAGAAACAAGAGGTACAAATAGGAAAAGAAAAATTGAGAATTTCTCTTCTTGAAAATAGCTTGACCCTAGACTCCAAATGCCCTAAAGACCAGAATACTCTTAAATGTGATAAACATTTTCATCAAAGTAGAACACAAAACCAGCATGCAAAAACCAAAAATGACCTTTCTGTATACCAATATACTAAGGGAAAAACTCTTATTCCTAATAAAAATAAAATACTTAGGAATAAATCCGAGGAGGTAAGTGGCCTCTATGATAGAAACTTTAAGAGAAATTACAGAAGTCATTAGAGGATAGGAAAGAACTTCCATAGTCCTAAGTTGGCCAAATTAACATATGTGAAAATGACTATATTACCAAAAGTCCTCTACAGACTCAACACAAACTCCATCAAATTCTATTAGTATTCAGGGTATGAGGAACACATAATGGGATAGATGTAAACAAAGTTTAACAATATATATCACATATAGATATATATTCAAATTAAGCCTATTTGTATGTTAGTTTTAACTTGGTATTTTAAAGAACTAGCTTTAGGGAAAGCTAAAGTAGAGAGGGCAAAAGACCAGAAAGGCTGTGGACAATAAGTGAGCCTCCGATCTTATCAGACAAAAGAGGATGCATGTAATTGACTGGGCTCAGAAGAAGGAACAGAAAAATACTTGAAGCAACTGTTAAGGCTGAAAATTTTCCAAATATAATGAAAATCTTAAAGTCACATACTCCGAAACTTCATGAATCCCAAGAAAGGGAATATTAAGAAATACCAAATTGCTGAAACCCAGAAATGAGAAAAATCTTTAACTGGGGTTGCTAGGGTGTATGGCTCAGCAGTAAAGTACTTGTTTGGTAAGAATAAAACCCTTTGTTTGAACCCAAGCACCATAAAACACACATGCACACATGTGTACAGGCACACACACACAGATACCACAAACTAGCAAAGGATTTTTTAATTCATGAGCAGAGATTGAATGATGACAGCCAATAACATCATGTCAGAAAACATAATGGCAAAATATAATGAACAAGCTTTAATTGCTTGAAACTGTCAAACTTGGAATTCTACAACCAATAACTGTATCTTTCTGAAATAAAGCTCTCAGACCAATACATCCGATAAACAAATTTCTTGAAAGACAATGCCTGATAAGATTTAATTAAAAATAGAAAGCTAAGCAACAGTGGCACACACCTTTAATCCCAGCATTCGGAAGGGAAGAGGCAGGCAGATCTTTGAGTTTAAGACCAGCCTGGTCTACAGGACGAATTCCAAGAAAGCCTAGGCTACACAGAAAAACCCTGTCTCAAAAAAAGGAAAAACATAGACAAGAGTTTGTGGGGCAGCTCCATGGCACAGCACACTGTTGCAGCATCCACGAGGCATTGGGTTTGAGCCTCAGTACTGCAGGGAACAAAAAGAAAGGAAACAAATGGATAACCTAAATAATTACATACCCAACAAAGCCAACGTAGGCCTAAAAATATCTGAACAAAACACTGAGCTCAGATTGTTTCCTGGGAGAATGTTTTTTTACACACTTAGGAAAATAATTGCAATGTGCACAAAATCTTTCAGAGAACAGGTTAGAAAGGAATAACTCCTAGCACCTGTCAGAAGGTATTAGCTCAGTGGGAAAGCCAAGTGCAGGTAAAGAGGAGTCCAGTGTGACTCATGTACATCAATGCAACTAAAAATAGGAAAGAACAGGGTATGACAGCACTTCCCTGTGGTCTCAGCACTTGGGAGACTGAGCCAGGAGGCCAGCCTGGGCTACAGAGTACATCAAAAAATCTGTATCAAAAGGCAAACAAACAAACAAAACAAAATGAAAAACAGAGGTGTGGAGACCTTCCTCAACTTAATAAAATAACATCCGTAAAGAATCAGCATCAGACACAACAGTGAAGAGCAAATGCCTCATGTCTATGCATCTTGATTTTCATTAACAACCTTTTCAATAAAAGTTGCTTTTTGTTGTTGTTGTTGTTGTTTAACATGGTTCATTCCGAAATGTGATCATTCCCAAACTTTTTCATCAAAAATTTCACCTCTGTACTGATCCCTCAGATTCTTTTGGTAGCTTGACCTAGGCTTTTCGTCATCATTACCATCTTGTCCAGTTTATTTCCAGAAGTAGAGAATTTTTCTGTTAAAACACCCCACTGATGTCATGGGTTGAATGGAGACCACCTTTCTCTATTCTTATTCTTCCCCTGGCTGCATCTCAGGTGAAGACCTTGTTTCAAAATCAATGTCTACTGATGTAGCTAGTTACAGCAAACCCACACCACTGAGGGGTGTCCTACACCCAATACTCTGGTCTCATGAGAAGAGAGTTGGACACAGTGTCATATACCTGAAATCCCGGCATTCAGGAGACTGAGGCAGGAATAGATGGAATTTAAGGCATGCCTGAACCTTGCTGAGAGAGAGAGAGAGAGAGAGAGAGAGAGAGAGCGCACAGAGACATGCCAGGGAAAGTAGTTGTGTAACAGAGTAGACACAGAGATTGGAATGGTGTATGAGCCAAGCTGGGAGCCAGTATAAGCTGACCAGAAGCAAAAGAGGATTCTTGCCTGGAAACTTCAGGGTTTGAACCCAGACCTCTACCCTCTCAAGCTGTATGAGGATAAAGGTCTACTGTAGTGGCCGTTAGCCATGGTTCAGTTATCCAAAGTCAACCACAATCTAAAAATATTAAGTAGAAAAAAATAATAGTTCTTCAAATACATGCATTCTGAGTAAAATGATAGAATGTGGTAGCCTGCCATCCCATCCAGAGTGAGACCTGGCCCTCAGTCCACCACTTCATACACAATCCACCCATGTCACTCAGTAGCTGGGTTATCAGTCACTGTTATAGTATCTCAGGAAGCCCTTGTTTTCCCCACTAGTAGCCTCCAAAGCACTCAGATAAAGATGTGGCAATTTGGACATGCCAAAGAAGCTATAGACTGCTTCTTGTAAGGACAATTTCTGGCTTAATCGGCAAAGGAAAATCAGGTGGAGATTACCAGGATTGAATCTTCTATTTGTGAAGAGAGAAAAAGAAAAGCGCCATTGCTCCTCCCTGCACAAGTCAGGATGACAAGTCAAGACATAAATTATTAAATGTAGAAGCTGTACATGTAAGGCACTGGCCTTGGATCCAGGTATCCATTGGGGATCCAGGACATATGTAGGACAGGGGCAAAGGGGACATTTCAAGACACCAAGTGTGTGACCATTTCTCATATTGGCCCTTACTAGCCATGCAGCATGCTGCTTACCTTTACAACATGACAGCATTTACCATACTACTCCTCTGCATTTATTTCCCTTACTGCTGCTGCTCCGGAAAGCACACACTGAAATAATGTCATTGCTGGTCAATGCTCAGAGTGACGCCATGTCTCAAGCCCATCGTTCCCAACCCATGTTCTATGGTTCTGTTTCATTCAACATATTTTGGTTTATCATCTTCAAATGTAATGCACTTCCCATAGTTTATGGATGCCTCTCTTTTCCTATTTTGCAGATTTGCGCTCTGGAAGTGGCAGACTGCTAGAAGAAAAGTAATGGCTCAGAACAGAGGTGATTCCTACAAAGAAAGGATGGGTGTCTACCCATCTCCAAGTAAGTTGGATTCAGCTTGGGTTTTTTTTTTCTTTTACATCTAAGCAGTTATTTATAATAATAAACTTAAATTATTGCTCAGCTCAAATAAGTTGGTATACCAGAGGCTTAAAGAACGTGCTTCGACTCTACCAAAAACAGTTCAATAATCCAATTACATAGGGATTGAAGGTTTTAGAATTGGACTACTTTTTATATTTTCAAGCTTACTATGCTTCTTGATGTATCGATACACAATTTGAAAAGTTAAGGCTAAAGTTTCAAACTATGGGGGAAAAGAAGGTAGCCAGAACCAAAAATGCTTGGAAACGGACTCCTGATATTCATTGTAGATGCAGAGATACAGACAACATGATTGAAAGGAAAAATCTAGTGCTAGCCATAAGGTTAGATGTTTACAAATCAATGTTTTTCAGTGAAAATGTGTGTAGTTGGGATAATGAAATGCAGGTCATGAAAGGAAAAAGAGTGTCAATATATTGCCATGTTGTTCCATGTATAGAAGTATTTAACACATTGTATGAAATTACCTTCAGGGAGTCATCCTCCCCCAAGCACAGATAAGTTTTGTGTTTAAAACTTGGGCCGTCACAAGATATTTCATTATGTATATGTAGATATTCCAAAAATCCAAAACCCTCTGGCTTTCCATATTTCTCTAAGGCATACTCAGCCCACACCAGCCTCTCTAGAAGTTCCCTAGAGTGCTCACTGCACTTCTTTCTTGGTCTTGCAATCCTAAGGTTTCTGTTGCTGCATAACGAACAAATTACCATAACACACGCTTACCATTTCACAATGTCTGTGTGCCAGGAACTCTAGAATATCTTAGCCAATCCCCTGCTCATGGTGTCATAAGGCTTGTGATAACCATGAAGCTGGAGCACCTTCTGTCTCAACAAGGTTGCTAGCAGAATACCTTTTTCTAAGATAGGACTATAAGCCAGCACATATGCTGTAAATGTTGGTCAGCTGGACAAACTAACAAGTAATGAGAAGGTGGAGCGAGAAGGAAAGTGAGCATGACAAAAACCACTGTAAAATGTGTCATTTGCAAAGTTTTAAACGGGAGAAGGGCTGGAGAGATGGCTCCGCAGTTAAGAGATCCCACCAGTCTTACTACAGCACTTGTTACCAGCTCACAACCATCTGTAACTCCTGCTCCAGGGGATCCAACATTCTCTTCTGGTTGTATAGGCACTGCATTCACATTCATAAACATAAGCACACACATGCACGCACATCCACAAAATATTTTCTATAAAAGGAATGTTCAAAAAGTTGTATGCCATCATTCAGATGATTGTTAGTGTTAGATCTCTTATTTTTCCCCCATAAATTTCTGTTTTTCATGTTTCCCACCATAGCTGAACTTTCTTTTGAACATGAAATAGAAAGTGAACCAGGATTTTATGAACTACCTCAGGAGTGGCCAGAGGAAAGCTTGCCAGAAGAAAATGACTCGAAAGAATCCTGGGAAGAAGAAGCGGACAACCTGGTTGCCTGGACTGATGGTCTTGATGAAGAATCTTTGAACTATGATAACTATGAAAACTTTGAGAACTACAAAAACTATGGCAACTAACACACAAGGGCTTTATACACTGCCCAGTTACAGTGCAACCCCAGGGAACAGTTTTGGGAGATGCTCAGAACCTGGCTTCTGCTCTCTACCCTAGTTGATCTTATCTTTCTGGAAACACAAAATAGAAAATACAAGTATAAGTCAATGAATATGTTGTTGCTCTGAGTTTTTCAAACTCTATTCCTGTTTGGAACTGAGTTAGTCAAAACTGAGTGCTTACTGCAATGTTCTGTGAATACGGTTACACATATTGTCACAATCTGTTGAGTACTGGAACTAAGTTCTTTTTCTTTTTCTTTTCCTTTTTCTCCTTCTTCTCCTTCCCCTTCTCCTTCCCTTTCCCCTTCTTCTTCCTCCTCCTCCTCCTCTTCTTCCTCTTCCTCCTCCTCCTCCTCCTTCTTCTTCTAATTTATATGAGTGCACTATAGCTGTCCTCAGACACACCAGAATAGGACATCATACAGGAAAAATGCTGAAGAAGAAAGGAAGGACAGGCATTTCAGAGACTGGACATAACCCAAATAGAGGGATCTGTGACTTTGCCTATACCTGCCTAGGTTCTTGTGTCTTCTGTAATCAAGAAAGGAGACACCACAACCACTCTTTAGGTTTCTTATACTCATATCTAACCATCTCCTATGTTCTCTGTCTTTTTTCTGCCTCAGCTTGTACACAGGCCATGACTCTTCTATGACACATGGCCCGCAGCCCTCCTTCCCTCAGCTTACTCTGTAAGTCAGACTTATCCATGGCAGCTGTCGTTGCATTCCTGGTCCATGTCACATTTTACATGCTGCACAGCAGAACCTATCCTTTTTTTATAATCCACTAAATTTGATATTACCAAAAAAAAATCCCATACTGCATAGTTCCAACAATGTTCACTGAGCCTCTCAGCTACATCTTTTCTGAAAATATTGGTTTTTATTTTTAATTATGTACAAAAATGTTTGTATATGGTGTGTGTGTGTGTGTGTGTGTGTGTGTGTGTGTGTGTGTTCCCCAGGGAGGCCAAAAGAGAGAGCTGGCTCTCCTGGAGCTGGAGTTAGAGGCTACCTGACGTGGGTGCTGGGAACTGTTTTCATGTCCTTTGGAAGAGCAAAACATGCTCTTAACCACTAAGCCTCTCTCCAGGCCCTGGGCTATAACTTTGTTTATAACAATGTTTATTTGCTATAACAATGTTTATTGCTATGTCATCACAGAGACTTATCTGGTGCCTATCTACCAACACATAGCCACACATGCATGTAAGTCCAACTCTGAGTCTAACTACAAGGCAATCTCCTTTATTTCTACAAAAACTTTACCTTCATTGTTTGGAATTAAAGGTGTGTGTTAATGGCATGGCTGTATTCCAGACAGAGGGATTAAAAGCATGTGCTAAAGCTAAGCCACACCACCACTAGAAATAATTTTTTTTTTAGTAAATAACACAGTCTCATTGTTCACAGTGTGAGTAAATTATCTTGCCACACTGTAAATGAATCAGTTTGGGCTGGATACTGTCATTTTGACTACTTATGACTTTCTGTAATGGTCTCTTGTCAACTGCAAAGAGTTTTTGTTTGTTTGTTTGTTTGTTTTTTGGATGAGGGATGAAAGATACACTTCTCTTTGAGAATAAAGGTAAGTGTTTATCTGCAGTTAGGGTATTACAATGGTTTAGGAAAATGGTGGTAATGCATTCTTCTCCAAGTCTCATAATCTTATTAGTCAAAAGGTAACTAGCTACATTTCTAGTCTAGGCCTATGCCTGGTTATTCAGTTGTTGGTTACTGCCAAAAATTAGTATCACTATTGTACTTTAAGGATATCTTGCTGTGCATTGTTCTTTGGTGTGGTTAATAGGCATCACATCTGGGTAGATTGCTTGACTCCCTTTGCAGCCTGCCTAGCACCTTCCAGTGCTATGAAAAATATTCCTCAATGTTATGGTTTGTATATGATCTGCCTAGGGAGTGGCACTATTAGAAGGCGTGGCCTTGTTGGAATAGGTATCAATTACCAAATACCAATACTCTTCAAACTATTCCACAAAATAGAAACAGAAGGAACACTACCCAATTCATTCTATGAAGCCACAATTACACTTATACCTAAGCCACAAAAAGACCCAACAAAGAAAAAGAACTTCAGACCAATGTCACTTATGAATGTTGATGCAAAAATACTCAATAAAATTCTCACAAACCGAATCCAAGAACACATCACAATGATCATCCATCATGATCAAGTAGGCTTCATCCCAGGGATGCAGGGATGGTTCAATATATGAAAATCCATCAATGTAATCCATTATATAAACAAACTCAAAGAAAAAAATCACATGAACATTTCATTAGATGCTGAAAAAGCATTTGACAAAATCCCATATCCCTTCATAATAAAAGTCTTGGAAAGATCAGGAATTCAAGGCCAATACCTAGACACAGTAAAAACATTATACAGCAAACAAGTAGCCAACGTCAAACTAAATGGAGAGAAACTTGAAGCAATCCCACTAAAATCAGGGACTAGGCAAGGCTGCCCTCTCTCTCTCCCTATCTATTCAATATAGTACTTGAAGTTCTAGTTAGAGCAATCAGACAACAAAAGGAGGTCAAAGGGATACAAACTGGAAAGGAAGAAATCAATATATCACTATTCGCAGATGATATGATAGTATACTTAAGTGACCCGAAAAACTCCATCAGAGATCTGCTACAGCTGATAAACAACTTCAGCAAAGTGGCTGGATACAAAATTAACTCAAGCAAATCAGTAGCCTTCCTATATACTTGAAGGATAAACAGGCTGAGAAAGAAATTAGGGAAATAACACCCTTCACAATTGTCACAAACAATATCAAATATCTTGGTGTGACTCTAACCAAACAAGTGAAAGATCTGTATGACAAGAATTTCAAGTCTCTGAAGAAAGAAAGCAAAGAAGACCTCAAAAGATGGAAAGATCTCCCATGCTCATGGATTGGCAGGATTAATATAGTTAAAATGGCCATCCTGCCGAAAGTAAGCTACAGATTCAATGCAATCCCCATCAAAATCCCAACTCAGTTCTTCATAGACTTAGAAAGAGCAATTTTCCAATTCATTTGGAGTAACAAAAAACCCAGGATAGCCAAAACTATTCTCAACAATATAAGAACTTCTGGGGAAATCACCATCCCTGACCTCAAGCTATACTACAGAGCAGTAGTGATAAAAACTGCATGGTATTGGTACAGTGACAGGCAGGTAGATCAATGGAATAGAATTGAAGACCCAGAAATGAACCCACACAACTATGGTCACTTGATCATTGACAAAGGAGCTAAAACCATCCGGTGGAATAAAGACAGCATCTTCAACAAATGGTGCTGGTTCAATTGGTGGTGAACATGTAGAAGAATGAAAATTGATCCATTCTTATCTCCCTGTAGTACAAAGCTCAAGTCCAAGTGGATCAAGGACCTCCACATAAAACCAGATACACTGAATTGAATAGAAGAGAAAGTGGAGTAAAGTCTCGAACACATGGGCACAGGGGAAAAGTTCTTGAACAGAACACCAATGGCTTGTGCTCTAAGATTAAGAATCGACAGATGGGACCTCATAAAATTACAAAGCTTCTGTAAGGCAAAGGACACTGTCAACAGGACAAAAGAGCAACCAACAGATTGGGAAAAGATCTTTACCAATCCTACATCTGATAGAGGGCTAATATCCAATATATACAAAGAACTCAAGAAGTTGGACTACAGAGAACCAAATAACCCTATCAAAAAATGAGTAAGAGAGCTAAACAAAGAATTCTCATCCGAGGAAACTCAAATGAATGAAAAGCACCTAAAGAATTGTTCAACATCCTTAGTCATCAGGGAAATGCAAATCAAAACAACTCTGAGATTTCACCTCACACCAGTCAGAATGGCTAAGATCAAAAACTCGGGTGACCATAGATGCTGGAGAGAATGTGGAGAAAGAGGAACACTCCTCCATTGCTGGTGGGGTGCAAGCTGGTACAACCACTCTGGAAATCAGTCTGGTGGTACCTCAGAAAATTGGTCATAGTACTACCTGAGGACCCAGCTATTCCACTCCTGGGCATATGCCCAGAAGATGCTCCAACATGTAATAAGGACACATGCTCCACTATGTTCATAGCAGCAATATTTATAATATCCAGAAGCTGGAAACAACCCAGATATCCCTCAACAATGAAATGGATACAGAAAATGTGGTACATTTACACAATGGATTTACTCAGCTATTAAATGGATTTACTTTAGTAATGTTAATTAATTAATATTAAATGGATTTACTCAGCTATTAAAAACAATGACTTCATGAAATTCGCAGGCAAATGGATGAAAGTTGAAAATATCATCCTGATTGAGGTAAGCCAATCACAAAGGAACACACATGGTATGCACTCACTGATAAGTGGTTATTAGCCCAAAAGTTTGGAATACCCAAAAGTCACTTCACAGCAACCATTGGACTGAGCATGAGGTCCCAGATGGAGGAGTGGGAGAGGAGACTGAAGGAGCTGAGGGAGTTGGCAGTCCCATGGAGGGTGCAACAGTGTCCACTGGCCTGACCTCCCAATGCTCCAGGAGACTGGATCACCAACCAAAGAATACGCATGGATGGACCCACAGTGCTGGCCACATATATGGCAGAGGAGGGTCTTGTTAGCCATCAGGGGGAGGAGAAGCCCTTGGGCCTGAGGGTGTTAGATGCCCCAATATAGGAGAATGCCAAGGAGGGAAGACAAGAGTGCGTGGGGGGGGGAATACCCCCATAGAGGCAGGGGAGACAGAATAGGGAGGTTCCAAAGGGGATATCTGGAAAGGGGGAAACATTTGAAATGTAAACGAAATATGGAAAAAGAAAAAAGAAAAAAAGAAAAGAAAATATCATTCTGAGTGAGGTAACTCAGTCACAAAAGAACAAACATGATATGTACTCAGTGATAAGTGGATTTTAGCCCAAAAGTTCTGAATACCCAAGATTCAGTTCACAGACCATACAAAGCCTAATAAGAAGGAAGACCAAAATGTGGATGTGTCATTGCTTTTTAGAAGGGTGAACAAAATAATCACAGGAGGAAATATGGAGACAAAGTGTGGAGCAGAGACTGAAGGAAAGGCCATTCAGAGACTGCCCCACCTAGGGATCCATCCCATCTACAGCCACCAAACCTGGACGTTCTTGTGGATGCTGTGAAGTGCTTGCTGATGGAAGCCTGGTATGGCTGTCTACCTGGAGACTCTGCCAGAGGCTAACAAATAACGAGGGAGAAGCTCACAGCCAATCACTGGACTGAGTGCTGGCATCCCTGATGGAGGAGTTGGAGAAAGGACTGAAGGAGCTGAAGGGGTTTGGAGCCCCATGGAGGGAGCAACAATGTCAACTGGCCAGACCCCCTGAAGTTCCCAGGGACTGAACCACCAACCAAAGAATACACATGGAGGGAGGGAGCCATGGCGCTGGCCCCACATATGTGGCAGAGGATGGCCTTGCTGGACATCAGTGGGAGAAGAGGACCTTGGACCTGAGGGTGTCCGATGCCCAAGTGTGGAGGAAGGCCAGGGAGGGAGGACAGGAGTGGGTGGGTGGGGGAGTACCCTCATAGAGGCAGGGGGAAGGGGGATGGGATAGGGGGTTTGTGAAGTGGAGACCTGGAAAGGGGGAAACATTTGTAATATAAATAAAGAAAATATCTAATAAAAAAAATTGCATATACATAGCCGGAGAGGTTAGTTGGTTAGACCATGATGGCATTAATCTATAAGCCTTTCAAAAAAATCTTACTTATGTAGAGGAACAATGTCAGAGAGGAATAGTCAATAAAACATCACAGAAAGCAAACAAACAAACCGCACTTGCCTCTTGACTTATGAATTTGAAAACCAAGGCCTCAGAAGAACACCAAGGGCCTGCGTTCCCACAAAAATATGCTGTTGAGGAAATGAACACAGGAAGAGTGCAAGTGAGAACAAAGCCTGTTAACTGAAAAGATTGGGAAGATGCAACAACTTGACAAAGGACTAAGGTCTGTGGGGTCAGGCCGTGACCCTAGTCAAGAATCCTTGGACAGGAGTGGCACTGGCATCAGAGATATCATCCCCTAGCGTGAGCACTGTGCTGTATCACCTGCAGCACCGAGTCTTCATTTAGCCCAGCACAACTGTCCCCTGTGTGGGAGAGCATGTGAGCACTCTTTCCCATTGGTTTTCCACCACAATTTAGCATCCAGCAGGAGTGGAACCCAGTGTGCATTGCAATGGGCTCATCCTAAACCTACCATTATTATAGGACCCATGAATTGCCTGGGAATTAGAGTTATGCCGTGCAGATGGTAATCCTGTAACAGTGTAAGGCCCTATTATCTTTATGTATGTAAGACTGGCTGAAACCAGTTTGAGATCCCCCTGCTTTCTGAACCAGTAAGATATGAAAGCACACAGTTATTCATGTAGCTCTTCTATTCTTTCCCATCTTTTATGTTTACACAGATTATACACAGATATTTTTAACATTGGATTGCATTACATCCATTCAACTCTAACTTTAAAATGTAATGATATACTTGTGACAATAGTGTCTAAAGCTTTCTCTGTAGCTATATTTATCATTCACACAACTGGCCTGAGGTAGATCATTTTATTCCTCATCATTGCTCAGTGGCAGAGCTCTAATTCCTAACCACCTTTTAGTTGTTTATATCCAAGATTGATGTCCATCTTCGATTTTATTAAGCTATGGTGATTATCTTACACAAGCTTTTGTACTTTTGCTTAAGGGAACCTTAGAGTACTTAATAGAGGAAACGTTGCTGAATCAGGAGTTACATGCACTTTAAAATACTTTTATGTGTGAATATTAGCAAACTGTCCTGTAAAATGTATGTATCCACTTTCACTTTCACATAGTTAACCATTTTTCCTTAGTCCTGTATATTGCTGTGTTCAACATAGTCAACTTAAATCAGGCAGGATTGGGGCAGGAGAGATGGCTCCATAGTTAGAGATCATCAGAGATATCATCAGAGATATCATCCCCTAGCGTGAGCACTGTGCTGACGCAGCAAGAGCATGTACTGCTCTTGCTGAAGACCTGAATTCACTTTCTAGAACCCACATCCAGAGGCTCCCTATTGTCTGTTAATTCTCACTCCATGGAACCTAAAGCTCTTTTCTGGCCTTCTCAGACACTGTCAGCCCCTATGTTTCTAAAGATACATATGTCTCTGGAAAAAATGAGAAAGGATTTTATTTTTATTTTTGGCTCATAGGTTCAGAGGTTATGGTCCATGTTCAGTTAGCTGTGCTATATCTGGGCTCTAGGGAGGTAAAAAATGACGGGGTGGGATATGGAGAAGCAGAATTGCTCACCTGGTATAGTCAAGAACATCAAGAAGGACCATGCCTGGGACAAGGTAGTCTTCATGGAAATGACTTTACCAGCCTTCCAAATCCAGCTAGGCCCAATCTACTGAAGTTTCCAGAACCTCCTGACATAGCACCACCAGCTGGAGACCAAGTCTTCAACACGTGAGCTAGTGGGGACATTTTTGTATTCAAAGAATAATACTATCTTTTTTAATCTTTGATAATCTGGTACATGAAAATGTATAATTTATTTTAACTCTTCCTTGTCTTCATAATGACTGAGACTCCCTCTCATGTTTTGTTTGTACCTAGTTAGTAGTATAATGAAAATACTTTTAAATTTCAAAAAGAAAATTTAAAAAGTGTATGTTTTAAAGCAATGTTTTAAATGAAAATATAACAATTATTTTTCCTAACTTCCAGAATAATTTTATTTGTAAAGATCTTGTTTTGGAATTATTCTCTTTTCTCTCTAGCTCATTTTATATTAATATGTGATCCATATTAATAATCCCATCAACCTCTTACCAAAATTCTAATCTGAACTTTTATCACTTCTTTTTATCACTTCTTGCTTATATTGAAAGGCATTAGATTTGGAGTTCAAGGGGGACACTGAGCTAGATTGTCCTTTAAGATAAAAGATGTATTAGGGGATTTATTGATGCTGTGAGTAGACAGACAACAGATTGGTAGGAGCTGTGAGAGTCCCTGCAAACTCTACTACCCGCAGAGTAATAATCTGCAAGATGCAAGTCGGAAATCAGGTTCAACATAACTTAGCTGAGCTGATTCAAACTTCTAGAGACTGACCCGCAGTAGATTATTTTTGACCTATTTAAGTAACAGTACAACTTTGAAAAAGGTTTTCTCCTAACGATTATCACAATAAAGCACTGAAACTTCTAATTGCAAAGTACATCTCTCTTGCAGAGCACCTGTGAGCTCTTTCATAAGAATGAGTTCTAGAGTCTGAGAGAAGCTGAGAGTTCTACATCTTCATTCAAAGGCAGCAGAAAGAGACAGGTCTGGACCACACTGGCCACACTGGCCATATATGTATACATATGAGACGGCAAAGTCCTGCCTCCACAGTGACGCATTTCCTCGAACAAGGCTACACCTCCTAATGCCACTTCCCATGGCCCAAACATATTCAATCTACCATAATTGTAAACTGTTTTTGCAAAGTACATGGGACCTCTCTAATAAGAATGGATTCTACTGACTATGAATTAATGCCCAGGAGTCTGCAGGATTGGGGTAAAGCCAAGCTCTATAGAATAGCAAAAATCTCCAGGCTATTAAGAACACCCATTCTAGCCTTCT
Organism: Rhynchomys soricoides; assembly: GCA_019843965.1. Classification (NCBI taxonomy): domain Eukaryota; kingdom Metazoa; phylum Chordata; class Mammalia; order Rodentia; family Muridae; genus Rhynchomys; species Rhynchomys soricoides. The sequence continues at coordinate 5,876,860 of JADRCH010000098.1, read as the reverse complement.
TGGTGGGAAACACATGTTAATCTCTTCTGTTGAAGAGAAAAGCCTGTGTGTATAATGTTACTAGTTTCTCTGTTGCTATCTGTGAGCGTGCGGACCTAGGGTCCTTCTACAGGGACTCTAAGGAGAGTTCAGGTCCCAATGCTATAGACAAACAGAAAGCATTGAAGGGGCTCTGAAGAGACTTTGGGCCTTATAAATCTCAGCAGAAGGAGGATTATTTATGCCACATAGTTAATGAGTATTCCACGGCATGGGCCAGTTTTCCAGGAGTGTACACAGGATGTGGGGTTAATGGGGAGGAGAGTTACATCTTATGGAATTGTTTCCACTGGAAGCCTTCTGACATCCCTCGCCCTGGCAACGTGAGCCTGTAAACTTCACTGGGAATGTGAGAATAGTCCCTATCATTTTCTCGGGCTCTGGACACCTGCAAGTCTGGTTCATGGGTTAGAGAGTCACAAACAAGGTTTTCCACTTCCTTCACAGCAGCCACAATTGGGTATGTCTTGGCTAGCCCTTGGCCCAAAACTTAACATACACTAGTATTAATAGTCCTCAACTTCATTATTTTTCTTCGTTTCCCAGCTTTTTATTGATTAATTTTATTCTTTGACAAGTTTATGCATTTCAGATTGCTCTTACCTGCCTCCCATCCTACCAGTCCACTTTGAGATTAATTATTAGATACCTTGGTAGGTTGGGGCCAAGGTGTGCTGCTAAGAGATCACGACACACAATAGATCCAACACTAAAGCTTTATTGGGGGATGAGGAAAGAGTGAAAGGCCATCTTGGAGTAGGGACATGAGAAAGAGTCAGAGGGAGACAGAGACAGGCAGACAGAGAAAACAAGAATGAACAAGACACAGAGAGCTGGGGTGTCCAGAGGGACTTTTTTAAAGGGTTCATGTGTCGCTACACAATTTAATTCATAGAAACAGTGGAAATGCACTGCACCTGGTGGTGGTGGGTGATGATATCAACTCTTGGTGCTGAGTCTCTGAAAGGCTGTCAGTGTTTGATTTACAACATTAATGACATTTAGGTTTGCTTTGTAACCCATTAGTTTAACTAAGACTGTGTGAGCATTGGATAGCAGCTATCCATGGGATACTATCAGTCTCTAACCTCCATTGGGTTTGTTGATTTTTTTTCTTAGAGTTAGCGCTAGAGGTTCCCTGGAAATCCCACACAGTCCCATCAATTTTATTCCTTTTACAGTCTCTGTTTCCAATCTCTTAGGCCAAGTAGAATGAGTCTGCCTCTCCTATTGTCTGTATTGTAGTCTCGGTGGTCAGGAGCATTTGGAAGTGGCCTTCCTAGCTTAGCTGAGGCTCGTCATTTCTCCAAATTTTTGTTAGTACTAAGTTGCTACGTTGGGATGGATAGACTGCAAAATCCAAGAATAGAGTCTGGCAAAGAAGTTCTTTGGACCTAAGCGAAGATTAAGTGGAAGATATTGCAGGGTATAGTTTTTATTCAAACACTGATCTTAAGTTTTCAGAGTAGGGAGGTTCATGAACCCACTAAGATTTGGGAAACCATATAACATTTTATATGGAGACAAGCCCTTATCACTTCTTGGCTTTTTTCTCATCGATTACCAGAGGTGTCCCATCTGTAAACCTGACCCTGTCATGTAGGGGAGCTTCTCCCACTTCCTGCCTGACCTTTGTACCTTCCTGTGGCAGCATAGGCACCATGTCCACTCCATTTGGTTTTTCTCCCTTCTACAAGAAATGTGTCTCTGCACAGGATCCAAATCCATGCTGTGCTGCACAGGATCCAA
>JADRCH010000098.1:5846862-5875062 GCA_019843965.1 Rhynchomys soricoides | reverse complement strand
ATCCAAGTCCATGCTGTGCTGCACAGGATCCAAATCCATGCTGTGCTACTGTTGCACGTATCATGGGTCACCTGGTGTCTGGGATGGGCTGCAGAAGACAGTTAGGGATTTTTGAGCAGACATAACAAACACATCTGAAAAGTTTTTAAATAAACTGTATGTAAAGCAGAAAGACACAGTTAAACCTAGACACGCATAAGAGGAGGATGACAGAATACCAGATTCCCTGAGCCAAGGAAAAAAAGGGGGGAAGAGGAAGCTTGTGTTTAGAGTCACTAAACCCATTCTCTCACGAAATTGACCCACATGCCATTTCTCTGGGCTGGCACCAGCCCTTACAAGACCATAAAACAAGGTGCCTCACATAAGCTGCTTAGAGTCTCCAGTGCTTACTATTATGAAATGGAGCTCCTCTCTTTCCTCTGCAGCAGTGGTTCTCAACCTGTGGGTCTGCAAATTTTCAGGGGTCGCTAGCTATCAGATACCCTGCATATCAGATGTTTACATTATGATTCATAACAGCAGCAAAATTACGTTTATGAAGTAGCAGTGAAAAGTATTTTATTGTGGGTCACCACAACATAAGGAACTGTATCAAATAGTCACAGCATTAGGAAGGTTAAGAACCACCGCTGTACAGTATGAGTACCAGTTAGAAAGTCCAATCTCTAGAGATTGTATAGTCTCTCTACTAAGAGAACAGGTGATTTCCAGATAGATCTCATCATTCTCTGGATCCTGGCTGACCTTGGAGGAGAAGGTCCAAAACATTACCTGTCCCTCCCCCCCTTTTTTAATCTGAACTTCTTTGGTGTTGTAACAGGCTGACATACCTTAGTACAGCTGACACCATATTGGAGATACCATTCACACCTTAAAACCCAACATATAGGTCCCAATACTTGCCAAAGTAAAGCAAAGACCAAATCCACTAGAGACTTACTCCATAGTTCCAGGATACAGAAAAGTCCCTAAATGTAACTTTGCTTTTTGGGCTTCTGTAGTCTCTCTGAAGTGTGTCAATCAGGATGTGGTTTTTGTGAATAAAAGACAAAGAACTATGAGGCTCAGGGCTGCATGATTTGGGCAAATTCTCTGTGCAGTTGCTGGCTGGCAATAAAGGATTTCTTTTTGGCTTAGAGAGAGAGAGAGTGAGAGAGAGAGAGAGAGAATGTGTGTACACTGGAGGACTTAACTCACAATTGTGTAGGTGACTAAGCTTTTGTTGTTGAAAATCCAGGACAGTTTTGCCAGTCTTATCATTTTAACCTTGGTATAACAGTTACATAAAGTTTGTTGTTGTTTTCTTTAAAAAAAAAAAAAAACAGCTTAAAATAAATCCTAATTTTATTATGACTTAGTTTCCTCAGGTGGTTAAACACTAACAAAAGAAAATACAGTAGTTATTGTGATCAGACATACATTCCTTGCTCTTTTGAGCCAGTTCTTGTGAATCTTATCATAAGTAGTAGCTCATGATAAGATTAACAATTGTAACATTTGACCAGTGACTACACATCATCCTTACGTTCCATCCTCCATAAGCCTTGACAATTTATTCATGTTCTCTATGTTTTGGCTTAAGTTATTTTTATGTTATACTTACACTTTTGGAAAAATTCTTATTTTTATACAAAGTCTATATTACCTAAAACATATCTTTTCATTTTTATCATTCTTGACAAAAATATAACCTCATATTTATAGCTTTATAAATATCTCACCTATTAACTATGTCTTTGTCTTTGCCATTTCATTTTACTAAACAAGATTTAAGCCCAGCTGCCTACTTCCACCTGCTGCCAAAAACCCCGCCTGGGCCAACAGGCTTCTCCATATACAAGTAGCTCAGAGAGAAAGCTACCCTCCCACTTGTGCTGAGGAGCCAGCAACAGGAGGACTCCAGACGCAGGGTCTGAAGAACAGTTGGAAGAGAGAACTGGTCTCCCAGGAATATTGACATCTGAGCTTGAAGGAAAGACAAGCCACAGTCAGAGAGAGAAAGACCAGCTAACTCCAGAGATAACCAGATGGCGAAAGGTAAGGGCAAGAACACAAGGAAAAGAAACCAAGACTACTTGGCTTCAGCTGAACCCAGCTCTACCACCACAGCCAGCCCTGGATAACCCAACACACCAGAAAAGGAAGACTCAGACTTAAAATCACTTATCGAGAGGATGATAGAAGATTTTAAGAAGGAAATATATAACTCCCTTAAAGAAATACAAGAGAACACAGGTAAACAACTGGAAGCCCTTAAAGAGGACACACAAAAATCCCTTGAAGAATTACAGGAAAACACAATCAAATGGGCAGAAATACTGGAAAACAAAATCAATCAAATGAACAAACTATTCAGGAATTAAAAACAGATATAGAAACAATAAAGAAATCACAAAGGGAGACAACCCTGGAATTAGAGATCATAGGAAAGAAATCAGGAGTAATTGATGCAAACATCACCAACAGAATACAAGAGATGGAAGAGAGAATCTCAGGTGTGGAAGATACCGTAGAAAACATGGACACAACAGTCAAAGAAAACACAAAATGCAAAAAGCTCCTAAACCAAAACATCCAATATATTCGGGATGCAATGAGAAGACAGAACCTGAGGATAATAGGTATAGAAGAGAGTGAAGACTCCCAACTTAAAGGACCAGTAAATGTCTTCAAAAAAATTATAGAAGAAAATGTCCCTAACCTAAAGAAAGAGATGAACATAAATATACAAGAAGCCTACAGAACGCCAAATAGACTGGACCAAAAAAAAAATTCCTCCCGTCACATTATAGTCAAAACACCAAATACACAAAACAAGGAAAGAATATTAAAAGCAGGGAGGGAAAAGGGGCAAGTTACACATAAAGGCAGACCTATCAGAATTACGCCAGACTTCTCACCAGAGACTATGAAAGCTAGAAGATCCTGGGCAGAGCTCATACAGACTCTAAAAGAACACAAATGCCAGCCCAGGCTGCTATACCCACCAAAACTCTCAATAATCATAGAGGGTGAAACCAAAATATTCTACGACAAATACAAATTTGCACAGTACGTTTCCACAAACCCAGACTTACAAAGAATAATACATGGGAAATGCCAACGCAAAGAGGGAAACTACACTCAAGAAAAAGAAAGAAAGTAATCTTTCAACAAACTCAAAAGAAGATAGCCACACAAACAATATTAACAACATCAAAAATAACAGGAAATAACAATCACTATTCTTTAATATCTCTTAACATCAATGGTCTCAATTCCCCAATAAAAAGACATAGACTGACAGACTGGATCCATAAACAGGACCCAGCATTTTGCTGCATCCAGGAAACGCACCTCCGTATTAAAGACAAACACTACCTCAGAGTAAAGGGCTGGAAAACAATTTTCCAAGCAAATGGCCCCAAGAAACAGGCTGGAGTAGCCATTCTAATATCAGATAAAATTGACTTTCAACCAAAATTCATCAAAAAGGATGAGGAAGGACACTTCTTACTCATCAAAGGAAAAATAGACCAAGAAGAACTCTCAATTCTGAGCATCTATGCCCCAAATTCAAGAGCTCCCACTTTCATAAAAAAACTCTACTAAAGCTCAAAGCACACATTGTACCTCACACAATAATAGTGGGAAACTTCAACATCCCACTATCAACAATGGACTGATCTTGGAAACATAAACTAAACAGAGACACAGTGAAACTAACAGATGCTATGAACCAAATGGGTTTAACAGATATCTATAGAACATTTCATCCTGCATCAAAAGAATATACCTTCTTCTCAGCACCTCATGGTACCTTCTCCAAAATTGATCATATAATTGGTCACAAAACAAACCTCAACAGATATAAGAAGATTGAAATAATCCCATGCCTCCTATCAGATCACCACGGATTAAGGTTGGTCTTCAATGGCAAACACAACAACAGAAAGTCCACATACACATGGAAGCTGAACAATGCACTACTTAATGATAAGTTGGTCAAGGAAGCAATAAAGAAGGAAATTAAAGACTTCCTAGAATTCAATGAAAATGAAAGGACAACTTACCCAAACCTATGGGACATAATGAAAGCAGTGTTAAGAGGAAAACTCATAGCTCTGAATGCCTCCAAAAAGAAACTGGAGAGAGCATACACTAACAGCTTAACAGCACATCTGAAAGTTCTAGAACAAAAAGAAGCTAATACACCCAAGAAGAGTAGAAGGCAGGAAATAATCAAATTAAGGGCCGAAATCAACCAAGTGGAAACTAAAAGAACTATACAAAGAATCAACAAAACCAAGAGCTGGTTCTTTGAGAAAATCAACAAGATAGATTAAACCCTTAGGCAGACTAACCAGAGGGCACAGAGACAGTATCCAAATTAACAAAATTAGAAAGAAAACGGAGATATAACAACAGACTCTGAGGAAATTAAAAAAATCATCAGATCCTACTACAAAAGCCTATATGCAACAAAATTGGAAAATCTGGAGGAAATGGACAAGTTTCTAGACAGATACCAAATACCAAAGTTAAGTCAGGATCAGATAAACCATCTAAACAGTCCCATAACTCCTAAAGAAATAGAAGCAGTCATTAAAAGTCTCCCAACCAAAAAGAGCCCCGGACCAGATGGGTTCAGTGCAGAATTCTATCAGACCTTCAAAGAAGACCTAATACCAATACTCTTCAAGCTATTCCATAAAATAGAAACAGAAGGAACACTACTCAATTCATTCTATGAGGCCACAGTTACACTGATACCAAAGCCCCACAAAGACCCAACAATAAAAGAAAACTTCAGACCAATTTCCCTTATGAATATCGATGCAAAAATACTCAATAAAATTCTTGCAAACCAAATCCAAGAACACATCAAGACAATCATTCACCATGATCAAGTAGGCATCATCTCAGGGATGCAGGGATGGTTCAATATCCGGAAATCCATTAATGTAATCCACTACATAAACAAACTCAAAGAAAAAAACCACATGGTCATCTTGTTAGATGCTGAAAAAGCATTTGACAAAATTCAACATCCCTTCATGATAAAAGTCTTGGAAAGATCAGGAATTCAAGGAGCATACCTAAACTTAGTAAAAGCAATATACAGCAAACCAGTGGCCAACATCAAACTTAATGGAGAGAAACTTGAAGCAACCCCACTAAAATCAGGGACTAGACAAGGCTGCCCTCTCTCTCCCTATCTATTCAACATAGTACTTGAAGTTCTAGCTAGAGCAATCAGGCAACAAAAGGAAATCAAAGGGATACAAATTGGAAAGGAAGAAATCAAAATATCGCTATATGCAGATGATATGATGGTATACTTAAGTGACCTGAAAAACTCCACCAGAGATCTGCTACAGCTGATAAACAACTTCAGCAAAGTGGCTGGATACAAAATTAACTCAAGCAAATCAATAGCCTTTCTATACTCGAAGGATAAACAGGCTGAGAAAGAAATTAGGGAAATGACACCCTTCACAATAGTCACAAGCAATATAAAATATCTTGGTGTGACTCTAACCAAACATGTGAAAGATCTGTATGACAAGAACTTCAAGTCTCTGAAGAGAGAAATCGAAGAAGACCTCAGAAGATGGAAAGATCTCCCATGCTCATGGATTGGCAGGATTAACATAGTTAAAATGGCCATCCTGCCGAAAGCAATATACAGATTCAATGCTATCCCCATCAAAATCCCAACTCAATTCTTTGTAGACCTAGAAAGAGCAAGTCTCAAATTCATATGGAATAACAAAAACCCCAGGATAGCAAAAACTATCCTCAACAATAAAAGGTCTTCTGGGGGAATCAGCCTCCCTGACCTCAAGCTGTACTACAGAGCAGTAGTGATAAAAACTGCATGGTATTGGTACAGTGACAGGCAGGTTGATCAATGGAATAGAATGGAAGACCCAGAAATGAATCCACACACATATGGTCACTTGATCTTCAACAAAGGAGCTAAAAACATACAGTGGAAAAAAGACAGCATCTTCAACAAATGGTGCTGGATCAACTGGTGGTCTACATACAGAAGATTGTGAATTGATCCATTCCTATCTCCCTGCACAAAGCTCAAGTCCAAGTGGATCATGGACCTTCACATAAAACCAGATACACTGAGTCTAATAGAAGAGAAAGTAGGGAAGAGTCTCGAACACTTGGGCACAGGGGAAATGTTCTTGAACAGAACTCCAATGGCTTGTGCTCTAAGATCAAGAATCAACAGATGGGACCTCATAAAATTACAAAGCTTCTGTAAGGCAAAGGACACTGTAAATAGGACAAGACAGCAACCTACAGATTGGGAGAAGATCTTTACCAATCCTACATCTGATAGAGTGCTAATATCCAATGTATACAAAGAACTCAAGAAGCTAGACTCCAGAGATCCAAATAACTCTATCAAAAAATGGGGAAGAGAGCTAAACAGAGAATTCTCAACTGAGGAAACTCAAATGGCCGAGAAGCACCTAAAGAAATGTTCAACATCCTTAGTCATCGGGGAAATGCAAATCAAAACAACCCTGAGATTCCACCTCACACCAGTCAGAATGGTTAAGATCAAAAACTCAGGTGTCAGCAGATGTTGGTGAGGATGTGGAGAAAGAGGAACACTCCTCCATTGCTGGTGGGAATGCAAATTGATACAACCTCTCTGGAAATTAGTTTCGCAGACCCTCAGAAAATTGGACATAATACTACCTGAGGACCCAGCTATTCCACTCCTGGGCATATACCCAGAAGATGCTCCAACATGTAATAAAAACACATGTTCCACTATGTTCATAGCAGCCATATGTATAATAGCCAGAAGCTGGAAACAACCCCGATGTCCCTCCACAGAGGAATGGATACAGAAAATGTGGTGCATTTACACAATGGAATACTACTCAGCTATTAAAAACAATGACTTCATGAAATTCGTAGACAAATGGATGGATCTTGAAAACATCATTCTGAACCAGGTAACGCAGTCACAAAAGAATGAACATGGTATGTACTGACTGTTAAGTGGTGGTTATTAGCCTAAACGTTCGGAATACCCAAGAGTCACTTCGCAGCAACCATTGGAATGAGTGTGAGGTCCTAGATGGAGGAGTTGGAGAAGGGATTGAGGAGCTGAGGGAGTTTGCAGCCCCAAGGAGGGAGCAACAGTGTTCACTGGCTTGACCCCCACCCGCCCCCCACGCTCCCAGAGACTGGATCACCAACCAAAGAATCCACATGGAGGGACCCATGGTGCTGGCCACAAATTCAGCAGAGGAGAGTCTTGGTATCCATCAGGGAGAGGAGAGGCCCTAGGGCCAGAGGGTGTTAGATGCCCCAGTATAGGGGAATGCCAAGGAGGGAAGATGAGAGTGGGTGGGTGGGTGGGGGAATACCCCCATAAAGGCAGGGGAAAGGAGGGGAGGGAATAGGGAGTTTCCAAAGGGGAGATCTGGAAAAGAGAAAACATTTGAAATGTAAATAAAGTAGAAATAAATAAATAAATAAATAAATAAATAAATAAATAAATAAAAACTGCAGACCCAGACTTTCAGGAGTCTCTTGGGCTCAAATTTCCTGTTTTTTATTTAAACTTGACTTGTCATCCCCCGCTCTTGGGTTTGAAATACCCAAGAGTCACTTCGCAGGAACAGTAGTACTGAGTACGAGGTCCCAGATGGAGGGCTTGGAGAAAGGACTGAAGGAGCTGAGGGAGTGTGCAGCCCCAGGGAGGTAGCAAAACTGGCAACTGGCCTAACCCCCCCTATTTCTGGAGACTGATCCACCAACTAAAGAATACACGTGGAGGGACCCATAGTGCTGGACACAAAGACTGCAGAGGAAGGTCTTGTTACCTGTCAAGGGGAAGAGAGGCCCTTGGGCCTGAGGATGTTATATCCCCAAGTATAGGAGAATGGCAAGGAGAGAAGATGAGAGTGGGTGGGGGGTGGGGTGGGGAGGTGGGTTGGAGAATATCCCCATAGAGGCAGGGAGAGTGCGGAGAGAATGGGAAGGTTCCAAAGGGGAGATCTGGAAAGGGGGAAACATTTGAAATGTAAATAAAATATGAAAATTAAAAAAAAAAAATTTAAGCCCAAATTACATACATGGTACACTGTAGCAAATTTTGTATATAGCCATATATAATTTCACGTGCATACATATACATACCAGACTGTCATTGTTGTTGCAAGTGTCTGGCCAGCTTTGTCAGCACTTGGGTTTTCACACCCCTCCACTGTGGTCTCACAGAGCCCAAGTTAGAGAAAACTTTATAAACCAGCAAGAGCCTGCAGAAACAATACCTGAAGTCTTCACTTCCTTTGGTTTGTGAGTTACCTTTCTAGAATCTCAGCATTCCCTCCTAATACTCTCATCTGAGAGGGATGTCAAAGGGAAAATCCTCATTTCTCCCTTTCTTTGCCTCGCTAGGCCTAGAATTTTCATTGGCAAACTTCCCCCAGTTCCTGTGTCTGAGTTTCCCTATGAACTCAACTTGTAAGGGATGTCAGGTCTCTCTCTCTAAGTCAGTACAGGACACGCCCAGACACCAAACTCTCAGCACAAAGAAGATTTATTACCCCAGAAGTGCAAACCTGGGGGAAGAGGGGGTGCACAGGCAGTGGCAGCAGCAACAGCAGCAGCAAACAAGTGCAAGCAAGAAAGAGCAAGTGTGTTTTGCAGGTGTTGGTTTTTAAGGAGAAAAGGAGAGTCTGTGCTAGGAGGAGTTGGTAAGTCCCAAACAATGAATTTTGATGGTTGGACCTTGGTGTTTAGTCTCAGAAATGAGTCAATGGCCAAATAAGGGGATGGACCTTGGGGGTGAGCTTTGGGAATGTAATCTAATGGTTTATCAAAGGGCCTGTGTTTGCCATTCTCAGACCTGCTAGAACCCTTCCAAAGCTCTATACACACTGCAGATTACCTGGGTCCTTATAGTTGGTTCAGCCATCTCAACATCTTTGCAGGAATATGAAATATAGAGGAGACTTTACATTGACTCTACATCTAGGATACATCTCAGTTGTATATTCTTGACCTCTGCAAATGTCCAGCCACCAAGGCAGTAGTGTAGCCACTTTGCCCACCTTGGTGCATACACGTAGTTGCTTGGTTGACCCTGTTGAGGAGTCCCTTGCTTCTGGAGTTCTCTCCCTACATGTTAGTTTTGAAGCTCTCAGAATTGTCTTGGGTCTTCTCTGAGGTGTTGGGGAGAGACAACAGTTTTGATACAGCAGATCACCCAAAAGGGAGATGGGATACACCTACCACTTTCTAGAAACTGGGGTTTTTCTACCCAGAAATACAGAAACCCTGAATGAACCCTGCTGGCTAATTTTTATGTCAAGTTAGCACAGGCTAGAATCATTTAGAAGAGGGAACCTTAATTGAGAAAATGCCTATGGGCAAGCCGGTGGTACACTTTCTTGATTAATGATTGATGGGTGTGGGCCCATCCCACAGGGGTCACGCTACCCATGGGTGGATGGCTTGGATGGCATAAGAAAGCAAGTTGAGTAAGCTAGTAAACATAACTGCCCCATGGCCTCTGCATCAGCCCCTGCCTCCAAGTTCCTGCCCTGTTTGCATTCCTGCCCTGACTTTCCTCAGTAACGAACAGCGATGTGCAAATGTAAGATGAACTAAATCCTTTCCTCCCCAAGTTGCTTTTGGTCACAGTGCATTATCACAGCAATAGAGATCTAGACAACAGAGACAATAGAGATCTTAGATAAATCCTCGAAAATAGGAGGAACAAGGATACCCTCTTCATAATAATGAGCACTGGAGACTCAGAACAGCAAAAGCCAGCAGTTTGTTTTCTGCTTTCTCAAGGTTAGATGCCAACCCATACAGATGGCAGGCAGGAACACAGAAAATGGTTATTAAAACTGTGAGCACAGGTCCTTCCATCTTGTCCTCACTGGCCAAATACTCAGGGGGTCACAATCTTGTGGATCTATCGTATATGCTTATCTATTTCTCAATGAAAACTGTGTGTGAATTTATTCTACATTTTATAACCCATTTATATTAAAGCTTTTTAGGTAAACTTTGTCATGGCATAAAAAGGTCATTAGGCAGACAAGCTTAGCTGTTAATAATTTTCTAAGCTTTCAGTGTGTGTGTGTATGTGTGTGTGTGTGTAGACAAGCTTAGCTGTTAATAATTTGCTAAGCTTTCAGTGTGTGTGTGTGTGTGTGTGTGTGTGTGTGTGTGTGTGTGTATAGTCATAGCTAGACTAGAAAATCCCAGCAGGGGTCCAGTGTTTTTCCACTCTTCTAAGGCTAGACCTAAGGGGACTCAAGGTATTTTTGTCTTGAAAATGGACCTTTAAAACTCTTACATGCTGGGCTTGGAGGCACATACCTTTAATCCTAGAGGCAGAAGCAATTGGCCAGCCTGGTCAACAGAGTGAGTTCCAGGACAGCCGGTGCTACACAGGTTTGTCTTGGGAAAAAAAATTCTTGTATCTGTTCCAACCATGCCTGATAGTTGACAGGGCCATTCCTGTGCAGACCCGATACAGGGGTACCTAGTAACTGTGAGTGTGAGTTTGTGACTGTAATGACTATGCTGCTCAGAAGATGGCGTGGCACAGGCCTCCTCCATGTCTTATCTCTTACACTCTTCTTTGTTCATTTATTGAAAGCACTTTTTTTCTCATACAGTATATCCTGATTATGGTTTCCCTTCCCTCTACTCCCCCCAGGTCCTCTCCACCTCCCCTCCCATCCAGATCTAGGGTATAATAATAAAATATTATGAGATAAAACAAAAGCAAGCAAATCAGAATAGAATAAAACAGGAAAAGAGCCCAAGAAAAAGCACAAAAAAAGATATAGACATACTCAGGAATCCCTTAAAAATACAAACCTGGAAACAGAAGCCATGATATATCCACAAAAGAACGTTAGATTTAAGAAGGGGGAGGGGACTGACATTACATTAATGAGACGAGTAACCTCCAAAGATGCTGCTGTTTGTTTCCGTTAGCCATCTACTGCTGGGCCTGCAGCCCACCCTTAAGAGTCATTTGTTTCTCCAGTGAAAACTCCCTTGGAGAAAACTAAATTTTCATTTGCAAGGAGTTATCAATTGAAGATTGCTTCTGGGTTAGGGACTGGAAAATGTGTCTACTTCTTTCAGCTCTAGGACCCTCCATCTGGTGAAGACCCATGCAGACTCACACAGGCCCTGTGCATGCTGCCTCAGTCTATGAGTTTATATGTGCATTGGTCCTGTTGAGTCTAGAAGGCCTTGTTTCCTTGCTCCATCCCCACTGGCTCTTACACTCTTTTTGCCTCTTCTTTCTCAGAGTTCTCTGAACCCTGAGGAGAGGGAATATCACCCTTAGAGCTGGGTGTTCCAAGGTCTCTCACTCTCTGCATGCTGTTTAATTGCTTTAGTATTTGGCTTCCCCTGAGATCCCTTGCCTGGCTCTTCTCAGGTTCTTGGTTACCCAAACATCACTGAGTATGGGTTCCAACTCATAGAGTGTGCTTAATTCAAATCAGATGTTGGTTGGTTACTCCCACAAGCTTTATGCCACCATTGCACTAACATATCTTGTAGGCAGAATATCATTGTAGAGCAAAGGATTTGGAGCTGGGATGGTATTTATGTTTCTCCTTTGGTAGCATGCAGAGTACCTTCTGGTACCAAGAACTCTAGTCTGTAGCAGTAAAAGCTCTGGGTAGGCACCAGCTCAACTTCTCCATGTCCAATGGGGTATATAGGTGTTGTCTTCAGCAACAGGGTCTAGCTGTCACTTTGTAGAAAGCAATCCATAGCCTTAGCAACAGCCTAAGTTGTTTGGGGCTTCTTTGGGACCCCATTAGCCAACAACTCAAGTAGATGTAACCTATTTCAGGCAATAAAGGTTTCATTTGGTGACAAGAGATGTTCATCTGAGCCTCTGTCTCCCCTATATTTGGTGATTTCATTTAGGTCACCTTCATTTATGTATATATTCTAGGACGTTTATTATGTTAGGTTTCCTTGGGCTCCCTTAAATGGCCCTGAATTTTATCTGTCTCTCACTATAATTCCTCCTTTTTCCCTGCTTGATTCTCTCACTCCAGGGCCTCCCCACCCCACTCTGACCATCTATAACTGTTCTATCTTCCTTTTCTAGGGAGATCTATCCATCCCTCCAATCCCTTACTCTATACCTAATCTCTGTGTTTCTATGGATTGTTGCTTACTTATCATTGACCTAACAGCTAATATCCACACATAAGTGAATACATAGCACATTTGTCTTTCTGTGTCTGGTTTACTTCACTTGAGATGGTTTTTTTTCTAGTTCCATCCATTTACCTTTGAATTTCATGATGTCATTTTTTTAACAGCTGAGTAATATTCTGTTGTGTAAATGTACCCATTTTCTTTATCTAGTCATCTGTTGATGAACATCTAGGTTGTTTTCAATTTCTGATTATTTTGAGTAGAGCAGCAATGAACATGGTTGAACAAGCTGTCAGAAGTGCCATTTCAGTATATGCCCAAGAGTAGTATAGATGGATCTTCAGGTAGATCTGTTCAGTTCTTCCTGGGGAACTGCCACACTGCTTTCCACAGTCCTTGTACAAGTTTGTACTCCCACCAGCAATGGATGAGTGTTGCCCTTGGTCCACATCATCACCAGCATGTACTGTCACTTGTACTACTTACCAATCTTAGCCATTCTGATGGGTGTAAATAAAATCTCAAAGTAGTTTTAATTTCCACTTCCTCAGGACTAAGGATGTTAAACATTTCTTTAAGTGTTCTTCAGGCATTTGAGTTTCTTCTTTTGAGAAAACTCTGTTTTGATCTGTAGCCAATTTTAATTGTTTTTCTTTTTCATGAAGCCAGATGTTCTTTTTGAGTTCTTTATATATTTAGGTATTAGTCCACTTTATGGTTGGTAAAAATATCTTCCCATTCTTTAGCCTGCTTCTTTGTTCAAATGGCAACATCTTTTGTTGCGCAGAAGCTTTTCAGTTTCATGAGGTCCCCTGTGTTAATTGTTGATCTTAATGCCTGTGCTAATAGCATTCTGTTCAGAAAGTCTTCCTGTGTTGATGAGTTCAAGGCCATTTCTTACGTTCTCTTTTATCACAGCTTGTATCTGCTTTTATGTTGAAGTCTTTGATTAATTTGGAGTTGAATTTTAATAGTGTGATAAGTATGGATATATTTGGATCCTTCTACACACAGCCATCCAGTTTGACAAGTATCATTTGTTGAAGATACTGTCTTATTTCCAATGTGTATTTCTGGCTTCTTTGTTTAAAAAAAAAAAAAAAAAGCAGGTATCCATAGATATGTGGACTTTATGTCTGGGTCTTCAGTTTGATTCCACTGATCAATATGTCTGCTTATCTGTCAATACCTGGCAGTTTTTATTACTATAGCTCTATAATTTATATAATATAAGATTGCAAAGGAAAATTGTGCTGGAATTTTGATGAGAGTTGCACTGACTCTGTAAATTGCTTTTGGTAGCATGGGCATCTTCATGTATTAAGACTACTGCTTCATGGGGCTTGGGAGATCTTTCCATTTTCTGATGATGTCTTCTTCAATTTCTTTCTTTGGAATCTCAAACTTTTTATTATACAAGGCTTTCACTTGCTTGCTTAGAGTTGTCCCATGATATTTTACTCTTGGGAGGCTATTTTGAAAAGTATTATTTCCATGATTGGTCTCCCAGTCTGTTTGTCATTTGTATATAAGAAGGCTACTAATTTTTATGCATTAATTTTGAATCCTGCTACTTTGCTGAAAGTGTTTATCAGCTGCAAAAGTTTCCTAGTGAAGTTCTCATGGTCTTTTCTGTATACCATCACATCATCTGCAGGTAAAGATACTTGTACTTCTTCCTTTCCTATGTGTATCCCTTTGATCCCCTTTAGTTGTCGTATTGCTTTAGCTAAGACTTCAAGTACTGTATTGAATAGGCAAAGAGAGAGTGGGCAACCTTATCTAGTACCTGATTTTACTAGAAATGCTTAGAGTTTCTCTTCATTTAAGTTGATGTTAGATGTAGGCTTGCTGTAAATCGCCTTTATTGTGTTGAGATATGGCCCTTTGTCCCACATCTCTCGGACTTCCCTTGTGAAAGGGTGATGAATTTTGTCAAAGGCCTTTTCTGCATCTAGTGAGATAATCATAGGGGGGTTGCTTTTATTTTGTTTTTGCTGTTGTTGTTTTTGTTGGTGGTGATTTTGTTGTTGTTTTGGTTTTTGTTTGTTTTTGTCTTTCCGTCTATGTGGTAATTTACATTTATTTGATTCCATTTGATTTACATATGTTGAACCATCCCTACATCTCTGGTATAAAGACTATTTGATCATGGTGGATGATCTTTTTGATATGCTCTTGGATTAATTTTGCTAGCATTTTATTAATGAGTTTTGCATCTATGTTCATAAGGGGAATTGGTCTGAAATTCTGTTTCTTTGTTGGGTCTTTATGTGGTTTAGGTATCAAGGTAACTGTGGTCTTATAAAATAAATTGGGCAAAGTTCCTCCAGTTTCCATTTTGTGTAATAATTTGAAGAGTATTGGCATCAACTCTTCTTTGAAAGTCTGGTAGAATTCTTCACTAAAACTATCTAGCCCTGGGCTTTTTGGTTGAAAGACTTAATTTCGGCTTCTATTTCACTCAGGATTTTAGGTCTGTTTAAATTGCTTATCTGATCTTGATTCCACTTTAATAAGTGGTGTGTATTAAGAAAAATTATCCCTATCTTTCAAATCTTCCAATTTGGTTGATACAGGTGTTTTAAATATGTCCTTATAATTCTCTGTACTTCTTCAGCATCTGTTGTTATGACCCCTTTTGTGTCTAATTTTGTTAATGTAGACCTGCTCTCTCCACCTTGCTGTTAATTTGGCTTAGGATTTGTCAATCTTATTCATGTTTTTCTCCAAAAAAACCCAAATCTTTGTTTTGTTGGGGTTTTTTTGTGTTTTCATTTGCTTGTTTCTATTTTATTGATTTCAAGCTTGAGTTGATTGTTTCTTGCCAGCTACTCCTTCTGGATTTTTTATTATTATTATTATTGTTATTATTATTATTATTATTATTATTATTATTAAGCTTTCAGGTATGATGTTAAGTTACAAATATGAGATCTTTCTAATTTTTATGTAGTCACTTTGTGCTATGAACATGCCTCTTCAAGCTACCTGCATTGTGTCCCCTAAGTTTGGGATATGTTGAGTTTTAATTTCCATTAAATTTGAAAAATTTTTAATTTCTTTTTTAATTTCTGTCTTGACCCACTTTTTGTTCAGTAGTAAGTCATTCACTTTTCATGAGTTTGTAAGCTTTCTGTTGTTTCTGTTGTTATTAATATCCAGCTTTAATTGTAGCGGTCATATATGATACAGGATATTACTTCAGTATTTTTGTATCTGTTGATACTTGTTTTGTGTCTGAGTATATGATCAGTTTTAGAGAACAGTCTTAATGAGCTTCTGAGAAGAAGGTATATTCTTTTGTGTTTGGGTGAAATTTTCTGTAAATATCTGTTAGGTTCATTTGGTGCATGATGCCAGTTTGCTCCAGCATTTTACTATTTTTTTTCTTTTTTTTATAATAAAATTTAATTGTTAGAAAATTTTAAAAAAATGTTCCACATAACAGTACAAATCAATACAGTACTTCTAATGGACAGTTTACCAACAAGTACCAAAGTATAAATTGTGCATAATTTCTAAGAATTTATGTTGACAAAAATATGTATGCACTCTGGGATATCTATCACAATATTATATACAATGGTGAATTATGAGAAACATGTCAAAATTAAATACATAATTAATAAATTATGAAATTACTTGTAGACATTTCTATAACAATTAAAATGCTATTTTTTAGGCTAAAACTTTAGAAGCCAATATTATCTTCATCTTATAATTTCACATTATAAATATGATTAAAATAAATTAAATCACTTTGTAAAAACATTATGCAATTGGAAATTATTTCTGACAGATCAACTCTTACAGTTTTATAGGACATTCATTTTTTCCTCCTTTGAAATGACAAAGGAAAGTTGACTTCAGTCAAAATAGCACATATAACTTAATCTCACAAATCACATTAATAAGTAACATTTAATGTTACTTGTTTTCAGTAGACTTTGAAAACTTACTACTGTCATACTCAATTCGAAATAAGTTGATAACTCCTGACTAAATTCAGAGAAAATAAATACTAGTCTTCTAAAATATACAGGACTCACCTCTCTAATGTGAACATAAAATTCAAATACCTCCAATTTACTCCCTTGAAGATATGTTAGCTTCTCTCTGAGCAAAGAGCAACATTCCTTTGCTTTTCCCAAGGCCATTACACCAAGACTCATCAGATACCTATAACACTTGCTGAAGTTACCCTTTAAATATTTCTGGTTCTGTAGTGACTATTTCTGTAGAGAATGAAGTGTGAGACTTCTTTTTTCAGGACATTTAAGTTTTTAAATAGTTAAACCACAGATGTAGAAAATAAAAGAATTCAAAGTATTAGCAACAAATAAAATTGTACCGGTGGACTTTGGTAAAATTCTATAAAATTATAATCATTTCAATTATAATCACTGTTTCAGAATGCTTTATAAAACAATCTATATACCCTTCTGAATGTGTAACCTGAACTGTGCTATATTTGTGTGTTTTAAACATATATTATTATACTGCCTGTGATTTTTAGAGCATAGATGTTCAGAACTGAGAGTTCATCTTGGAAGATTTTTCCTGTGACCAGTATGAAGTTTCCTTCTTTACCTGTTTGGATAACTTTTGGTTGAAAGTTGATTTTGTTTAATATAACAATGACTACTCCAGCTTGTTTCTTCGGACCATTTGCTTGTAAAATTGTTTTCCAACCTTTTACTCTAAGGTAATGTCTGTCTTTGTCACTGAGGTGCGTTTCCTGTATGCAGCAAAGTGCTGGGTCCTGTTTGTATATCCAGTCTGCTAGTCTATTGCTTTTTATTGGGGATTTGAGTCCATTGATGTTAAGAGATATTAAGAAAAAGTGATTGTTCCTTCCTGTTATTTTTGTTATTAGAGGTGGTATTTGTTTGTCTGGCTATCTTCTTTTGTGTTTGTTGAAAGATTACTTTCTTGCTTTTTCTAGGGTGTATTTCCCTCCTTGTGTTGGTGTTTTCCATCTATTATCCTTTGTAGGGCTGGATCCATGGAAAGATATTGTGTAAATTTGGTTTTGTCATGGAATATCTTGTTTTCTCTGTCTATGGTAACTGAGAGTTTTTCTGCTTATAGTACCCTGGGCTGGCATTGATGTTCTCCTAGTGTCTGTATGAGATCTGCCCAGGATCTTCTAGCTTTCATAGTCTCTGGTGAGAAGTCTGGTGTAATTCTGAAAGGTCTGCCTTTATATGTTACTTGACCTTTTCCCCTTACTGCTTTTAATAGTCTTTCTTTGATTTGTGCCTTTGGTGTTTTTATTATTATGTGACGGGCGGAATTTCTTTTCTGGTTCAGTCTATTTGGAGTTCTGTAGGTTTCCTATATGTTTATGTGCAACTCTTTCTTTAGGTTAGGTAAGTTTTCTTCTACAATTTTGTTGAAGGTATTTACTGGTCCTTTAAGTTGGGAATCTTTGCTCTCTTCTATACCTATTATCCTTAGGCTTGGTCTTCTCATTGTGTCCTGGATTTCCTGAATGTTTTGGGTTAGGAGCTTTTTGCTTTTTGCATTTTCTTTGACTGTTGTGTCAATGTTTTCTATGGTATCTTCTGCACCTGAGATTCTCTCTTCTATCTCTTGTATTCTGTTGATGATGCTTGCATCTATGACTCCTGATCTCTTTCCTAGATTTTCTAACTCCAGGGTTGTCTCCCTTTGAGATTTCTTTATTGTTTCTATTTCCATTTTTATATCCTGAATGGTTTTGTTCATTTCCTTCACCTGTTTGATTGTGTTTTCCTGTAATTCTTTAAGGGATTTTTGTGTTTCCTCTTTAAGGGCTTCTATCTGTTTACCTGTGTTCTCTTGTATTTCTTTAAGGGAGTTATTTATGTCCATCGAAAAGTGCTCTATCATCATCATGTGACGTAATTTTAGATCCAAATCTTGCTTTTAGGTTGTGATGGTGTATCCACAACTTGCTATGGTGGGAGAACTTGGTTCTGATGATGACAAGTAACCTTGGTTTCTGCTGCTTATATTCTTATGTTTGCCTCCTGCCATCTGGTTATCTCTAGAGCTATCTGCCCTCCCTTATCTGACTGGAGCCTCTCCTTCCTGTGATCCTGGTTGTGTCAGAACTCTTGAGAGTCCTGTTGTCTCTGGGATCCTGTAACTCTGGGATCCTGTGATCCTGAGATCCTGGATGTGTCATAGCTCCTGGGAGTCAACTGCCTCTGAAACCCTGAGTTCCTGGTGTCATCAAGCTTCTGGGATCCTGGGATTCTGGGTGTGTTAGAGCACCTGGGAGTAGAGCTTCCTCTGGGTGTTGTGGGACTTGCTTCAGTTTGTGCTCAAATTCTGCTCAAGGCACCAGCCCAGACTAGAAGGAATCTGTGCCACTGGTCAGGCAGGATTCCAGGGTCCCTGGATCCAGCTGGTCCCAGTTACTACCAGTGTTAGGACAGATGTTGTGTCCTCCTCACCTCTGATCCTATAATTCCTGGGCAAGTTAGAGCACCTGGGAGTGGAGCTTCCTCCAGGTGTTGTGGAACTACAAATTTTACTACTTAAGTTTTATCTCAATGAACTGTCTGTTGGTGAGACTAGGATATTGAATTCACCCACTATCACTGTGTGAGGGTCATTATGTTATTTAAGTGTTCTGTTTATGAACGTGGGTGCCTTTGTGTGTAATACATAGATAATAAGAATTGCAATGTCCTCTTGATGGATGTTTCCTTTGTTGAGTCCTTAATGTCCTTTCTATCTCTTCTAATTGGATTTGGTTTGAACTCTTTTGTCAGATACTAAAATAGCTATAGCAGCTTTCTTCTTAGGCCCATTTTCTTGGAATATCATTTTCTATTCTTTTATCATGAAGTGATGTCTATCTTCGCTGTTAAAGTGTGTTTCTTGGATACAACAGAAGGATGGATGGATCCTGTTTTCATTTCTATTCTGTTGGTCTGTGTTTTTTAATTGTGGATTTGACAATGTTTATGTTGAGAGTTATCAGTGAACAGTGTTTGTTGATTCCTGTTATTTTGTTGTGGTGATGTTTTCCCTACTTCTCTTGATTTTCTCTTCTGGGATTATTTATTCCTTGCTTTTTCTTGGGTGTGATTAGTCTCTTTAGGTTGAAGTTTTTCTTCTAGCACCTTCTGTAGGGCTAGATTTGTAGATAAATACTGCTTAAATTTGGTTTTTATCATGGGATGTCCTATTTTCTGCATCTACTGTGATTGAAAATGTTGCTGGATATAGTAGTATGTGCTGGCATCTGTGGTCTTTTAGAGTTTGTAGAACATTTGTCCAGGCCCTTCTGGCTTTTAGAGTCTCCACTGAGAAGTCAAATGTTATTCTAATAGGTCTGCCTTCATATGTCACTTGGTCTTTTTTGCTTGCAACTTTCACTATTCTTTCTTTTTTCTTTACATTTAGTATTTTGATTATTATGTACCAAAGGGAATATTTCTTCTGGTCCATTCTATTTGGTATTCTGTGTGCTTCCTGTTGTGAGAACAGGACCAAGGATGAGTGTTAAGAGGAGACAGAATCACATAACAAATCCTAGGAAATTAGACTCCAGAGACCAGCATCAGGGTGCATATTTGAGTTTATTGCCAGCACATAAACATGTATACATGTTTGAGCCAATCCCAAGCCTCTAAATCCTTGGTCAGTTGTATCTCACCACACCATCACCATGCCCCCAATGAAATCCCTACCTGATGAGGTAATTTCATAAGGAGATAGGAGAGCATCATCACCTGTTAGGACTTCTGTGAAGACAGGGCAGGCAACCACCACCCTGGCCTTGCTTCCTTTTTGCTGTCTTACTGGTGTCCTGGGAGCCATCTTAGATTTAATGCCATGTATGGCAGATCAAGACTCTTTGAGGAGTCATAGAAGCCTGTGGTGCCTCGCTCTCCATCCTATTTCCTTCACAATGTAGACTTCCACATCCCCCACATCTGGTACTTTGATACGCATCTCCTTCTTTAGGTTAAGGAAATTTTCTTCTACAATTTTGTTGAAAATGGTTTTTTGTGCCTTTGACCTGGGTTTCCTCTCCTTCCTATTATTCATAGATTTGGTCTTTTTATGGTGTCCCGGGTTTCTTGAATGTTATGTGCTTGGAGTTTTTTAGAGTTAACATTTTCTTTGATGGAGGTATTCATTTTTTTCTATCCTGTCTTCAGTGCCTGAGCATCCCTCTCCCATTTCATGTATTCTGTTGGTGAGGCTTGTGACAGATTCTTGTTCAAGTTCCTAAACTTTTCATTTTTAGTTTTCCCTAAGTTTTCATTTTTTTTATTGATTCTATTCCCACTTTCTGGTCTTGGGCAGTTTTATTCATTTCCTTTCACTGTTTATGAATTTCTTTGATGGATTTTGAAGACCATTGGTGCTTTTTCTTCCCCAGCAGCTTTCACACACTTATGGAAGCTAGCTATCAGACAGGAAGTTTCTCGTTCAGCTCTAGCTTGATTTCTCTATGTCATGCAACCAAGATGTGTGAGTCTTTAGCAATAGGGTCTTATCGCCTAGTCACAGTAGACAACCAAGAGTAGTGGTAAGAACCTGTATTGATCTGGGAGGCCTCTGGTTAGAAGGAATTCCATCTCTGGTTTTTGCTTAATAAATACCATTCCAAACCAAGAATTTTCCTTAATAAATCACAGCTTCTAGGACAACACTTTTGTTCAGTCATGCAATGTCTCTCCCTTTCAAATCTTTCCTTTTTTATGTATATATAATTCAATTATGAGATAGTAGGTTTTGCACATGGCTCTTCCATACCCTGTTGTTTCAGTCAAACCCACCTCCCACTCCTCGTCCCCTCAACCCTCCCCCACCTCTCTTAAGCCTTTCTACCCCCTCACTATTTAATATTGCCTCCATGCTACCAAACACTCTCCCTTAAGGCACCCTTCACTCAGTGGCCTCTCTATGATCTCTCAGCTTCCACAGGCACCCCCATTTTAACATACAAGGTTAAAGATCTGGAGCTAGGATCCACAAATGAGGGAGAACATGCATTAGTTGTCTTTCTGGGTCTAGATTACATTGTTCACTTTAATGTTCCAGTTCTATTCATTTACCTGAAAATTTAATCTTTTCATTTATTATTATATTTTTTTAATTTTTCTTGATACTTTATCTACATTTCAAATGTTTCCCTCTTTCCAGATCTCCTCTTTGGAACCTCCCTATTCCCTCCCCCCTCCCTGCCTCTATAGGGGTATTCCTCCACCCACCCACTCTTGGCTTCCCTCCTTGGCATTCTCCTATATTGGGGCATCTAACACCCTCCAGCCCAAGGGCCTCTCCTCCTCCTGATGGCTAACAAGACCCTAATCTGCCACATATGTGGCCAGCACCATGGGTCCCTTCATGTGTATTCTTTGGTTGGTGATCCAGTCTCGGGAGCATCGAGGGGTCAGGCTAGTTGCCACTGTTGCTCCCTCCCTGGGGATGCAAAATTCCTCAGTTCCTTCAGTCCCTTCTTCAATTCCTCCATCTGGGACCTCATACTCAGCCCTACGGTTGCTGTGAAATGACTCTTGGGTATTCCAAACTTTTGGGCTAATAACCACTTATCAGTGAGTACATACCGTGCTCATTCTTTTGTGACTGCGTTACCTTGCTCAGGATGATATATTCAAGTTCCATCCATTTGCCTAAGAATTTCATGAAGTCATTGTTTTTAATAGCTGAGTAGTATTCCATTGTGTAAATGTACCACATTTTCCGTATCCATTCTTTTGTTGAGGGACATCTGGGTTGGTTCCAGTTTCTGGCTATTATAAAGATGGCTGCTATGAATATAGTGGAGCATGTGTCTTCATTATACGTTGGAGCATCTTCTGGGTATATGCCTAGGAGTGGAATAGCTGGGTCCTCAGGTAGTATTATGTTCATTTTTCTGAGGGTCTGCCAAACTGATTTCTAATCAGCTTGCATTCCCACCAGCAATGGAGGAGTGTTTCTCTTTCTCCACATCTTCGCCAACATCTGCTGTCACCTGAGGTTTTGATCTTAACCATTCTGAATGGTGTGAGGTGGAATCTCAGGGTTGTTTTGATATGCATTTCCCTGATGACTAAGGATGTTGAACATTTCTTTAGGTGCTTCTGGGCCATTCGAGTTTCCTCAGTTGAGAATTCTCTGTTTAGCTCTCTTCCCCATTTTTTGATAGGGTTATTTGGATCTCTGGAGTCTAGCTTCTTGAGTTCTTTGTATACATTGGATATTAGCCTTCTATCAGATGTAGGATTGGTAAAGATCTTTTCCCAATCTGTTGGTTGACGTTTTGTCTTATTTACAGTGTCCTTTGCCTTACAGAAGCTTTGTAATTTCATGAGGTCTCATTTGTCAATTCTTGATCTTAGAGCACAAGCCATTGGTGTTCTGTTCAGGAACTTTTCCCCTGTGCCTATGTGTTCCAGACTTTTCCCCACTTTCTCTTCTATTAGAATCAGTGTATCTGGTTTTATGTGGAGGTCCTTGATCCACTTGGACTTGAGCTTTGTACAGGGAGATAGGAATGGATCAATTCGCATTCTACCACATGTAGACAGCCAGTTGAACCAGCACCATTTGTTGAAGATGCTGTCTTTTTTCCACTGGATGGTTTTAGCTCCTTTGTCGAAGATCAAGTGACCATAAATGTGTGGGTTCATTTCTGGGTCTTCAATTCTATTCCATTGATCTAGCTGCCTGTCACTGTACCAATACCATGCAGTTTTTATCACTACTGCTCTGTAGTACAGCTTGAGGTCAGGGAGGCTGATTCCCCTAGAAGACCTTTTATTGTTGAGGATAGTTTTTGCTATCCTGGGGTTTTTGTTATTCCATATGAATTTGAGACTTGCTCTTTCTAGGTCTACAAAGAATTGAGTTGGGATTTTGATGGGGATAGCATTGAATCTGTATATTGCTTTCGGTAGGATGGCCATTTTAACTATGTTAATCCTGCCGATCCATGAGCATGGGAGATCTTTCCATCTTCTGAGGTCTTCTTCGATTTCTCTCTTCAGAGACTTGAAGTTCTTGTCATACAGATCTTTCACATGTTTGGTTAGAGTCACACCAAGATATTTTATATTGCTTGTGACTATTGTGAAGGGTGTCATTTCCCTAATTTCTTTCTCAGCCTGTTTATCCTTCGAGTATAGAAAGGCTATTGATTTGCTTGAGTTAATTTTGTATCCAGCCACTTTGCTGAAGTTGTTTATCAGCTGTAGCAGATCTCTGGTGGAGTTTTTCAGGTCACTTAAGTATACCATCATATCATCTGCTTATAGTGATATTTTGATTTCTTCCTTTCCAATTTGTATCCCTTTGATTTCCTTTTGTTGCCTGATTGCTCTAGCTAGAACTTCAAGTACTATGTTGAATAGATAGGGAGAGAGAGGGCAGCCTTGCCTAGTCCCTGATTTTAGTGGGATTGCTTCGAGTTTCCATTTAGTTTGATGTTGGCCACTGGTTTGCTGTATATTGCTTTTATTATTTTTAGGTATGCTCCTTGAATTCCTGATCTTTCCAAGACTTTTATCATAAAGGGATGTTGAACTTTGTCAAATGCTTTTTCAGCATCTAACAAAATGACTATGTGGTTTTTTTCTTTGAGTTTGTTTATGTAGTGGATTACATTAATAGATTTCGGGTACTGAACCATCCCTGCATCCCTGGGATGAAGCCTACTTGATCATGGTGAATGATCGTTTTGATGTGTTCTTGGATTCGGTTTGCAAGAATTTTATTGAGTATTTTTGCATCGATATTCATAAGGGAAATTGGTCTGAAGTTTTCTTGTATTGTTGGGTCTTTGTGAGGTTTTGGTATCAGTGTAACTGTAGCCTCATAGAATTAATTGGGTAGTGTTCCTTCTGTTTCTATTTTGTGGAATAGATTGAAGAGTATAGGTGTTAGGTCTTCTTTGAAGGTCTGATAGAATTCTGCACTGAACCCATCTGGTCCTGGGCTTTTTTTGGTTGGGAGACTTTTAATGACTGCTTCTATTTCTTTAGGAGTTATGGGACTGTTTAGATGGTTTATCTGATCCTGACTTAACTTTGGTATTTGGTATCTGTCTAGAAACTTGTCCATTTCATCCAGATTTTCCATTTTGTTGCATATAGGCTTTTGTAGTAGGATCTGATGATTTTTTTAATTTTCTCAGAATCTGTTGTTATATCTCCCTTTTCATTTCTAGTTTTATTAATTTGGATATGTCTCTGTACCCTCTGGTTAGTCTGCCTAAGGATTTATCTATCTTGTTGATTTTCTCAAAGAACCAGCTCCTGGTTTTGTTGATTCTTTGTATAGTTCTTTTAGTTTCCACTTGGTTGATTTCAGCGCTTAATTTGATTATTTCCTGCCTTCTACTCCTCTTGGGTGTATGAGCTTCTTTTTGTTCTAGAACTTTCAGGGGTGCTGTTAAGCTGTTAGTATATGCTCTCTCCAGGTTCTTTTTGGAGGCATTCAGAGCTATGAATTTTCCTCTTAACACTGCTTTCATTGTGTCCCATAGGTTTGGGTATGTTGTACTTTCATTTTGATTAAATTCTAGTAAGTCTTTAATTTCTTTATTTATTTCTTCCTTGACCAAGTTATCATTGAGTAGAGCATTGTTCCGCTTCCATTGTGGGCTTTCTGTTGTTGTTGTTGTTGCCATTGAAGACCAGCCTTATACCATAGTGATCAGATAGGGGGCATGGGATTAATTCAGTCTTCTTATACCTGTTGAGGTTTTTGTGATGAATTATATGATCAATATTGGAGAAGGTACCATGAGGTGGGGAGAAGAAGGTATAGTCTTTTGATTTAGGATGAAATGTTCTATAGATATCTGTTAAATCCATTTAGTTCACAACATCTGTTAGTTTCACTGTGTCTCTGTTTAGTTTGTGTTTCCAAGATCTGTCCATTGATGAGAGTGGGGTGTTGAAGTCTCCCACTATTATTGTGTGAGGTGCAATGTGTGCTTTGAGCTTTTGTAAAGTTTCTTTTATGAATGTGGGAGCCCTTGCATTCGGGGCATAAATGTCCAAAATTGAGAGTTCTTGGTAGTTTTTTGTTGTTGTTGTTGTTGTTGTTTTTTATGAGTATGAAGTGTCCTTCCTTATCTTTTTTGGTGACTTTTGGTAGAAGGCGATTTTATCCGATATTAGAATGGCTACTGCAACCTGTTTCTTGGGGCCATTTGCCTGGAAAATTGTTTTCCAGCCCTTTACTCTGAGGTAGTGTTTGTCTTTAACATGGAGGTGCACTTCCTGGATGCAGCAAAATGCTGGGTCCTGTTTATGGATCCAGTCTGTCAGTCTATATCTTTTTATTGGGAAATTGAGATCATTGTTGTTAAGAGATATTACAGAATAGTGATGGTTGCTTCCTGTTATTTTCGATGTTGTTTATATGTTTGTGTGGCTATCTTCTTTTGAGTTTGTTGAAAGATTACTTTCTTGTTTTTTCTTGGGTGTAGTTCCCCTCCTTGAGTTGGCATTTTCCATCTATTATTCTTTGTAGGGCTGGGTTTGTGGAAACATACTGTGCAAATTTGGATTTGTCAAAGAATATTTTGGTTTCACCCTTTATGATTATTGAGAGTTTTGCTGGGTATAGTAGCCTGGGCTGGCATTTGTGTTCTCTTAGAATCTGTATGAGATCTGCCCAGGATCTTCTAGCTTTCATAGTCTCTGGTGAGAAGTCTTGTGTAATTCTAATAGGTCTACCTTTATATGTAACTTGTGCTTTTTCCCTTACTGCTTTTAATATTCTTCCTTTATTTTGTGTATTTGGTGTTTTAACTATAATGTGACGGGAGGAATTTCTTTTCTGGTCCAGTCTATTTGGTGTTCTGTAGGCTTCTTGTATATTTATGTTCATCTCTTTCTTTAGGTTAGGGAAATTTTCTTCTATAATTCTGTTGAAGATATTTACTGGTCCTTTAGGTTGGGAATCTTCACTCTCTTCTTCTATACCTATTATCCTTAGGTTCTGTCTTCTCATTGTATCACGGATATCCTGGATGTTTTGGGTTAGGAGTTTTTTGCTTTTTGCATTTTCTTTGACTGTTGTGTCAATGTTTTCTATGGTATCTTCCATACCTGAGATTCTCTCTTTTATCTTTTGTATTCTGTTGGTGATGCTTGCATCGATGACTTCTGATTTCTTTCCTAGGTTTTCTAACTCCAGGGTTCTCTCCTCTTGTGATTTCTTTATTGTTTCTATTTCTGTTTTTAGTTCCTAGATGGTTTTGTCCATTTCCTTCATCTGTTTGATTGTGTTTTCCTGTAATTCTTTAAGGGATTTTTGTGTTTCCTTTTTAAGGGCTTCTAGTTGTTTACCTGTGTTCTCTTGTATTTCTTTAAGGGAGTTATTTCCTTCTTAAAATCTTCTATCATCCTCTTTAGATATGATTTTAAGTCTGAGTCTTCCTTTTCTGGTGTGTTGGTGTATCCAGGGCTCATTGTGGTGGGAGAGCTGGGTTCTGATGATGCCAAGTAGCCTTGGTTTCTGTTCCTTGTGTTCTTGCCCTTGCCTTTTGCCATCTGGTTATCTCTGGTGTTAGCTGGTCTTACTCTCTATGACTGTGGCTTGTCTTTCCTGCAAGCCTAGGTGTCAATACTCCTTGAAGACCAATTCTCTCTAAGAGGAATTTGGTTTTGGAGCGCTCTGGTACAGGGTCAGCTCTGGGGTGCAGACATAAACAAGAAGGATCGCTTCCTGTGTCCTGATGGCTCTGCAAGGGTCCTCCTTGGTCCAGTGAATTTTAAAAGAAGTGACGGTCTTGCCTGAGCTTGAAGGTGTGTCAGCACTCCTGGTATACAGCTCTCTCCTGGCACTATTTGAGTATGGAGCCCTGTGTCACAGGATCTGCTCTCCAGCCACTGAAAGAAACCAGAAACCCCCTCCTCAGTCTCTGTGTCCTGGGTATTCCAGGTGGGTCCCTCTGAGCAGACAGGCTTGCCCACACTCCTGGGCACCTAGCTTTCTCCCAGCGCTATTTGGCTATCTATTTTTACATTTTTGCTATTATGTAGAAATGCAATTTCTATTAGGACTTTTTAAAATTCCCTTACAAAGTACTAAGTTTCCAGCTGTGGTTTTCATAGCTTTTTTTCTCCCATTTCTTTATCCCCCTATCCTTTCTTTCCTTACTGTAACTTTCAATGCCCCTATGCTTTTTTCTATTATCTTCCTACTCCCCATCCTTAAAACCCTTTCTTTCATTCTGTATAGAGTCATGGCCTTTAACCCTGTTTTCCCTACCTACATATGCATATTTAACAATTAGAGGCTAGGCTATGAAAATGGGAAAGAACATACAATATTTGTTTTGTTGAGATTGGAATACCCTGGTTAATATTTCCTAGTCCTATTCATTTTCTTGCATCTTTCAGGATTTAATTTTTATTTATATTTTAGATGCATATCCATTGTGTACATGTGCTACGTTTTCATCATTCACTCATCTGCTGATGGACAATGGGGCTGACTCCTTCTCCTTGCTACTGTGAAAAGAAGAACAATGACTACAGATAATCAGGTATCTCTATGGTACAAGCTGGGTCACATAGTTCTCCTCTTGAGCAAACTCCACTCTTCTTTCTCCACATCTGTCCCAGCACATGAACATGAGCTCTTCTTTCTCCACATCTGTCCCAGCACATGATTTGTCACTGTTCTCACTGAGGTGACATGGAGTCTCAATGCAACTTTAGTTTGCATTTTTCTGATGGCTAGATATGTTAAACACTTTTTAAAAAATATTTATTGGCCCATCCTATTTCTTCTTTTCAGAACTATCTGTTCAGACCATTGGCCAATTAATTGGTTGGCAGTTTTGAGGATTAAAAGAAATATAGTTCTTCAAATATTGTAGATATCAATATGTTATCTGAAGTATAAGTGGCAAAGATTTTTCTTCCTGGTGTCTGTCTGTCTGTCTGTATCTATCTATCTATCTATCGTGTTTTTTTGTAAGAGAGAAAGCATGAGAGAGAGAGAGAGAGAGAGAGAGAGAGAGAGAGAGAGAGAGAGAGA
>JADRCH010000098.1:5782064-5838483 GCA_019843965.1 Rhynchomys soricoides | reverse complement strand
TATACAGCCACAAGGAAGATTGGAATACTATACAGCCACAAGGAAGACTGGGATACTATACAGCCACAAAAGAGATTGAAATACTATACAGCCACAAGGAAGACTGGGATACTACACAGCCACAAAGAAGATTGGGATACTATACAGCCACAAGGAAGATTGGAATACTATACAGTCACAAGGAAGATTGGGATACTATACAGCCACAAGAAAGATTGGAATACTATACAGCCACAAGGAAGATTGAAATCCTTTCGTTTGCAGCACTGTGGACTGAAGAAGGTGATAAGTGAAATAAGCAAATGCTGCACGTTCTTCTGAATGGGTGGCAGCTAAAAAGTTAATCTTACAGTAGACAACTGGGTAATGGTCGCTGGGTACCCGTGAGGTGTGGGAGAGGGACGCAAGGCAAAGACAACGGCTAAAGGATGGAGGGTGAAACTGGGTAGGGAGACAGACTCACTCCAGCATTCTACAGCACAGAAAAACAGTGGTTTGGCAATCATTAACAGAATGCTTTGAGTTAGCAAAAAATCTTAGGTGGTAATTACCCCACCTGACATTCCACAATGTACCTGTATGTCATACCCTGCCCTCAAATAATGCACCATCACTATGTGTCTGAAAATGTGTTTTAAATGAAGATTTACCAAATCAAAGAAAGAGGTTAATATGTGCACATTAAACTAGCTTACAATTTTTCCAAGTCTTTTAGGTAATTTATCTTGATGTCACATCACACTTGATGTCTCCCCGTGGACCAGCTGTGGTTAACTCTGGTTGTTACCTGGACTGGATTGAGAAACACTTACAATCTTGGATTAGCATACTTCTGAACCTGTGTGTGAGGGCATCCCCAAGATGATTGGCATATGGGTCAATGAGCTGAGTGGGGAAGGGCTCCCTTTAATATAGTGCACTGTCCAGTGGGACGAGGGCCCAGATGGAACAAAAAGCAGCAGGAAGGAGAAGCTTGCTCACATCATCAGCTCAGCCCTTCTCAGTGTATATGTTCTGACTGCTGCCATCAACCCATGGACCTCAGACTCCAGCTTCTTCAGTCTGGAAACCCCAACTCTCCAGTGGTGGGGGTGAGTGGATTGGGAGACTGCATCCCTTGGTTACACTCATCAGGGCTTAGACTGAGCTGCTATTCGTTACTCTGGTTCTCCAGCCTGCAGATGGCAACAGTGGGGCTGCCCACCACTTCACAAATCTCTTATAATTCTATGTACACTATTGTTTTTCTCCTCTGTAAAATCCTTGATATTATACCAAGGTTCTCTATTTGAGGGCACAGACCCCCATCTGAACATTGACAACAATATGACGAGTGTCTCTTTGATCACAAAAGTGTATCAGCTGCCTTTGTTTTGTAACAAATGGTCCCTTCAACTTTGTGGCCTGTGCTGGTTTGAACAGCTATACCCTCCCCTCTCCATCCCCCCCCCAAGGACTCATGTGTTTGAATGCTTATCATAGGGAGTGGCACTATTAGGAGGTGTGGCCTTATTGGAGGAAGTGTGGCCTTGTTAGTGGAAGTCTGCCACTGTGTAGGAAGGCTTTGAGGGCATGTATGTTCAAACCATGCCCCGTGTGATACACACTCTGCTTTCACTACCTGAGGACCAAGAGGTAGAACTCTCAGCTCCTTCTCCATCACCATGTCCACCTGCATGCCACCATGTTCCCCACCATGCTGATAATGGGCTAAACCTCTGAAACTGTAAGCCAGCCCCAATGAAATGTTTTCTTTTATAAGAGTTGTGATGGTCATGGTGTCTTCATGGCAGTGAAACCCTAAGACATGGTCCAAACAGCAACTACTTACTTGTCTCCCAATCTTTCCTATGAATTTGTGTCAGGCTCAGCTTTCTGGCTCCTCTGGAAATGGCAGGCTAGCTTTACGTCTACAGTCAGCACTCAGCTTAGCTGCTGTCTGGCCCAGGGTGTAGCAACTCCAGCAGCTTATCTTTGTTCTCTTGGCTCTTTTATCCATGCACAGGCCTGTACAGACTTGGTCCCAGGATAGCAGACTACATTTACAAAGAAAGAAAATAGAGGTCCCTTGGGGTTCCTGTTCAGACCTGGCACTTCTGCTGAATTCTATTATGCAAAACTTCTCCCAAGTGCAGACCAAACTTGAGGGAGGCAAACAGACTCTATTTCCACTGGAAGGGTTACAAGGGCATATTCCAAAGAGATGAGTGCAGGCAGGAGACTTGCAAACAACCACTGAAAGCATAGATGAATCAATAGCCACTTCTTTTCCCTTCTCCAAGAAAGGCCTCATATGTTCACTCATGTGCTGGGCATGGTGCTAGGGGATAAGGTAGTTCAGTGATAGGTGTTCAGCACTTTTCTGTGAAATATGAAAGATAAGCTTGGGCTGGAGAGACAGCTCAGTGGTTAAGAGCACAGACTACTCTTGCAAATGACCCAAAGTTGAGTCCCAGCTCCAACATTTGTCAGCTCACAACTGTTTGGAACTCCATCTCTGGGAGAACAAACATCTCTGGCCTCCATGGGCATTTGTATTCTGGTGCAAAAACCCACACAAAGGTGCACACAGTTAGACATAATTAAAAACATACTTCTCCTAGATAGGCTAGAGCAACTTATTTCAAGGTTTTAGGCCAAGAACAATCTTTCTTTGTGGTTTAGTAAAAATGAAACTGTTTCCATCTTACAATGTGAATATATTTAAAAGTCATCCAGAATAATCACATTTGGGGATCTACCCCACTCCTCCTGCCTATAGAGCAGGGGTTCTCAACCTTCCCAATGCTTCGACCATCTAATGCAGTTCCTCATGTTCTGGTGACCCCTCAAACATAAAATTATTTCATTGCTACCTCGTAATGGTAATTTTGCTGCTGTTATGAATTGTAATGTAAATATTTGATATGTAAAATATCTAATATGTGATCCCGAAAAGGTTACGATGCACAGGTTGAGAAACACTACTCTTGATATTGTGTCTCATGAGGACAAGAATATTGCTGATTCTCCTCTATGCTGTGTCTCTTGTGCCTGACACCAGCAGGCATGCACTAGGCACTCAAACTGTATGAGAATGCTGATGTAAAATCCCTGGACCATGTGACTCATGGACAGAAGAGACAGATGAGATGATGCTCTGCAGATGTTCTCTCTCCCTCTCTCTCTCTCTGTCTCTCTCTCTCTCTCTCTCAGCACAGTTCCTTTTTCGTTGTTTATTTCTTCTCTTCTGGTATTACTTAAGGAGAGGAAGTGTGTGAGGGTGGATTGATGCAATGGTCATGTGCCTAGCTACACTTGCCAGCAGGTGAGACTGAAGAGGGACGGGTAGTGCCTCGGACGTTTTGGCATTTGAATAAATGAGTTAGCAAATGAGAAACTGTGGCCTTCACAGCTGGGAACAGAGAAAAGCACCCTGTACATTCTCTTCTTCAGGAAGTAAAAGCCTAGGCCTTCCATTCCAGCTGACCAAGGCAGTGACTTTGAAGTTGCTTTGGAGGAAGTCGCTTTGCAGTTGCTGCGGAGGAGCAGGGTACATGAGGTCATAGGCTTGTTCTTTTTGTTCACTATGATAGTGTCACAGAGTCGGTGGGTATGTGGTAAGGGAAATGAGGCAAGAGAAAAAAGCAGGCACCAGGTGATGAATGAGTAGACACACAGGATGAGCTGAGCATTGTGTAGGAGCCTATGCTGACAAGACTTGATGAGGAACTGGGCTAAACTCAATCACATCCTCTGCTTGGCAGGCATTACTGACAGGGCTATTTATTTAAATGGTAGCTTGAGAGATCTTGGGTGAGAGGCCAGAGAAATAGGTCAGTGGGTGAAGGTGCTTGCTACCAAGGCTGAACTCAATACCCAGAAGCCACATGGTGGAAAGAGAGGATCTACTCTCGCAAGTTGTCCTCCTATGTACACAGACACCATGGCACACCCACCACCGCCCATACACACAATAAAAATAAATAAGTAAACAAACCTTAAAAGAATAAAAGAAAGAAATCCAGGATGAGACAAAAGGCGCTTAACTGGGAATCCTACAGGCAAACTGACTGTTCCTTTTAGGATCAAACAATATTCATTTTAACTTTATCTCCAGTGGAGAAAGCTATCTTCCAGAATCAACCAGACTCCGTTCAAAAGTGCACTACACTAATTCTTGGATGTGTGATGCTGCCGTGGGAAAATTAAACTTCATATCGCATCAGAATCAGAGGAAATGATAGCATTGCTCACTAAGGTGGTGCAGTGAGCAATCCACAAAGTCTGCCACCTGTTGATGGTTCCAGAAAATGCCAGCCAGAAGAGCGGGAGGGAACACTCCAGGGGCCTGGGAATGGGGGTGGGGATGGGGTGGGAGGTCAGCTGTGTTGGGAGATGTAGTAAGGATGTCAGAACATGGTAGGGGGGACAAGCAAGAAAATGAAACCCAAAGTTACCCAGAAAACTCAAGAGGAACAAGGCAGAGAATGTAGGGGAAAGTGAGGCTGAAGGGATCCCCTTTACCTCTGCTCTGCTCTTCACCCCACTGAGAAACCGATATTACTACTCCTCTGAACAACAATGTGAGCTGCCCCTCCCCCTTCTGCAATGTCTGCCCTTTGAGTTTACCAAATTCCCACCATGGCATTAGTACGAAGATTCCGGGAAGCACACGGCCAGGCCTTCTGCCCATCCACAATGAAGAGCCCGGCTCTACCGTGCTACACAACAGCCAGAGTTAAGTGCCAGGACTCGCCCACCCACCGTTGGCTTTGGGCATACAGTGGACCTCTCTGCATCCAGGCCCCTCCCCTGATAGCTAAGAATAAGAATAGTAACAGCTTCAGAGAGGCTTGTGAGGATTGTCTGACATAATTAACAACTCATGGCCAGAGCCAATACAGTGTGGTCCAAGTAGACCCTAGGAGGGGGCTGTGTCATCCTGCAGCTGGAAGAAGTTGTGGGCAGTCAGGCCTCTTCTGCTCTTGGGCCCTGCCTGAAGCTGCAGAGACAGACAGAGGTATCCTGGCATCCTGGGTGCTCCACACTGGAGAGGAGGAGGCCACAATGACCACACTTGCCATTTGTCAGTTAGACTTGGTTACTTTTGCCCACATGCCTTTTGCATATAGGATGCTGAGTCAGGAGGATTGCTACAGGCTTGTGTTGTGAGTTCCAGGCCAGGTTAAGTTAGAGCAAACCCAGTTTCCAACAAACCGCAACAAACGAATTCCAAACAATCACTCAGGCTCACAATCCACCCGAAGAGGTTTCTGTTGCAGATTGGATAGCTAACAGAAGACATTAAGAACCTCCGTTGAGATTACAACCCAAGCTCTTGGAGCTTCATGGAGGTTCCCCTGCCTGAAAGCTGCCTCCACAGGGCCCTCTGGTGCCCCACCCCCAAGCCCTGGCTAGGGATGTAGGACATCAAATCTATTCACCTCCTCCTCTACCAGCCTAGTGACCTGGCAGACTGCCAGCTTATCAGCCAGAGCATTCAGGGAGGCCTGATTTTAATCAATTTCTATTTCCTGTAGAAACAGGTTTTTTCAGTGGTTTTGTAATGCAAGCGCTTTTGATCACATTAGGACTAGTAATGGCAGCCAACTTGGCAGCTTGTGTGCGGATCGCCTACAATAGCAGATTGTTTAGCCTTTATTGCCATTCAAAGCCACCTAAGAAAGAGGGAGAGAGGAGAAGAAAAAAAGAAAAAAGTGAAAGGAAACAAATAATAACCCAAGCCCCTTGTTATATAATTGCATAATACGGAGCTAATTCTCTTTAAGGAAAATCGATTCATCTCTTCGTCTCTCTCACCTTGCCTGTCTCTTTGTCTCTCTCTTGAAATGCAATGTCTCTCTCACAAGCACTAGTGATAACACACAGGTGTGCATACGTGCACACACACACACACACACACACACGCACCATGGTTCAGTGAATGCATTGGGAGAACTTGCAAGCAATGAGCTCTGACTTTAATCTTTTTTTCCTTGTCTTCAGTCAGCCCCCACCCCACCCCCATCAAATCTCAAATCTGAGGAGCGCTAAAGTAGTGAAAAATCAAGAAAAGCCTAAAGGAAAACATAAATGGAACATTCTCAGAGGCAGGAAGAGCAAAGTGGCTGGTTTTGAGTAAACAAGAAGATGCCAAATCAAATGAGACACGATAAGAACCAGAGTATTGATTGGGCTGGCCAGATGGCTCAAGCTGTGGAGCCTGGTGACCTGAGTTCAGTCCCCAGCATCCTCATGGAAGGAGAGACCTGACTCCCATACGTTGTCCTCTGACTTCCATATGTACATTATGGCACACATGTCTGCACACAAACACATACATACATACATACATACACACACACACACACACACACACACACAGGTAAATAAACACATGAGAATACAAATAAATAAGTGACTTTAAAAAGAATCAGCATATTAAAAGAGAGTATGGAATTTGAAATTAAATGAGTTTAATGATCAGGTACTATCTAGTTCAGTCATTCATTCCTAGAAAAGCCTGGTTCTGTTTCCCAGCTTGATCAAACATTTCTGTTCTGCCTACCCCTCTCATGCTGTGAATGCATTAATCTCACAGTGCCTTCAAGGAGTCCCTGCAGGCCATCCAGTTGGTTCCCAGAATGCCTTCCTAACTATCCAACCTTGATTGACACATGTTCTACTCTCGGGGCTATCTGAGCTAACTGGATAAAGCAGTGTGTGCTTACAGACTGTAATGCGCCCTTGCTATGCTTGCTTTGTTCTGGAAGAGAGAAAATGTATCTTTCTCAAATCAGGAGCTATGGGGAGACGTTCTCTGAAAGAATGGTCCTCCTGTGTTCAGTCACACGAGCTCCATACTTCACTTGCTTTGGAACTGCTCTTGTTGGATAAACATCATTACCAAGGGTCAGCACAGAGGTTTATGGCACCTACAGGAAACCTCAATGTTCTGGGTAGCTAAGGCACAAGGGACCGAAAGGCTCTGGGAGCCCAGTGACATTATAAAATCACCGACTTTAGATTCCAGCAGGGAGAGACTGCCGAGAAGGTAAGACACTGAGTAGTGTGAGCACTGGACAGTGTGAGCTTGGCTATGCTGCAGGGCCAAGGGATTGGAATGGAAACAGATAAGAGAAGAGAAGCTTGGACTCAACTGAACAGTGGTCTCTGCACTCCATCACAGCCTTAGCACGGCTTTGCATTTAAACTCATAAGATGTGCTTCTTGCTCTCCATATTTCAGTTTCTTTCGGGGAGCAAGAGTGGGCGGTCAGGGGTCATCACACACAGTCACGGAGCTGTGGGAAATGGATTTTAACCTGAGGCAAAAGTGGGGAAAGGCACAGAAAGCAGAGCTCCTAAAGTGTGGGTATAGAAAATAGACATTGAACTCTATGAGTGAGGATTTGAATGAGGTAGAGAAGAAAGTGTGCTTGCCTGGCTTGAAAGCTCCCAAAAGGTCCAGGAGTTCGTGCTAGTCTGGATACTGACCAGTACTTCTCAGCATTACTGATTACACGGTTATTAAACTACAGGCTCCCCAGCCCCAACCTCCTCCAGAGTCGCTGATTCAGCAGTTAGAAGTCACTGAAATGTGTATTTTCATTTATCTCTTTTAATTCACAAATAAAATGTATTTGTTTGCATTGTACAATATGATGCTTTACTATATTTATATATCCTGAATTATGTGACTCAAATTATTTAACACACCCACTTCCTCACCTATGTGTCACCTTTTGTGAGGAAGATATTTAACCTGTACTCCCAGTCATTTGAGCACATACAGTGTGTTGTTATTAACTACAGTTTCCCTGGATATGCAATCTCTCAAATTCAGTCTTCTATCTGATGAAAATTTTATATCCTTCAGTCAATTCCTCCAAAACTTTCTGACACCCCTGTCCTGACTTCTACCCTACTTTCTGCTTCTGTGAACAGAGTTTTAGATTCTGCATGCGGGAGAGCCCATGACATTTCTGTCCGTGTACTAGCTTATCTCACCCAGCACAGTGACCACCAAGCTCATCCATGCTGTCACAAATGACAGGATTCTTTTCACTGCAATAGTATCCCACTGTCTTTGTCCACCATATTTTGTCCACTCACTAGCCCATGGATGTGTGTGCTGCCATATGTTGGCCATTATGATAAAGACCTCAGAGAACACGGCCTATAAACTTGTCTTGACATAAAACTCCCCAAGACATTGCTTACTGGATCACATGGCAGTTCTGTTTGGGACTTTCAAGAACCTCTATACTGCTGTCCATCATGATCCCACTAACTCACACTACCAACAACAGTGTAAAAAGGCTCCCTTTGCTCCCACTTTTTTGCCAAGACTTACTTTCCTTCCTTCTGGTAACTGCTGTTCTGATGGAATGAAGTGGCACCTAGGTGCAGTTTTAATTTGCAAGAAATGCACATTGCAATTCACCACTCCAAAGAATTATTAAATAAATATTTTAAAGAGTACTAAATTAGTTTTTAAAGTACTAAATTAGATACTATCCATTTATTCAAAATTATTATTGGGAGGCTGGAGAGAAGTCTCAGTGGTTAAGAACATTTGATGTTCTTGCAGAGAACCAGGGTTTGGTTCCCAGAACCCTTACCAGGTGGCTTACATCTGCCAGTACCTCCAGTAGTAGAGAAGCTGATGCCCTTCTTCTGCCCTCCCCAGGCAGCTGATTACATGTTATGCACATACATGCATACACATATACACACATAAAATTAAAAAATAAAATCATATTTTAAAAAGAGACATTGTTAGGCTCTTCCCATCAGCTGGAGGAAAGAGGCCTCAGAGGGTCCTGCTGGCCTGTAAGAGAAGAGGATGCTATACCTGGTAGTTGCAGTTCATGGTAGAGTGAGCGCTGCAGATGAGAGGGGAACCTAAGTTAGACCAGGGACTGTGGGCAAGGGTTATATATGGTCAGAAGTGGGAGCTGAACAAGGCTGCTGGGCTTTGGCTCTACAGAAAGAAAAAAAAATAGAAAGACAGGCTATCAGAACAGGAGGTAAGAAGTGTGGCACATTCTAGAACACTGGGAGCAGGAAGCTGGTGTGGAAGCCCTAGTGGCTGCCTTTGGATTAGGATTGCACTACTGTGGTGTCCCACAGAAAGCTCAGACATTGGCCTCTGGAGACACCCAGTGTCCGGATCTGCCACCATCTCAGTAAAACACATGAGTTAAGCCTGGTATGTCTCAATTCCTGAAGGAGAATGGTAACAGGTCTCCTAAGCAACAGTCAGGCTTGCAACCTCAGAATTACTCCATGAATGTTAGTGTTGTTGGCATACTGTATGTAAGTGCCTAGTGCCTAGCAAGCTCTCAGAGCGCTGAGTCATTTGAGTCACTCAATAACCTCGAGAGGCAGCTATTATCACTAATCCCGTGTAACAAAAGAGAAAATTGAAACTGAAGAGGTTAAGAAATCTAAACAAGCTAATCACAGTTTAAACTTGAACCCAGGGCTCTTAACTCTAACACAATCTGTCCTTTCTCTTACAGCAAAACAAGGGAGTCAAATTTTAGAAGCTTTTGAGCATGACATTCCTAAGTCTGCATACAAGAGGGACCTTTGCAACAGGGAACGGACATGCTGGAATAAGTGTTGCCAAAGGATGAGGCTCCTGGATTAAATGGAAAATGAACCCCCTGGATCTTGAGAAGAAGGAAATGAGTTGGTAACAGCATTTGTGGGAGTGTTGGCTAACTTTCCACCAACTTGATGCAACTAGAGTCATTTGGGAAGAAGGACTCTCAATTAAGAGAATACCCATAGGCAAGTCTGCAGTACATGTTCTTCATCAAAGATTGATGTGGGTGGGCCCAGTACAAGGGAGGTAGGGCTGTCCCTGAACAGAGGGTCTGGAGTTGCATAAGAAAACAGGCAGGGCAAGCCATGAAAAGCAAGTCAATAAGCTGTGTTCCTCTGGGGACTCTACCTCAGTTCCTGCCTCCAGGTTCCTTCCTTGAGTTGCATCCCTGTCTTCCTTCAAGAATGGAGGGTGATCTGAGAGTTGTAAACTGAAATAAATTCTTTTCTCCCCAAGTTGCTTTGGGTAATGGTGCTTTATTACAGCAATAAAAACCCTAAGAGAGAGACCTGTAAAACAGCTGTAGCACAGAGACTTTGGTGAGTGCAGAGGAAACAGAGGAACCATGGATGGAGAAGAATCTGAATGAGTCTTAACAAGCAGTGAGAGTTGCTATACAAAATGCTTGGAATGGGTGGTTTTCAATCTAGCTGCTGGGATCAGAGGCTGATAGTATTACTTTCTGTTGCTTTTTTGATTCTGCATGACCCCGCATTCTTTCTGCAACTTTCTATTCTACGAGTGCTGTGGTGGTCGTTGTTATTTACTGTTTTGCAGAACAAAGTCTAAGCACTTAACTCTGAAAAAGAGGCAGGCAGGACTGGCCCTCAGGGACTTGACTGTGGAGAAAGCTTTTCAGCATTTGAAGCACTAATATCTTCGAACAAAACCATTGATTGGGAAGGCTGGCTAGATAGAATTAATTGTGGCAATCTCCGAGACAGCTGGTCTACATCCTGGGTATAAAGAGGGAGATATTTTATGGAGTCTGTTAGTGTCAATATTAAATGATACAAAACTGCATTCTGGGAATCTCCTGTCCAGAATCCTATCTCTTTCATTATCTGCTGCACTTTCATGTGTATCAGTGTGGAGATAGGTTTCCACTGTACAGCGAGGTGGGAGTTAGATGTGCAAGTGACGCATGTGAGTTTTGTTGAGAGTATACAGTTAACAGCATATCGCTAACACACTACAAAGCTAATATTCAAAGCAAATCTTCATATCTATTTTGTTGTTGTGGTGGTGGTTGTTGTTGCTGTTGTTGCTTTTAGACTTGCTGAGAAATGTGGCCTTCAAGGGTAATTTTTAGATAATTTATGACAGAAATGTGCAAACAGCATGGAGGTGGCTGGGTCAGAAAGCAAAGTCACCTTCACACCCCCTCATAGCTCATCAATCAAGTACGATCTAGTGAGTGCAGATATGGGTCCCTGCAACTCTATATGAAGTTAGGTTGGAAAAAAGTCTGAAGGATATCCCAGCCATACACTGTGTAACCTACATTTCTCTTCCCCAACAGCATACAACAGACTGTATTGACAAAGATCTGCTCCGTTGGCTTTCAAGGGTCTTTTCCAAGGCATGGGAGATACTTAACCATTTCTTCAATGGTGGATATTAATGTTGGTTTGATTTATTTTGCTCTTAAAACATACTTCCAGGCGAAGACGTAGCTCAGTTGGTAGAGTGCTTGCCCAACATGCATAAATTGGTTTTAGCCCAGCTCTGCATAAACCTGGTATAGTGGCATACACCTATAATCCTAGAACGTGGGAGGTAGGGATAGGGGAATAGGGAGCAAAACTATACTCAGCACACAGCAAGCTTGAAGCCAGGCTGAGCTGTATGAAATCCTGTCTCAAACATAAAAATAACTAGTCATGGTTGTGTGTCCTTATGAAATAGTATTGGTATAAGAAACTAGAAACCAAAGAGATATTTATCTTTTACTTTGGGGACTTTTAAAAGTCCCAGATAATCTTCTAAAGTGTCATCTCAATGTATCCTTCAACAGATTTTGATGCATTTCTAAAATCCCTTCCATCGCTAAGTAATTGATAATGTTTTTTTCCCAGCAGGATCAACTTATTGATCGATTCAATATATAGGTAATATAATGTCTCTCACATGCAGATTCTCACATGCACATACCATTCCAGTGCCAGGAGATTCTTCAATGTAAAAAATGAAGTCTCTATCCACACAAGAAGTAACTTTGCTTCATGGTAAAATATAGGTATTACATCTTTTATATAATATTTATATTTATATAAAACATATAATTTATAATAAATAAATAGCAAAAATGTGTCAGTGTATACATCAGTGTATAGTAGGAAGGCAGTAACAAGTATTGTGACAATTAGGTAATAATGTGCATGTACCTTTCTCTTTCTCCTGGTACTGGGGTAGAACCCAGAGCTTCCAGCATGCTGAGCATGCACTTAACCACCAAGCTATGCTCAGTCCTGTTATATAGCTTTGAAATGAGTCCAGATGCTAACAGAGTTTGCCCTGGGGGTGAACGGCGTGTTTTTCTTTAATAATAATAACTTGATGTGTCCTACACATTTCCATGACAATGTTACATCATACCTTTTGCGGGACTCACAAGTGAGGTGCTGGTGTCAGCCACCAGACTCCACACTGCTACAAGGAAAGGCTACAAGCTTGACAGACACTAATTGTTCCTGCCCTGACAGGTTGAGCGTCCACTCAGCCTGCAACAGGGCTACACATGTCATGTTTAGAATGTGGAAGCCTTGCCCATCAGCAATGCCACCACCCGGAGTACAAAGCATGCCATGCCTCTGCAGATCTGGTGTTGGGTCACCTCTCCAGACAACCTTTGGTAGTGAGCTCTGTCTCACACTTCACTTAGACTTTTCTCCACATTAACCCTCATTCTCAGTCAAACTTTAATACAGGACTCCCACAAGATTATACCACACTCACCCTGTGACTGGTGTATCTCATCTATGAGGTGTGTTCCCTTTCAGATTTGTCCTCTGGATTCTCCTGTCTTTAAGCATTGGGAGACAAAGTAGGGAGACCTCTGTGTGACAATATGCCATGTAATTGGAGAAGCCGTACATTGATTATCTTTTGATTTTAA
This sequence comes from Rhynchomys soricoides, assembly GCA_019843965.1. NCBI lineage: Eukaryota > Metazoa > Chordata > Mammalia > Rodentia > Muridae > Rhynchomys > Rhynchomys soricoides. Next base: position 5,825,768 of record JADRCH010000098.1, on the reverse strand, counting down.
ATATACAAAACAGGGGAGCGGGAGGTGTGAGGAGAAAGAGAGGTGGAACTGAATAGAGGAAAACCTCTATTTTAAAATATTTTATTTTTATTTTATGTGCTTGAATGTTTTGCCTCCATGTATGTGTATACATCACATGTATCCCTGGTTCCTTCAGAAGCCAGAAGAGAGCACTGGATCCTCTCCAGTTACAGTTACAGTCTGTTGTAAGCTGCCATGTGGGTGTTGGGAGTCAACCCAGGTCCTCTGCAAGAGCAGCCAGTGCTCTACAGCACTGAGCCATCTCTCTAGCCTATAAGCGAATGCTTTAAAAAACCCTGGGGAGGGAGCCTACCAACCAGGTCCAGAAGGAAGAGAAGACTGATAAGACAGGGAAGGATGAACAAAAAAAGAGCACAGAGATCGGCTTGAGCCAGGACATGAAGAAGCCACAGGGAGACAGGCTTTAGAGTTAGGAGGATGGCTCAGCAGGTAAAAGCATTTGCCACCTGTCTTAGAGTTTTATTGCTGTGAAGAGACACATTTAATTGTGTCCGGCTTGCAATTCAGAGGTTTGGTCCATTATGGTCATGATGGGAAACATGGTGGCATGCATACAGACATGGTGCTGAAGAGGCAGCTGAGAGCTCTGCATCTGTGGATCAGAAATCAGCAGAAGGGGACAGTGAACCACTGAGCCTGCGTTTGAGCTGAGACCTCAAAGCTCACCCCGTTGTAACATACTTCCTCCAACAAAGCCACACCTACTCTAACAAGGCCACACCTCCTAATAGTACCATTCCCTATGGACCTATGGGTGCCATTTTTATACAAACTATCACATTCCATTCCCTGGCCCCCATAGGCTTGTAGCTAAATCACAATGCAAAATATCTTCAGTCCAACTTCAAATGTCTCCATAGTCTGTCACAGTATCAGCACTGTTTAAAAGGCCAAAGTTCAGAGTCTCTTTTTGAGACTCAATCAATCTCTTAATTTATTAAAATAAAATGTAGATCATATACTTTCAACATATGATGTCGGAATAAATAATCATGTATATATTATATTCTGTAATTAGTACAAAATATACATTATAATTCCAAAAGAGAGCATAGCGAGGAAACATTGGACCAAAGCAAGACTGAATCCAGCTGAGCAGACTCCAAACTCTGCATCTCCATATCTAATATCAAAATGTTCTTCAGATCTCCAACTTCTCTCATCTTTGTTGACTGTACCACACTTCTTTCTCTTGGGCTAGTTCCACTCCCTGTTAGCAGTTTTTCTCAACAGGTATCTCACAGTTCTGGCATTTCTAACGTCTTGGGGTCTCCAAGGCAATCCAGGCTTCCCCTTCACAACTGCACACATTGGCCTCTCTAGGCCTCCAAGCTGGGACATCCCTGCCACATGCCTGGCCTCAGCAGCTTTCATTAGTCATGGAGGGGGATTCCATAATCCCTTTCCTGTATCCTTGACTCTAAAGCAAGAACCACATGGCTGAAGATGATAGGTTCTGCTTGCTGGGGCTGAAACATGGCCCCCTTGTTCAGTTACATCTTCACCTGCTTTCTGGTTTTGGTGGTTTCCTTCACTGTCTAAGCCTAGCTGACCTGGAACTCACTCTGTAGACCAGACTGGCCTCAAACTCCAAGATCCACCAGCCTCCACCTTCTAAGTGCTAAGATTAAAGGTGTGCATCACCACACCAGACTCTAAGCTTTTTAAAAATTCCTTTTCACAAATTGGAAAGATTAGCTGCATAGGATCCTGCCCTGAGGTCACCACTCCCTTAATTCTATCTGGCACCAGGGTTTTCTTTAATCCCTTCATCCCCTTTAACACAGCACTTAATTCTAATCAACTTCCTGGAGCTCCTTTTCTCCTTGAACTGTGCAGTTTGTACTTTCGTCACTCAGCTCATCCCTCTTCATTGTAGAGCTTTGTAAGACTGAACACTAAGAACCAAGCAACAAAGTCAATACTAAGCTGTTTTGAAATTTCCTCTGCCAATGCCATTAATCCAAAACTCTTCAATTAGTTTCAGACAAACTTTGCAGTCAGACAAAAGCAAAATGTGGTCACATTCTTAGCCAAAATATCACCAGAATGGTCTCTAGGTCACATCATACTAACATTCTTCTCCTCTGAAACCTCTTGAGCCTGGCCTCCACAGTTCAGATCGCCCTCAGGAACTCAGTCTTCCATATCCCTACTGTCATGGCTCATTAAGTCCCACTTAATGCATTCAACTGTTTTTCTGAAATCCCAAAGTCCACATATCTCCAAATAAAAGCACGGTCAGCTCTATCATAGAAATACCTGATTCCCTGGTACTAACTTCTCTCAGTTAGGGTTGTATTAATGTGAAGAGACACCACGATCATGGCAACTTTAATAAAGGAAAAGACTTAATTTTGGGCTGGCTGTAGAGCAAGTGGAATTGTGTCATTAGACAGGAAAACTGGTAAGGTCCAGCAGATTCAGAAACCTCAGCAATTCTCAAAATTGAGAACGGTAGGTGTTTGAATCTGCTCCAGACTCGGTTCCTGTCCTGGAGCATATGACCATGACACCCCACTAAGAGGACCATTGAAACTGGTCACATAGCATAGAGCCCAGAGTGTTCCATGCTAATGAATTATCTAGATCGGCCTAAAGGTTTGGCCAATAAGTTTCCCTTCCCAGAAATTCCTTCCTGCAAAAGATATTTAATCTATGATTCACCCAAAGACTGTCTCTCTCATCAAGAACCACCATGGGGGAAGCCTTCCTTACTGAGCCATGCTGCCTGAGTTTCCTGCAAAAGGCCCCTCTGCATTCCTGACACCCACCCCTGAGCTAAGCTGTATCCTCACCCCATCACTAGCCCGTGGGGCCTGTTCCCCACCTCCCTTGAGCGATGTGTCAGCATGTCCCACGGCATCCCAATGGCAGTGAGGATGGAGTCCTAGTACCCCTGCACTTCATCCAGAGTCCATTATGATCATGGTAGCATGTAGGCAGACATGGTGCTGAAGAAACAGCTGAGAGTTTTACATCTGGATCCACAGGAAGTGACAATGACACACTGAGCCTAGGTTTGCACCTCTGAGACCCCAAAGCTTACCCTCTAGTGCTGCACTTCCTCCACCAAAGCTATACTTACTCCAAGACCACACCTTCTAATAGTGCCACTCCCTATGGACCTATGGAGGCCATTTTTATTAATACCACCACACCACCCAACAATGTAAGCTTAGGTACCTGAGTTTAATCCCTGAAACCTGCATCAAAGTAGATGGAGACAACCAACTCTTTACAGTGGCTCACCAACCTCCACCTGTGCACAGCAGTACACACACTACTACTACTAAGATAAATGGTTTTAGTCAAACTCCAAGTAACATGAAAAGCTTGGAATGTTTTGTGCTGAGGTTGGATATAACCTAACATGACTTAAAAGATATGGCTCCTATGTGGAGAATAGACTGAAGAGAAGAGCCACGCAGTGAGTTAGGAACCCAGTGAATGACAAAGAGCCACGAAAGTGAGGAGAGAGCATGGAGGTGAGCGTATGATTTTAATGTGAAGTTTACAAAATTTGCTTACTGCTTAAATGTTGGATGAGAGAAAGCTATGCTAGTCCAGATTAACCCAAAGAGTTAGACCTGAAGAGACTTGCACCCTCTTCCTCCACAAAGCAGAAAAAAAACAACACTAATTGGCTGTGGCACAGAGAGGGAGAATCTGGGGAAGACAGAGGTTTATTCTCTTACTATGTGCATTTCACAGAGTGACAACTGCAGCTGTATACAAGGGGCAATGACAGTCTAGGACTGCCTCTAGGTAAAGTGTCTGTTCCTCAGGATATTACTATACTCTTTTAGTAAAAGCACAATTCACCTTTGGCCAGACAGAGGATACTACTTGGACAAAGGTGGGAAAGCATGGCATTGCACAGAGGGACTTCCAAGTGTACCGTGTCATGGAAGTCCAAGGTTAGAATCAGCAAACATGAGGTAAGACAGTAATAGAGAGCCTCAAATACCATGACCAAGAATTTGCTTCATTCAAAGCTTGAGAAGGCAGCATACACAGGAGAACCTTCCCTGACTGACACGCCAAATCCTTCTATTGTTGGGCTTAATGTTTGTCTTAATCAGTTCTGGCTATTGTAACAACAAAAAAAAAAAAGTGCATTAACTCTCAGCTCTTTCACATTATATATGAAAAGAATCATGCTGACAATCCTTTGATTTCGAGCCTAACTGCTGTTATTTGCTGTACAAACTTGCTCTGGTCTACAGCACTGACTGACAGACAATTCACTCATTTGTAAAGTCAGGATAATAATATCTTTACACCATTTGGAATTTTTCTAAGATCCAAACAAAGAAACCCATTTTATAGTCCCTAAGGTATAATTCACACAAAGGTACATTTTTTAATACATCATGCCATTGTGATATGACAGCTACTTTCATGGGACTCCATCTGTGGATGTGTTTGTATCTGTACTTGTGTTTTCCATGAGACTCCGGAAGTCATGGGACTTCATCTGTGGATGTGTTTGTATCTGTACTTGTGTTTTCTGTGGGACTCCGGAAGTCATGGGACTCCATCTGTGGATGTGTTTGTATCTGTACTTGTGTTTTCTGTGGGATTCTGGAAGCATTCATCTAACTTACAGCCTGTGGCATCTTGTTTTGCACTGGTGACACAGGTGCTTGAATGATTATTGAACTGAACAAACATTAGTGGTCACCTGCCCTGCTTGTTGTTAACTCTTACAGTGTGTGTACGAGAGAATCACCTCTCTCAGAAGATGCAAAGTCTTTATTACTGGCATCTAGGAAAGTACTTATATTCTCAGAGAAAGCAAAGTTTGTGCTTTGGTTTGTTTGGCTTTCTCTCCTTTCAAGACATATGTGGACATCTTGCATGATTAAACAAGATGTTAAAGGACAATTAACATCAAAACAAAATTAGTCCCATTAAAATGAACAAAGAGCCCACAGAGCAGCGGGGTAGCATTAAGCACCTGGAACAGGTTAGCTGCTGCATTTAAGGCAATTAGTACTGAAAGCGGCCATATTTTTCTTTGTTTTATTTCTTCCTTAGTGAACAGTAGTTTTCAGAGAAAGGGGATCGTTGTTCCCTCTCACATGCCAGCATGTTGGATTTGTATTTGTTCTAAGAATGCATCCATATTCTTCAGCACTGTGTAGCCAGCATTGAGGGAGCATCCTTGACTCTGAAAGTGGCATCACTTTTAGTTGCAAGCCACACTTATTCTTGAGGGAATCGTGCCTTAAAAGCACGTTAATTGTTACGGCATTGTGCAATTCCCTTGGAAAAGCATATTACAGCCTCATTAAAGCCACATTACTTTATCATGATTCACAGGGAGTAGACTAGGAAATGAATTATTGAGTAACTTCTTATTAACACAAAAGAAGTCTGTCACGCTAAATTATATACTGTTGTTTAAGACATCAATTAAAGGTTTCAGAAGCCGGGTATACAAAGATATTCTTCAACCCAAAATGCCTCTACTCCCTGACACTGTTCATTGCCTTCCTGAACATCAGTATGTGCAAAAAGATGCGCTGCCTAGGCAGGCTCCCACAAATTATTTATACAGAAATGAGTCTTAGCTACACAGGTTGTCAAAAGAGATAAATAATGCGTGTAGAGCCCAGGATGTTTCTATGGCAGAAAGGTTCCAGTTGGCTTCACATTTCTAAGCATAAAATCTGTTAAAAGAAGAAGAAATGAACAGCCACAGAGCACCCAGAAGTTCAGCACACTCGTAATGGACTCAGTACTGTGAGCTCTGCAGCTCACTCCTCACCATCACGAGACTGAGGTTAAAGGGGTTTGAGTAGGCTGGGGATGCAGTGTCACCTCAGTGCATGCAGTGACTTGTTATACATCAGCTTACAGCCTTCATACCACAAGGACAGCCGGGCAGTGGTGGCGCACGCCTTTAATCCCAGCACTTGGGAGGCAGAGGCAAGCGGATTTTTGAGTTCGAGGCCAGCCTGGTCTACAGAGTGAGTTCCAGGACAACCAGGGCTACACAGAGAAACCCTGTCTCGAAAAAAAAAAAAAAAAGAAGAAGAATACCACAAGACCTCCTTTTATCCATCAAACATGGAAGGAGCTTTAGAAATGGCCATATTGGTAAAGTGTGTTCCTTTACTACCTCAGTAAACACAGTTCAGCTCAGTGCTAGGGCATTTGCCTAGTATGCACAAGGCTCTGGGTTTGATCTTCCAGCACCACATATACAAGATTTTTAGTCAATTCACTTTACCGTAAAAAGGACATTGCATAATGATAAAGTCAACACTTGGTGGAGATATGCCAATGCTACCTGTCCAGGAACTATTCCATCTACCAGTGTAGCTTAGAAACAGAAGAAACAAAAATTAAGAAATTGAAAAGAATAAATAAGCAAGCCCATAGTCATAGTATGTGGTGTGCAAGGCTCTGAAGTAATACACAGCAACTGAACACACTGACAGAAAAAAAAAAATTGACAGGCTGGAAACAGCTCTGCCCTTAAAGCTAAGGCTCACAGCCCAAACTTTAACTTTCGTTCCTTATACCCACATTAAGGCCCATCTCCCGAGCTTTCCTTTTCCCCTCACAATGGTACATATGTACCCATTCATTACCTTAAGGAAAGAAAGATACACATCAGAAGTGAAGAGGCTGGAGAGATGGTTCAGCAGTTAAAAGCTGAGGACCTGGATTTGGTTCCTAGCACCCACATGGTGACTCACAAACATCTGTAACTCCAGTCCCAGGGGATCCAAAAGCCTTCTGACTTCCATGTGGAACACAGACAAACAGAAAAAGCATTCATACATGCAAATAAAATGAATAAATCTTTAAAAATTAATAAGTCTGAAGTTCAACAATTTTTAATTATTCTCCCTTCTGTAGTATACAGATGTTGATGTCAATTCTTTTAAAGATCACTATGTAAGCAAAATTGTATAATTTGCTGAAATTTTTGCTGACTAATTCATTCACTTTATGAAATACAGTCCTCACAACTGCCCTCCTGTGGTAGCTATGCTATTTCCCCATTGTAATGACTGCAAAACTGAGGAATAAGTGTTTGCATAACTACTCGGGTCACTTGTACCTGAGTTGGTCTGGCTTTGATGTACTCACCTCTGATTTCTTAGCAGGTGGTTCTCTGTGGAGACCATACTCCTCACAGGGATAGTTGGCAACATCTGGAGATACTTTGAATTATTTCTGAGGGGATACTATCAGCATCTACCTGGTAGAGACCTAAGATGGCTCCAAAGTCTATGAAACACTCTTGATAATCCCTGAATAACAGGAGATGACCCAGCTCTATGTCAATCAATAGTGCCAAGTGGAGAAGCTGAGTTCATATTTATACCCTCCAGTGAGAAAAAGACCAAAACTCTAAAAGATGCACAGATTTGGAAATGCAGACTATTGTTTGAGGACTATTGTTTGTTGGCAAGGATTCAGGCTCCAGCAGGTGGCACACTCCAGTGCAGGTGCTACCAGCACCCTTGAAAAAGTCTATGAGAAGCTACACCTCTCCATTAACAAGGGTCCTTGGGTCCAAAATCAGAGTCACCACTCCTGTTGTTGTTTGTTTTAATATTGTTTTATTATGAATATTCTGAACTCCCTTACAAAGTGCTTGCAATGTAGCTTTAGCCAAAAATTTAAGGTGTTAGATAATGAGACAGCCCAGGAATCTAGCAAAGAAATGCCCAAATAGGCCAGACAGGGAGCCAAAAGAAGCTCTCTTTGTGGCTTCATAATGTTTACAGGATCCCCCTGCCTGAGGCTCTTGGCCTCATAGGGAAGGTTGTAATAGAGAAGAACTAAGCATCCTCTGGTCAGTGGTGGCCACCCTTGTAGGCTCCGGCTCTGAGTTGACCTAAGAGTCTTCACCTTCATTAATGGTGTCAGCCAGCATGACTAGCTGGGCAAGATTGGAGGAAAGAAGGCCCCTGAAGTCCTTTTGTGTTTATTGACATAGAAACATATCCTAGGTAATGAGGTAGAGAAGCAAGTTATATTCCCCAGGAATGAGGTCATATAATTACAATGCTAACAGAGGGTTCTTAGCTGTCCCCCCAAAATGATCAGTGGCTGTTTCTGTTGGAAGAATTTTCAGTGATTTCCATTTTCTTCAGGTTTTTCTGAATTTTTTTTACTGGTAATTGACTAGAGCCCTTAGATCCTGAAGCACAGGCTCTGTTTATGATGGGGGTGGGATGGGGACAGGGCAGGGCGGGACATGGATGGGGCTCTATGGGTAACAGAAGCTTGCCAGCAGGATTTCAGATATCATGGAGGTACTGCCTGCTGTTCTGGTGGACCATCCTGCCATGTGTCATATTGTGCCCAAGAAATAGGTGCATCATGTTCAGGGGAAGGAAAAAATATCATTTGTTCAGAGAAAGAAGACATATTGTCTGCCCCAACACCAACAATGCAGGAAGTCATCAGAATCTTTCCTGCAGCAATATCCTGTACCATAAGCTCCTTCCTCACCAGAAACAAAGGCTCTCCAAAATCTGCCTATGTACCCAGGGCTCAAGAAAAAATCTGCCCATGACCCAAGCCTCAGAGCTACCACAGAAGTCACTGCCTTGCTCCTCTGGAGGCAGGCACCCCCCTGTCTTGAGAACATTTGTGTCAGTAAACCTGCCAATTAGAGTTAAATTTAGTCTGCTCAGAGAGTATGGGTTTAGGAAATTCTTCATTCTTCTAAATTCAGGTCAGCCTGAGTGGGCCTTGCTACCGAGAGCTCCTGACACATCCAAAGCTGGCATCTTCCACTGCCATGGAGATGAGCTAAGAGGGCACTATTCTGCCTTCAAGCAGAGTTTAAAGGGAACTTAGAGGAACCAGGACACACTGCATTGAAAAGTAAAATTATTTCATATTTTTAGTCTCTCCAGAAGGCTGACAATCCCAAAGTAATACATAGCCTCAAGGGCCAGAACAAAGCTTGGGCAAGATTTGCGTATTTATTAAAAACCCTGAAATAGCAAACTGGCATGTAGAAAACCCTCCTAGTTAAAAAAAGATGCTTAAGAGCCCCAAGGTGCAGTTTCATAGGAACCAATGACAACACTTCATCACTTCTGTCAAGAAAAAAGACAGATGTAGCAAAAATGTTAGGTATACCTTTTGTCTAATGAAGTGGACTATATGGGACGGATGATAAACTAATACACCGTTAGTAAGCTATATTATGTATGAGTTAAAGAGGATGGAAATTGTTCAAAATGGAAGTGGTCTCTCTGCTTCTGAATATCTGAGCAAGCATAGACATAGACATTTCTTATACAGAAGCAAGAACACTGAAGGCCTTTTCCCATGATCCCTGGCAATTACCTGAGCATGATTCCTTCAATCAGGAACTCTGGTTCTAGGACCACCTCTGCTTGCACTGATTGTGTTTACCTGACAGGTGACAGGTAACTGTCTTCCTTAAGCATCTGTTTCCCTTGCACCAGCAGGTCTTCAAGTTCTCTGAGAAAATGTCAAATATAAGTCCTCTCTACTACACTCATAGGAGCCAGGATGGTGGAAAGTTAGACATAAACAAAAGAAGAAAGGAACACTCAACCAAAGCCAAGCAGAAGTGGCTGCATGACCTCATGACCTCTTCCAAGCCAGAGTGGAATCATCAGTTCACCTCTAAGCACAAATACAAATGACTTTGCTGATACCATTCCAAAGATGATAGTCAAAAGTTTCAAATTATACTACAGGGAAGTAAGGTTACTAATCAGGCATCAGAGTCTCAAGGTGTGGACCCCCTTGAAACAAGACCTGGATTAACCAGGAGCCTTTTCTTTACCCTTCCTTTCAGATCTAGCAGGAGAGAGTGCTAACTGAGATTATGTCAATTACTCAACAAAATAGAAGTTCCCTACTTCAAGCAAAGGCTAGTTGGTAGTGAACAAGAAGGTCATGGATGTTCAACTCCAGACAATCTCTCAGTGACCCAGATTAATGGGGGCTCTGCCATCTGTACCATGTGGCTTTCAAGGTCTAGTACTCAGACCAGCAGCAGGGAAACCATAGAAATGAAGGGCTCAACCTAGAAGGGGCACACACCACTTGCCCCTGCCTCATGCTACCCAGAGGGCAGTTATATGGCAGTCAGTTTCCAAGAAGACTGGAGGAAGTGGTCTAAATAAAATTGGAAATGGGAGGTGTGGTGGGGGAGCATTTGGGAAGATGTTTGAGTGGCAGTAGAGTGGGCTTCAAAATGTTTGGCATATCTGTTCCTAGAACTCTTTAAAACCCTCTTCTTTAGAACCTCAACAAATAAGCAGAGTGTGCTCTTCAAAGTACAGGGTTTGGAATAAGACAAAATTCATCATTGTCCATCCATCTGTCTGTTCCTCCGTCTACCATCCCACCCTCCCCCTGTGTCATGTGTGTGTGTCCATGTGTCTCTGTGTGTATCTGTGTACATGTGTGTGCGTCTGTCTGTGTGTGTGCATATGTCTGTATGTGTCTGTATGCATGTGTGTATATATGTATGTGTATGTCTTTCTCTCTCTCTCTCTCTCTCTCTCTCTCTCTCTCTCTCTCTCTCTGTGTGTGTGTGTGTGTGCACGTGCATGCATGTGTGTGTGTCATGGCTTAGGCCATCCTGAAAGCAATAGTTAACAGTGTGCCTTGAGGCCATTCAGACCAGGATAACTGGACAAAGGATAATTCTGCTATTTGATAGCTGTGAGGTCTTAATTTATTTTTTGAGTTTCATTAACTCCTTTTATAAAATGGAGACTCTATTCCATGTATCATCTGTTTTTGTTTTTTGTTTGTTTGTTTGTTTTTGGAAAAATTAAATCAATTTTATTATATAACTTGATTACTCCCCTCCTGGCATATTTCAGGGTAGGCATTAAATGATAGTGTGTTTTGTTAAGTTATTAAAAGACTTTGGTTTTTGGTCCTCCAGGAAGGAAAGCTGAAGGCTTAGGTCAGATTTACACAAACACTTCATTCAAGGCAACAAAACACATGGCCTATGAGAGTTTATAAACAAAAGCATAGCATTTAGGATCCATAGCCAAGCAGAACTGTTGGTGACAATTTTTTTCCTCTATGAAAGCAAGCCAACAAGAAGAGAACCTCTGTCTCAGTCCCTGCCTGATTTCTCCATGTCCTGTAGCCAAAGCAGGTAGCATCTTCAAAGGCAGGTTTGGCTATCTATTCTGACAAGCAACCACAGCAATGCTGATGGTCCATGGGGTCTTGAGGGATAACCTGGCCAGCAGCTCACAGGAAGGTACGATAATCAACATCTTAAGGCTTCTGAGAATGCCCAGCTCCACTATGCAGGATTCCTACTTTATATCCTTTAACTACTGTCTTTGATGCTCTTTCCTATGCCTTTTTAGTCTGTAAGAAACCAAACAGCATTAAATTACAAAAACACCATTGAAATGTGAAAAACATTGGCCCTTCCAGTTCACTATAATCCATACTTTCTAGGAGACTGTCTACTTCCTCATCTTGGACTGCTGTGAACCCACTGTGTATCTGTCTATCCTTGATAGTCTTAGAGTCTGTAAGCCTGCTCAGCCTGACTCAAGCCCAGGTAGGAACAAGGCTGTGCTCTAGGCCACCATGCGTGCTTCTGGAGCCATATCTCCAGTTCTGACAGTCTCAAAGTCAGAGCCCTGGCCCCTGCCTTTTTTTTTTTTTTTTTTTTTTTTAAGATTTATTTATTTATTTATTTTATGTGTATAAGCACACTGTAGCTGTCTTCAGACATACCAGAAGGGGGCATCAGATCCCATTACAAATGGTTGTGAGCCACCATGTGGTTGCTGGGAATTGAACTCAGGACCTCTGGAAGAGCAGTCAGTGCTTTTAACCACTGAGCCATCTCTCCAGCCCACCCCTGCCTTTTCATCGGCCAGCCCCAGCCAGAGTGAACAGTCTGTCCCCCAGGATACTTTCAGTTAGGAGAGAAATGTATACAGCATACTCTGCAGAAATAACTGCCCACCCTAGGTATGATGGCTTGAATAGAAATGTCCCCAATAGGCTCATATATTTGAATTCATGGTTATTAGGCAGTGGCACTAATTGAGAGGAATTAGGACATGTGGCCTTGTTGGAGTGGGTGTAATATTATTAGAGAAAGTATGTCACTGGGGGTGGGCTTTGGAGTTTCAAGAGTCCAAGCCAGGCCCTGTGGCTCTCTCTTTTTGCTGCCTGCCAATCCAAATGGCAGCTGCCATGTCTGCCTGCATGTTGCCATGCTCCCTGCCATGCGGATGATGGACTAAACTCTAAGCGAGGTCCAATTAAATGCTTTTCTTTATAAGAGTTGCTATGGTCATGGTGTCTCTTCACAGCACTAGAACAGTGACTAAGACACAAGGTCAAATTTAATCTTTTTTACCTGTTCTGTTTTATCATTTTGTTTTCCATGAACTGTTAATGTGGCTTTAGAGTCTCTCAGCAGCTCATTAGAAAGGCATTTATTTGGCTTCCCATAGTTCTTTTCTCCCTTATAACTCTGGATTAACACAAATCTTGCCACACTTGCCTTTAAATGACCCGGTTAGACTGATTCTCTCGCACACATTGCGGGGATTGCGATGTGTTCCCTTTCCTCTGAGTTGTTCTTTCTCTTGCCACCTTTTGTTTTAGAGCTTTACAAACCCAATTTAAGCACCTACCTACACCATTCAGATCTGCCAGAGCCTGTCCTGCTTCATAAGCTCGAAGCCCACCACAAGGCTCAACAAAGCTACTTAAGCCTCGTACCAGTCCTCACGCCCCCGCTGATTTAATTGTTCTCCTTAACTCTTTTATGAAAATACAGTTCTTTCAAAACCAATGGGCTGGGGAAGAACACTGCCCCCATATGCCAAACGCACTCGGTAATGCCTGACCTTTCCTCAGTCCCTGATACTTCCGTGGTGAAGGTGTCCCCGCAGGCTTGTAGGAGCTGGTCCATCAGGGATTGTCTCCCTCATATTGCCTCAGTTTAAGTGACCTTTGTCTCTAGGACAGATGGGTAATTTTCCTGCTCTATTTCTCTGCCTCACCACTCACACTAATCATGCCGGCCCCCACATCCCACAGCCCCATGAGACGGGCTATGAGAGGCTCTTTAACGACTTGTTTAAAAGTATCCCAATTCAAGTTGTTTAGAAGTTGAGTATTTCTTCAGGAGCATAAGTTTTGTGTACTAGCATCCCTAAGCCCCCTGTCTGCATGCTGAGTCATGGATTTTCTTTTCCTTCCTTTCTATTAAAGAGGTTTGACCTGAAGGATCTCTGTCTTCTAACTCACTTTCTCCCTCTTCACCATCTAAATCTTCCTGCAGGTTCCATGTTTTGAATCCCAGGAAGGTTAAAGCATGTACCTATCTTGTACTCTTTCCCTTCCATTTAGTCAGCTGGAAGGAGCTGCAATCTAATAACCCCATTTCATCCTTCCTTTCCCCCACTTTTCCTTCTAAATCAGAGGCTGGTATACAGGGCAGTCTTTCACATCCTTTCTCCACTGTAATCCTTCTCTTTTTTTGGGGGGGGGGGGGTAGATATTTACTCTATTTACAGTTCAAATGTTTTCCCCTTTCCAGGTCTCCCCTTTGGAAACCCCCTATCCCATTCCCCTTCCTCCTGCCTCTATGAGGGTGCTCCCTCATCCCCCTACCCATTCCAGTCTTCCCTCCCTAGCATTCTCCTACACTGGGGCATCTAACACCCTCAGGCCCATGGGCCTCTCCTCCCACTCATGGCCAACAAGGCCCTCCTCTGCCACATATGAGGCCAGCACCATGGGTCCCTCCATGTGTATTCTTTAGTTGGTGGTCCAGTCTCTGGGAGCTCCAGGGGTCTAGCCAGTTGACACTGTTGTTCCCTCCATGGGACTGCAAACCCCCTCAGCTCCTTCAGTCCCTTCTCCAACTCCTCCATCCGAGACTCCACACTCAGTCCAATGGTTGGCTTCGAGCATCTGCCTCTGTATTTGTCAGGCTCTGCCTCAGCCTCTCAGGAGACAGCTTATCATACTTCCATCAGCAAGCACTTCCCAGCATCCACAATAGTGTCTGGGTTTAGTGGCTATATATGGGATGTATCCCCCTGTGGGGCAGTCTCTGGATGGCCTTTCCTTCAGACTCTGCTCCACACTTTGTCTCAATATTTCCTCCTGTGAGTTATTTTGTTCACCCTTCTAAGAAATACTGAAGCATCCACATTTTGGTCTTCTTTCTTCCTAGGCTTCATATGGTCTGTGAATTGAATCTTGGGTATTCTGAACTTTTGGGCTAATATCCACTTATCAGTGAGTACATATCTTGTTTGTTCTTTTGTGTCTGAGTTACCTCACTCAGGATGATATTTTCAAGTTCCATCTATATGCCTGCAAATTTCATGAAGTCATTGGCTTATGCTCTAAGATCAAGAATCCACAAATGGGACCTCATAAAATTGCAAAGCTTCTGTAAGGCAAAGGACACTGTCAATAGGACAAAACGGCAACCAACAGATTGGGAAAAGATCTTTACCAATCCTACATCCAATAGAGGGCTAATATCCAATATATACAAAGAACTCAAGAATACTCCAGAGAACCAAATAACCCTACTTAAAAATGGAGAGCAGAGCTAAACAGAGAATTCTCAACTGAGGAAACTCAAAGGGCTGGGAAGCACCTAAAGAAATGTTCAACATCCTTAGACATCAAGAAAGTACAAATCAAAACAACCCTGAGTGAGATTCCACCTCACACCAGTCAGAATGGCTCTAAGATCAAAAGCTCAGGTACCAGCAGATGCTGGCGAGGATGTGGAGAAAGAGGAACACTCCTCCATTGCTGGTGGGACTGCAAGCTGGTACAACCACTCTGGAAATCAGTTTGGAGGATCCTCAGAAGATTGGACATAGTACTATGTGAGGACCCAGCTATACCACTCCTGGGCATATACCCAGAAGATGCTCCAACATGTAATAAAGACACATGCTCCATTATGTTCATAGCAGCAACAGCCAGAAACTGGAAACAACCCAGATGTCCCTCAACAGAGGAATGGATACAGAAAATGTGGTATATTTACTACTCAGCTATTAAAAACAATAACTTCATGTAATCCTTCTCTTTTATAGGTAAATTCATTCTGAACAAATAACTGTGGGCCCTGCGTGTTAAGCCCATAAAGGATGCATCATTTGTCTATGATTCTATCCCATACATATTAGATGCACTGTATTCTTTAGTCAACAAGCTCCTTTGAGAGTGCCTCCTTCAATAAAGATTCGTATGACAACAGAGAAATGTATTCAGAGAAGGGAAGATGCTACACTCTCAGAAGCCTTGACCTTTGTTTTATTTCATGTCCTATCACCCTTCTTAGGGAGTATATAAGCACACTTTCGTCAAAGAGGCATACCATCACGTACCACATAAGGAAAGGTAGCCAGAGCATGTTTCCCCTGAAATGTTCCAAACTCATGTGGAACAGCTTCAACTGCAAGCCTTATCACCATCACAAGGCTCATGACATTGTTCCTCTCCAAATTTCTTGTTGGCTCTGTCAGTCCTTGTTTGAGCACTGCTCATGTTGCATATCTTTTCTTGAGGAGATGTCAATGAATATCTACTCATCTTGGATATGCATTGATGGCAGAGCAAGGAAGCAATTCCGCCCAAGTCCAGCTTAATTATTTATAGGAATATGGGTGACAAAGGTCAGTTGTGTCATCAAGAAGCCCACCTAGCATGGGCAATGATTTACAAAAACTGAACCCCTGAGTTCCTTGTACCTCTTGCAGGTAGCTCAACTGTCTTCTCCCTAAAAATTCCTTATTATTTTTCTAATCTTGAGTAGCGCCTTGTGAGTCCTGTAAAGTTAAGAGCATTCTGAGCCTTGTTTGTTTCACTTGGATCTTGAGTCTTAGGCTCGTGAATGTTTCAACTTGAGGAAATGTCTGTACAATACGGCTTAAACATTATTGTTTGTAATGGGTCTGTTTAAACTGTTACCTCAAGATTTAATGTTCCTTGTCTTTAATGCATCTAGAAAATTACCCTTTTATTTTTCTAGAATTTATAGTCTTCGAATATAGGATCCAAAAAATTTCACTGGAATCTGGGTCTCCAACCTTGGATCTAATTTTATTAATTTGGTTTCTTTTTTTTTCTTTTTGTCAGACTGTCCAGGGGTTTGCTAATCTTGCTTATGTCTTTCTTAAAATACTCAGAGGTCAAACCTACTCTATCTTGGGACTGGCCTCCATTTTAAAAGAAAAAGAGCCTGAGAGCTTAACCTGCAGCTGAACCCGAGCTGTACCCAATCCAGGAAGAACCACTTAGTTCATCTCTGGCCCATACCAAAGAGTTACTCCTTAGCTACTCCCTAGCAACAGCCAATCAAGATTAGTCTGATTGTTTCAGATGTACTATCAGACCATTTGGGATTGTTCATGGTTTTGCTTCAGAGCATCCACTTGTCAGCTTACAAAAGTCATTCAGTTAGATACTTGCCAGGCTAGAAACCCCCTCGCTTGCCCACCATTTCCTATAAAACCTTGTCCAGCTGAAGGCTCGAGGCTTCACCCTCCTGTCCTGCTGTGTCAGGGTCACAGCAGCAGGATGGGAAGGGGGTGAAGCCCCAGTTTCAAGCAAGCATTTGTAGAGGCAAGCAAACAAGCAAGGAGGTTTCCAGCTTGACACACATTTGATTGGCTATTACAAAATGTATTGCCATTTAAAATGATTGGCTGGTGCTGGGAGCCAAACCATAAACTTTCATAAGTAAATATCTTTAGGTACAACTGTAACTTCTGCTTTCCTCCTGATTGGTGGCTGTTAGCAAGTGACCTGGAAATTAGTGCTTAGTGCAGGCTTGTTGGTTACCTCAAGGTCAACCTTAAGTCAAGTTCTCTAGGATGGAGCCTGAATCCTCTATGGAGTTTGGTCTGGTCTCTCAGTAGAAGGAAGAGACATTCAGTTTGAGGGGGTTTGAGATGATGTAGAGAAGGAAAACTTGCTTTTGGGACATCGGCTGTGGAGGAACCACCACTGATCTAAGTTACGCAGGGAGAGTTTATTGAGAATATATCTCAGGACTGAACAATCAGGGCCACAATACAGGCTTGGGAGTTGAACCGTGACACTGAGTAAAGATCCTACAGGGTTTTAAGCCTAAATTCCACAACATCTGTGCCAAGTATTTCCACCAATCAGGATTTATGGAAGGTGGTTTCCTTAAGAACATGTCTTTGTTGTACACTCATCCTATTCCACTGGTTGAAGGATTCAACTGTGGCAGGGGACTTGCCTTGTCTAACATTCATGTCTTAACTGGTCTACCAGGATGGGACTTGTCTAACATTCATGTCTTAACCGGCCAACCCGGATGCCAGTTATCCACATACATGTCTCTTTCTGCCAAGTAGGATGTCAGTTCCCAGGGAGGTCTTGGGAACTTAAACTTCACTTGTCCACTATGCAAAATGGAAATCTTATTCCAAATAGTTTCTTATATTGGTGCAGGCATCTCTCATGTTGGGGTCCATCCCAGGGGCATCTTATAAAAGCAAATACCATAAATGCTTATACGCGGGTACAGAAAGTGCTTCTGGGTGTTTGGTTCAGGTCCAAGCTTGCTGTGGGTAACTATACAAAGCAGTTCTACTGACTTCTATCATGATTGGTTTCCAAGAACACAGAACATAACAGAATATGTAATCAACTTGGGCATGAGAAAGTTTCCTAGTAACAGCAGAAACATGAGAAAGTTTCCTTACAATATCAGTAACAGCACAAAATAGCAGGCCAGACAGGTAACAGATAGCTAGGCCTTAGTATTTTACCTAGACCTTAACAAGTTGAATGCTCTCTCTGCTTCTCTGAGCTATCAGGCTTTCACCCAGTATCTGACTCCCGAGTTTTCATTGTTAAAATCAGATGATTGAGATTTTGTTTTAAAACAAAACAAACAGACGATGCTGTTTTTAATCCACCTGGCTAGCTACGTTTCAGTCTATTTAATGTTACTATTGGGAGGTTTACTGATGCCTGCATTGCAGGTCGTTTTTCTGTTTGGTGGGTTGCTGGAGCTGCTTTACACTCCTTTCTTATTAGAGGTTTGTTGCACTGAACATCATGGACTCTTTTCTAGCTCTCCCTTGTTCGTGTGTTCTTGCATGAAATTTATTCTTTCCTGTGTGCTGGTGACTGAGTCTGCCTGCCTTCCTATCTGTACATAGTATCCTGTAAGTAGCTTCTGCAGTGTTCACTGGGGCTTATGAACTGCCTGAGTTCACCCTTGTCTTGAAGTGTCTTTATCTCTTTGTCCATTTTTAAAGACAGCTTGTGGGACAGCAAGCTTGGTAGGCACTGGTTGATGCACATCAGTTCAAGCTTTCTTGGCTTATCAGGGCTATGGATGAGAGATGAGGTATTACTCCAGCAGGTTTGCCTTTGATAGCAGTTGGTGGTTTTCTTTTGCAGCTTTTACTATAGTTTCTTCGCTTAGCTTTTGATGTCTTGACTATAGCATGGAGAGTTTCTTCTCTGGCTATCCCTTTGGGGTTCTAAATGTCTCTTGCGTTTGGAAGTCCATCTCTTTCTCTACATTTAGGACATTTTCTGCTGCTTTTGTGGAGTGGATAATCTGTAACTTCGGTTTTGATCTCAGCTCCGTGTTTGACTACATGAATCCTTTGCTTCTGTCTCTTGATCTTATTTCTTAGTCCTTTGGGCAATATGGTCATCCGCACTGCCTTTTCTTTATGGATGTTTAAATGTAATATTTTCCCAATTTTATCTTCCTTTCCTGATAGTTTTTCTTCCACTGTATTTTTTTAATATTTATTGAGCTGTTTAGCACTGACATTTCTGTTTGTTGTAGGTTTTTTTTTCTAAAAATCTCAATTTCCTTGCAGTATTTCCCTCTGCCAAGCTTTTCACACATTCCTATTTCCCGTCATTTTGATGACTGTGTTCACTGCGTTGCTGACATCCTTTTCCAAGTCCTGCACTGATTTCTTTATTTTTTCATCTGCTTCTCTGTATCTCTGTTGAGTTGTTGCTCATCTTTGTTAGTAAAGTCTTGAGATCTACTTCTCGTGTTTCAGTTCTTGCTTTACTTTTTCATGTTTCTCTGTCACATTTTATTTGTGACTCTTCTCAGTGAGCAGCCTACTCTTGGGGCTCAGTCCTGACTGTATCACTCAGAGAGGAGAATATACATATCGTAGCAGCAACAACACAAAGCTATAAAGGTAGGGGGTTGGAGAAATGGATCCGTGGCTAAGATCACTGGCTGCTCTTCCAGAGGACATGGAATCAGATCCCAGCATCCATACGGTGACTCACAACCATCCCCCAACTCCAGTTGCAGGTGATCCAATGTCTCTGTAGGCACCAGGCTCACATATAGTGTACATAAATACATGCAGGCAAGGCACTCATATACATAAAATAAATAAATATTAAAAATTTTAAACTATATAAGATTAAAATATAGAAATATAACTAAAATTATTTAATGTTCACTAATATATCACCAAATTACTACAAAACATAAAATGCCAAAATTAATGGGGTATATACTATGAAATTAAGAACTGTTTAATACAAATATGAAAGGAGTAAATGAGTATGAAACTCAGCTATTAAAAACAATGACTTCATGAAATTCCCAGGCAAATGGATGGAACTTGAAAATATCATCCTGAGGGAGGTAACGCAGTCACAAAAGAATGAACATGGTATGTACTCACTGGTAAGTGGTTATTAGCCCAAAAGTTCGAAATACCCAAGAGTCACTTCGCAGCAACAGTAAGGCTGAGTGTGAGGTCCCAGATGGAGGACTTGGAGAAGGGACTGAAGGAGCTGAGGGAGTTTGCAGCCCCAGGGAGGTAGCAACAGTGGCAACTGGCCTGACCCCCGATACTCCCGGAGACTGGTCCACCAACCAAAGAATACACATGGAGGGACCCATGGTGCTGGTCACATACGCTGGCAGAGGAGGGTCTTGTTAGCCGTCAGGGGGAGGAGAGGCCCTTGGGCCTGAGGGTGTTAGATCCCCCAGTATAGGAGAATGACAAGGAGGAGGGACGAGAGTGGGTGGGTGGGTGGGGGAATACCCCCATAGTGGCAGGGGGGGGAATAGGGAGGTTCCAAAGGGGAGATCTGGAAAGGGGGAAACATTTGAAATGTAAATAAAGTAGGAAAAAAGAAAGAAAGGAGTAAATGGCTCTGGTAAATGGAGGACGAGGAAGAGGAAACAGAAGCAAAGCTTTATTAAGAGGAGTAGAGAGGCGTGTTTTGAAGAGGGAAGGAAAAGTACAAATTAGAGGAAAATAGGAAATCAAAACCAAAAACCTACAAAAGTTGATAACCAATTGTAGCCAAATTAGACAAATGTAAGAAGGGAATTAAAAGCATAACCATAAAAGTTGAAAAAAAATAAGATGAAGTCACATTCCACTTCAGTATGAAGGGAAGAAAAAAGGGAAATGCCCTGAGCCAAAAAGGAGAAGGGCAAATGAGAGAAAAGGAAGGAAGGAAGGAAGGAAGGAAGGAAGGAAGGAAGGAAGGAAGGAAAAGAAGGAAGGAAAAGAAGGAAGGAAAAGAAGGAAGCCTTCCTAATAATGAAAAATAGACAAAAAGATTAGATAAACATTGAAGAGAATAATTTTTTCGAATAAATTTTAGTACAATAAAGAGAGCACTAAAGCACAGGTAAAAGATAAAGGGGAAATATGAGGGGCAATACAACGACAGTAAAGATGAGGTGGCAGGCCAGCCTCTGTCTGGATCCTTGAAAACCGAGATGGCCGCCGGTGTGTGAGGTGGGGTCCGCTGAACTGCCTCTCGTGTACCAGAGTGCGTGGAACAAGTGTGAGACAATGCAGGAACATTTCTTCTTTACTTTCCAGGGACCTCTTCTGGCCATATTTAACTTTGCAGTTTATCGCTCGGTCAGACTGCCGTCCCCCCTCCAATCCCCACCCCCACCCCAACTCCCAATTTCCAACTCTCTGCAGTGACTAACGTTCTAACATAGCGTCTCTCTCTGGGGGTCGGAGCAACAACCGCGCGCTGATGTTAGTCCACGTGGGCCTGCCTTAGTATTTTCAAAGCCCACTGTGAGACTCCAGAGTTGTACTGCGTTGATGAGCCGGTTCCCTGCCACTGAGGGCAGCTGTGCCTTTCTGGGTACACTTCAAGGCCTGGGCAGAGCCGCCTCCTACCCACACTTTTGGGTTCTCAGTGTCTGGCACCCCACTCTCCACAACTGTCTCCCAGGGCTGTCTCTCACCCTCTGGCTGTGACAGGTTGAGCTCTGACTCTAGCTTGTGATGGTTCCCTGGTCTCAGACTCCCAATGCAGTTCATTTTAGAACAGTGCGTGGCCACAGCCCTTTGTGTGGAAAAACAAAAAAACAAAAAAACAAAACCCTTCAATACTGCTGACCTGTCACTATCTCGAGCTAGGAAACTGGATTTGAGACTTGGGAGTGCCACGAGCTGCCCTGTAGGTAGGACTGTCATTCTCTTCCCTCAGGCCTCCTCTCTTGCCTTTTAAAGGAGACCTCTGCTTCCCCTTGGCTTCCACTGGGGGCCACGAGGCAGCAGTGTTCAGCATGGCTTTCTTCATGTGGGCTCACGCCTTCCTGTCCACTTGGCTTTCCTAGAAACCTATTGTTTCTTTTGTGTATTTCTAAAGCTTCTCCTCTGTCTCTGTTGGAAGACTCTTTTTTTCTTATTCTGCCAAAATCCTTCACTAGGTCACATAGGCAGCTTCTAACTTACTGTTTTCCTTGAAAGTGGTTTTGTTTTTTATTAGCTGTAAGATGTTGGAGCTGACTGTGGTTACAAATAATAATTGTGATTATTTACTGAATATTTGCTATATGCCAAATACCAGGTCTGTGTTATTTACGTAATATTCACAACAAGTCCAAGAGACAGAGACCATTATTCTGTGTTTACAGACAAGTCTGAGATGTGCAGAACTGTAGATAACTCAATTATATGGTTAACAAGAGGCAGGGTACTGATTTTGAACCTTTTATTAAGGACAAGGGGTGCAGCTAACTGTGAAAGAGAGGTTGGAACCCACTTGCATAATACATACATTAAGTTAGAACATGTGGCAGAAAAATTATACAAATGCCTCGATTCACAAGTTTGGAGACTGAGAAAATATCATGTGCCTGTTTCAAAAAATAAACAGAAAAAGAAAAGAAAGAAACAAGATCAGAGTGGAAACACTGACATGCCACAAGTGTGGCTGTGAATCCTGAGCCTCTGACATACCACAGGTGTGGCTGTGAACCCCAAGTCTCTGGGCAGCACAGTGGCTCTCTGAGCCTGCCCAAGGTATATGCAGTGGAGCTTCTGTTCCCAGAGAAAATGACAAAAACCAAGACACAGATGGTGGTTGACTACGAGTTCTAAAGAACTCGTAGTCATCTTTATTTTTCTCAATAAAGAGAAAAATCATGATGACAGTTGAAATATCTCATCTGCGATTAATCATCAAAGGATAAAATGCAAATTCCCCAAATGATTTAGACCAAGTTCATAGGCCCAGGAAAACCACGGTCCCTGCTCTCCATCTGTTTGTCACAAACGTGGTCACAGGCGTCTCCGGGGCTGCAGTAAAGGCCCAAGATGAGCTTCGGTGTTTACATGTTCTGTTTTAATATTTGGCAAAAATGTACCTAAATCCGTGGTCACCGTGGGATCTAAGCACTGAGAGCCTTTATAGACTCTTAGCACTTGTTTATAGTTCCTGTTCCCCATCTTAAACAGAGCCATCATGAAGGAGGCTGTTCACAAGATGATGTGCTTGCCAACCGCACACCCAGCATTTACCCTGGAGCCTGCCAGCCCACCTCCCCACACCAGCCCTCCACTGCAGCTTCCTGCATCCCATGCTTTCCCATGTGCTTCAAGACTCTGCTCTGAATTCCTGTCTTCCATTCTCTCACCACAGTTCGCTTCCCAATTGGGCTAGCCTTATGCAATCACATACGCTCCAAGGATTTTGTAACTGTTAATGTACTGGGTACTGGATAAAAGGGCCCTTACTTCTCAAGGGTTTTCTGGGTTCCCAGCCTTGTGTTGAATATTTTATACACTTAATCAAATCCTCCAACAAACTTATATGATTCTCTTATCTCCATTGTACAGATGAGGAATTGAGAACTCGGGAGGTTTAACAGCCTGAAGTCACAGGCTATTTACAGACAGATTTTTAGAACTCTGAAATCTGTAACCATAATGATACATTACTGCTAATACTTAATGATATTGAAGATACATTTGATAATCCTTTTGAAAACTCAGTTATCATTTTAATTGTTTTCCCTCCAAATAATATCCTACCGTCATAAACAAAACCAAATTCTCCAGTAGATTCACCCTGGTAGTCTGGAGGCAGACCACCTGTGTGTGACAGACAGTATCTCTTAAACTTACGGTTCCAATGTACTCTCTACCCTTCAAAAGTCTCTTTCCAACCTTAAGTGAACCTTTTCATCTGCTTTTCCCACTCCATTGTCACAGCCACTCCCACATGATACGCCCCTCGTGGGTCTTGTATTCCACAGAGAACAGGAATCCATGGATTAAACATCTGTTTTCATCGCTTTTCTCCTGAAAATTTGTCTCTGCTATGTTTGTGTTTTCTATCCTCAAACATACGGTGGAGTAAAAGTGAAGAGACAGCTTCCAATGGTTCTCAACCTGTGGGTTGCAACCTTTTTCAAGATCATATGTGAGCTATCCTGCACATCAGATATTTACATTACAATTCATAACTGTAGCAAAATTACAATTATGGAGTAGTAACAAAATATTTTTATTATTGGGGGTTACCATAACATGAGATCTCATTAAAGGGTCACCGCATTAGGAAGGGTAAGGACCACTGATGTAGTCCATTTCATTGCAGAGTACATTGGGTTACTGTGAGAAGTAAATGGGATGATCCTTTGTAACAACTGGAACACATCTGGTCTGCCATTATTCTTTCCTTTGTCCTCCAGGCCCTGGGCACCTACAGAATAAACTTAATTTAGCAGTTTTGCCCACACCAGTCTCCAGCCAATGTCTAGACTCATTTCTTACCTTTTACCAGCATGGAATATAACCTCATTATATTTTACTTATATACTCACCTCTCACACTTCCCCTTGAGCACAGACAGCCTCGTATTCATTCCTGTGGCCCTGGTGCCTAAGATCTCTTGCTAGCAAGAGTTTGACTAGGCATTGTGGTCATGTAGTTAGTAAAGGCACCCTGGTTGGTCCATGGTTCCTGCCCTTCTCTCTTCGGATTTCAGACAAGCTATCTGTACATAGAATTCCTCATTAGTATATCAATATTCTTAGGTTCACATGCCGAGGGTCGCTTAGAGCCCTCATGATTGTACATGGAAAGCAGGCTGGCCAGTGCCTTGCTTGTTACAGGATAGAAATTGCCACTGACTGCGTTTGAGAAGCTCAAGGTTAAACTCAGACAACTTTTAAAATCCAGCCCAAAGTTTCAAGTCAGGATTTTCTCAATCATTTCTAATAGCAGCTAACAGCAAGATACTTGTGCAGGTTACTGTGTGATGAACATAATTTGCCCTTCACTGCATCTCTAGTCAGCCTCACAGTGGGCAGCAGTCTTTTAAATTCTTGTACTAAATGTCATGGGATGCTAGACCATAGGCCCCCATCTCCTGTGAGTGCACAGCATGTGTTATTTCCCTAGAGTAAGAAATCTCCTCACGCTGGTTGACTGCAAACAGAAGCAATGATGCTCCCACATCTCTGGACACCAGAAATCTGTCAGCAGTCATATAGTCCCTGTAGAAGCACAGGAGGCATGTCTTTCTTGGCTTCATCCAGCCTCTTGAGGCTCTGGATGTTGTTGACTTATGACAACACCACTCCCCGCTCCCATTTTCATCACATAGCCTTCTCTTCTTTGTGTACACATCTTTTTAAAACTTTGACTATTTTAAGGATGTTTTTGGGGTGGGAAGCTTCTCAGGTTAGCTTCTCAGGTGATAGCATACCCAAGTTCCCCTAAGTCATTCCATTGGCAGGAACACTATTTAAAATAATTATTTCTTTTACTCTGTATGTGTGTGTATGTGTGTGTGTGTGTGTGTGTGTGTGTGTGTGTGTGCGTGTGCCTGAGTATATGTTCGTGCACCACATGTGTGCAGAAACAACTGGAGGTCAAAAGAAGGCATCAGATCCCCCTGGAACTGCAGTTACAGATGATTGTGAGCTGAGCCTCCATGTGGGTGCTGGGAACTGAACCCTTGACTTTTGTCAGATCCTTTTGTCAGATGAGATCATAACTGTTGAGCCTTCTCTCCAAGCCCAGGACCTGTCTTTTAAAATAAATTTATATTGAAAAGGGGATCTTTTAGGGAGACCCACCATTCTACCCACTTCGCCATAGATGCCCCAGCTCATGAACTGAGTCCTCATGGGTCTTCAGAGATTGGGAAGTGGGATTTCTTTGTCATAGGAAAGGAGTGACAAGGCCACTCCTCCAGGACAGATCGCAGCAGACAAACTTAGGAAGGAACTGGCTCGGACCCAAGCCATGACCGGCAAGGTTCCACTAGACCTTGGATGATGGGATTCAGCCAAGTCTGGCAGGGCAAGGAGAACAGCTGTGCTCTTCCCAGAGGGTGAGGAAGATCTAGGCCCTACATCTGGGCTTTCATCCCTGACAGTGGATGGATTGCTGGAAAACTACAGCCCTTCCCTGAAAGGCTAGGTGACGACTTGAGAAGCTGTGTGTGAACTAGGTACAGAGCTGAGCGAGGTCACTACAGGGCACTGGCGAGAGGCCAAGAGGCAAGGGTGCTACTGTCCTGGAGGGGCCTTAAGTAACACTAGAGGAACAAGGGCAACTGATGACTCCTCAGTCCCTTTATTGACTCTGCTAGATACTTGGAAGACAGGTTGGAGAATCCTAAGACCTTTGTCGAACTGGCTGGGTGTCTGGCATAAGAGTCCAGCATTGAAAGGGTAAGAAAGTAAGACAACAGACTCTTGTAAATAAAGTTCCTTGGAAATCTAAGTTAAAATGACCCTTAAGTTACTAGCTATTAGCTCAAGGTACCCGAACTTTCAGAGCATTTGTTTACTATGTGTTACACAGAGAATTCGTTCTTGTAGTCTTCAGTGATCACCTAACAGATGGAGAGTGAAGCCAGACAGAGTAAGCTGCCCAGAGTCATGCAGCTCAGAGATAGGCATTGGCTCTGAACTTGACCCATGTAGTCTGACCTCCAAAGTCTGTGGCCTTTACTGCACACTCCCAATCACACTGGCTCTGTGAGAGGAAATGAGAGGATTCCATCTGACCCTGACAGCTTGTCCATTATAGGTAAAGGCAGGACTTGTCCCTTTTGAAAATTAAAAAGTTAATACTTAGAGATAGTGAGTGACTTGGTGAATATCACCCAGGAAACTGGAACCAATATTTAGATCTAGTCTCTGAGCCCAAGCCAGAGTGTTTAACACCTGAATGCTGGTACATTGCAGTCGCTGCTCTCCCACCTCCCCGTTCATGTGCTTCCAAATCTTGAGTTTACACTCAGCAGCTGGCATCCCTCAAAAGGTTGTACCCAAGGAAAGAAAGGGGTGGGATCAGGCAGAAAGTACTCTGACCTTAATGCTGAGACCGTGTGTTTTCTAAGGGTATCCAGCATTACTGATAGTTAAATAAATATTAGCTAAAACCATGCTCCACACCGGGGATGTGGAGGGATGGGAACTCCATCTTTAAAGGTCCCTTTATCTCCAGACACCCATCCCAGGGCCAGTGCCATATTCAAAGCCTGAAGATGCACTCTTCAGATAAAGACCTCGGTAGAACTGCAAATGATAACCTAGGTAAGTGAGAAAGGTCTGGGATGCTTGATTCCAACCCTGCCTGTCCCATCCCAACAAACTACGTAACTGTTCAGAGACTCCCCTGTGAAATGAGCGTATCAGACTGGGTATCTCTGAAAGGCTGTCAGATAGTAATTGATTAAATGATATGACAAAAATAAACAAGGTATAAATGACCCTCTCTGTTGGGATAGCCCACACATAACTATCAGCTGGCTATGAAAGTGTACGCCTGTGTTCTCAAGTGTCAATTGTTATGGCAGGCCAGCAGGATAAGTAACTATGCGTTACTCCCTCGTCTGCCCAAAAAAGAAAAGGCAAGCTGCCATTGGGGGAGGCCACATTGCTCTCAAAGGTGAAAGGCAACAGAGTTAGACTGGACATCGTCCTGCTGCTGATTGGTTCAGACTGAATGAGTAAGGAGTGTGTCTGTTCGCATAGTAAGGAGCTGGTGACAGGTGCTAGAGCAGAGGGAGGGAAGCCTGAAAGGAAGAAGAGTAGGGAAGTACAGTGGAGAGTGAAGTGGAAAGACCCAAGGTGGAAAGTCGGGTTAAGTTAGATGAGCCAGGTGCTAGACAGCCCCAGCAAACGGGCCAACAAGCAGTCTTATACTATACAGACGCCTCTGTGTCCTTATTACTAAACCACAAGAGGGACCCCCCGAAAGCCATGCAATACCTCTTGTTTCCTCCAATACCCAGCACTACTGGAAGACAACATTTGATGGAGACAAGTCCAACCTGTTGCCAGGCTGCCTGGGTTCAAGGTCAAATCTAATGCTGACTTAACTATCCACACTCCCTTGAGACAGTTACTCCGTGTAATGGTTTAAATATGCTTGGCCCAGGAAGTGGCAGTATTAGGAAATGTGACCTTTTTGGAGAAAGTGTGTCACTATAGGGGTGGGCTTTGAGACCCTCCTCCTAGCTGCCTTCGGATCAAGATGTAGAACTCTCAGCTTCTCAGTGCCAGGCCTGTCTAGATGCTGCCATGCTTCCTGCCTTGATGATAATGGACTGAACCTCAGAACCTGTAAGCCAGCCCCAATTAAATGTTTTCCTTTATAAAACTTGCCTTAGCCCTGGTATTGCTTCACAGCAATAGGAACCCCAACTAAGACACTTGGTCTTGCTTCACTTTCCTCGTCTCTAAGATGAAGATGCTATTATTTACCTTGTAGGATTATTACTGAAGACTGCAAGAACTACCTGATATGCTCAGCATCTCCTCAGACCTGTTTACTCCCAAATGAACATGAGCACCACCTTCTAGGATGCTTGAATAATCTAAATTAGTTTCCAGACCTTATTTTGTTTTACTTTTTGAGACAGTCTCACTCTATAGCACAGGCTAGCCTGGGAGTTATGACAATCCTCCTCCATCAGCCTCCCAAGTGAGTGCATGAGCCACCATGACCAGCAGCTTCCAGATTTTAGTCTGTGCTGGGAATTGATCTGCAGTGATAATACCACTTATAGGACTCTGCAGGAGGAGGAAGGATCATGTTATTAAATGTATCTCCACAGTCACTCCCTGACGTAAGTATAAGCTTCTCTTTTCCAGGGAGAGGCCTCAGGGATAGAGAGTTAACTTCTAGCCCTGTAACCACATAGCCAGCAGGATCTGAACTGGGGTCTCCCTAATGTCAAACCCAGAGCCTTGGCTGAGAAGAAGTCAATTCTGTCCATCCACTCCCATGTGTCACAGGATGCCCTGGTTTTCACGCATGGCAACCTGACCCCATGGGGACTTATCAGTCTCAAGTTGCCTTCACAAGGACTAGGAAAGCAAGAAAAGTATGTAATCATCTATCTAGGCTGGAACACTCAGGGATGCTGAGGAAGAAGAGTTTCCCATGCCAGTCTTCTACTCACAAAGAGTAGGGCTTCCTAGCTACCAGGCCTTTGGCAGTCCTCAGTTCCTAGGGGTTCCCAACTACAGAATTCTTGAGGTTTGCTCAGCTTTCAGGCCTGGCCACATTTGAACACTTGCTAGGCCTTGGGCCAGCCCCCAGAAATACCTCTGGCAACAGCAACTGCATCCAGATAATCTAAATAGAAACAACTCCTTGCAACTTTTGAGGCCTTTTCCTTGGGGCCAGAGTGAGAGAGGAGGCAGAGCCTCAGAAAGCTGACAACACTAAAGCTCAAACTTCAGAAAGGGATAGCAACAGGAGGCTTACACTAGGGTCTCTCAGTTAGGCAAACTCAGGCTCAACTGGAACCACACACAACAAAAGAAGGGCCACACACTCCTTGAGTCCCTTCTTTATCATGCATCTCAAGCCTGGAGTAGAATCCAGCCTGTTTATTGGTCTTTCATTGCCAGCCCTATAATCTGCTAAGTGTGTAGATCTGAAGAAAAAAGCCTCTGATTAGAGGAGATCCCCTTGTCATCATGGCTTAATTGCATGGCAGCTGCTAGTCACTCAATCTTGCCCAGCCACTTACTAGCTGTGTGGCTCTAGCAAGCCTGCTTGACCATTCTGTCCTTTTGCGCCTTGTCTATAAGATGTACGGCTAATAGTTGTACTTAGTAGGGTTGTAAGAAGTTTATATATAAAGGGTTTCATATAATACCTCAAACATAGCTACAGCATGTGTTACTGGCACCTATTAATCTACAGAGAATAATTCATGCAGTCTGCCACACCTATCGCAGCAGACTTTGTTGGACATGTTAAGAGTGCAGGCATGACCCTCACTTCTATAGCACTTATAAATTTTCATAATGTACATATTCCCAGCAAGGCACCTCCAGGCTAGTAACACCATGACACTGAAAGTGGAGTTGTGCACAATTAGCTCTCACAAGTCAGCACAAGCTGGTGTAACTACTCATAGTAGACATCCTGGCTAGATAGCCTGAGCTTAGATCTGAGAGTTCAGGAGCTGGGTATCACTTTCCTCCTGGCAGGAGCTATGTGTCTCTCTGTCTTAGTTAGGGTTTGATTGCTGTGAAGAGACACCAGGACCACAGCAACTCTTATAAAGGAAAACGTTTCACTGGGCCAGCTTACAGTTTCAGAGGCTTAGTCCATTATCATCATAGCAGGAAGCACACGGGCACACAGGCAGACACGGTGCTGGGGAAGGAGCTGAGAGTTCTACATCTGGATCTGTAGGCAGCAGGAAGAGAGAGAGTGCCACTAGACCTTGCTTGAGCTTCAGAGATCTCTAAACCATCCCCTAGTGCCACACTTTCTCCAACAAGGTCCCACCTCTCTATGGGCCTATGGAGATCATTTGTATTCAAACCACCATATTCTCTCAGTTCTACATCCTTTCTGAAAGGAAATTTCATCTTATACCATGCTTGACTCAATATAGGGAGCAGGGAGCCACATCTCGAGAAGATCTAAGGCTTTATAGTTTAATTCAGTCCTCTGGTGCCCAATTTTGGAGTATGAACATCCACCTTGTCTTCCAGATTTATTATATAAATCTAATATATAGATTACATAATCTACGTATCTACATAAATCTCTCACACCACCTTATTGTTTCCATGACATATAGTATGGGCTTATCACCTGCCTTCACATGTAAATAGAAGGTACTCAAGGGCAGGTACACTGTGTGCCTAGTCCCGGAACAGTATCTGTTGCTTGGTAAATGTGGTATTGTTTTTTAAGTTTTGTTTTTTAGGTTTCGTTTTTTGGGGGTTTTTTGTTGTTGTTTTGTTTTGTTTTTTGTAGGGGTTTTTTTGTTTTTTGTTTTTTGTTTTTTGTTTTTATCAACTTGATTCAAGCTAGAGTTAGCTTGGAAGAAGAAACCTAAATTGAGAAAATGCCTCCATTAGATTGGCCTGTGGGCAAGTCTATGGAGCATTTTCTTGATGTGAGAGCCACAGCCCACACTGTAGGTGGTGCTATCCCTGGGACTGTGGTCCTGATACATATAGATATGAGAAACAAGCTAGTAAGCAGCAATCCTCCATGACCCTTGCTTTAGCTCCTGCCCCCAGGTTTCTGCCTTGAGTTCCTGCCCTGATTTCCCTTAATGTTGGACTATAACCTGCAAGATGAAATAAACCCTTCCTTCCCCAAGTTGCCTTTGTTTATGGTGTTTTATCACAGAAAGAGAAAGCAAAGTAAGCTGTAAGTGTAAACTGAATTGATAAATAGACAAGAAACTGAATTCCCAGCCATTGATCAGAGAGTAAGTTTGTCCAGCATGACTCAACTCTCTTTTCTCAGTACACCCTGGCAAGTCAAGAAAGGACCATGTGGCTCTCAGGCTGTTAGCAATCACTTAAGGAAGGTATTAATCTTCTTGGAAACAACAGGTATCCCTGGAAACTTCCTTAAGGATTTAAATGGGCCTGGAGTGTAGCCCTGTGGGGCTGGGGAGCCATGGAGCAGTGGGAAGCAAGCCTGAGCAAGTGTGTGATTGAGGCATGTCCAAACCCTGGAAACCTTGTCTTGATATCAGCAAGTGTAGGGTCCATACACTCTCTGCTGTGGGCCTGCATGTTCTGGTGCATAGGTGCATACAGCCCCGCACCGACCCTCCATCTACACCCCTTCCCCCTCCCCACCTCCCAACCCACCCCCAGCCCCTCTGCCTTTGCCCACTGGAGCAGTTCACAATCTGGTACCCAGGTTAAAATTCCTCTTGCCTTTTAAGGTCATATCCAGCAGTACCTGGAATTCCTCTTTATGCTAATGAGAAATCCCAAGCACCCTGTCCCTTGCCAGTGGTGTACACTCACCCTGAAATCCCCTACCCACTCCCCAGAGGTTTAAGTAGCCTTTGTTTCCCCCACCCCACCCCCTTGAGCTGTCTCACTGAAGCTGCCTCCTCAGAGTCTGTTCTCCAAGCACTTTCTGCTGCCTGAGGTCTCTTTCACTCCTGCCTATTTCCTTGAATCCCCTCTCAGGTCCCACTGGTTGTGATCATGGCTGATCATGCCCTTTAGAGAGGGGAAGCCCATAATATTTGAGTGGGATATTCCTACTATTGAAAGCAGACCTTTCAGGGAACTAGCTTGCGTATGATCAGTGTAGCACACTATTGATAAATTTGCATTCAGGGTTAGGGTTAGGGTTAGGGTTAGGGTTAGGCTAGGGTTAGGGTTAGGGTTAGGGTTAGGCTAGGGTTAGGGTTAGGTTTAGGGTTAGGCTCGGGTTAGGGTTAGGGTTAGGGTTAGGGTTAGGCTAGGGTTAGGCTAGGGTTAGGGTTAGGGTTAGGCTAGGGTTAGGGTTAGGGTTAGGGTTAGGCTAGGGTTAGGGTTAGGGTTAGGGTTAGGGTTAGGGTTAGGGTTAGGGTTAGGGTTAGGTTTAGGGTTAGGGTTAGGTTTAGGCTACCTCACCTGCCTTACATTCCTTTCTCGTAGGAACTGAACTCCCTTCATTCTAGAGAATCCTCCCTCTCAAGCTCCATCCATGCTTTTTGTGTGATTTTCACTCAGTTTTTGTAATGCCCCTGTGGTGGTTCCCCAATAATTTTCAGCCATTTGAATTTTTGGTCCTTAGTTGGTGGCATCTCTTCTTGTCATTTGAGGAAGCTTATCAAGTGTGGCTTTTCCAGAGGATGTTTGTCACTTCGAGGTTCAGAAGCCCTGGGTTGTTTCCAGTGTGTTTTCTCAGCTTCCTTCTTGTGGCTTAAGATAAGAGCCCTGTCTCTCAGCTTCCTGGTCTAGTCACCATTTCTGCCTGCTGCCATGATGGTGATGGACTCAAATCTCTCTGATTGTAAGGTCCAAGCAATCCCTTTCTTCTCTAAGTTGTCTTGGTCATGATGTTTATCACAGCAACAGAAATAACATGCCCTCTTACAGGTCACAGTTCACAGTTGGTGGCATCTGAGATTAAAAATCCTCTAAAGTAAGTACTTCATCCATCTTTTTACCTCCTTCCTTCCCTCCTTCCTTCCTTCCCTCTTTCCCTCCTTTCCTTCTCATTTTCCTTCCTTCTTTTTATTTTATTTTTTTACACTAGTGAGAGAAGTTGCTTCAGCCTTTCTCTGATGGTGCACAAAGTCATAGCTTTGAAACATGGAGAATACTGGTGCTTTGAACTCTCACCAAGCTAAGAAAACTGCTCAGTAGGAAAGGAGAACAGACTCAATATGCAACAAATGCCAGGAGTGAGTATGGAGGGCAGGGGTCAAGTAACATGTGCTTGTGACCCAAGTAAGCCTGTGTCTCTCCTGCCATGTGCTCACTTCTCCCACCACCCACTCAGAACGTCCCAGGTTCCCCATGCCACACCTTCTCTCTCGGTCCAGGGGAAATCCACAGATGATTTTCTGCCATCTCTGCTGGGTTTTTGATAATTTGGATCTCTAATTCCTCAACCTGCTTCCCATGAGTAAGGTTGAATACCCTGGAGAGCAAACAAAAGTTGGATTTCTAGGACCTAAAACCTGAGATTATAGCACTAGGAGCAGCCTTGCAGTCAGGGTTTGAATTGGGAATGGTAAAGAGACAGAGCATGCCATACATGATAATTTATTATGGCCTGTAATCTTCATAGTGACCATTAAAGGAAGCATTATAACCCCCAAATTACAAAATATTGGCCAAGGTTTGGATGGAGTAAGTGATTTGCTCAAAGTCCACCCATGAAGAAGATGGACTAGGGTTTCTTTATTATCCAGCTTGCTCCAAACTCACTGCTCTCTCCAATCCACCTGCCCAGGGAATTCAGTGGGTGGGAGAAAACAGTTCTGAAGCCAGGGACACTTCCTCATCTCTACCCCTCCTGGGCAGCCTTTCCTTCCCAGGGCTGGTATCTGCCTGAGGAGAGAGGCAAGGTCTCCCCTTGTATTTTCTCACTCCTCTGATCCACAGGACTTCTGCATCCCACTGACATCCCAGATGTACTGTCACAAAATCACCGCAGAAGGGCATGATAGAGAGTGGCTCTTGATTGTACCTCCAGGCCTGCTTCACCATTAAGCACTTTAAGTATTTAAATGCCCCGCCTATTGATGAAAGATTCTTAGGAGAAGTTGATTTTGTTTGTTTGTTTTTTGGTTTTTTTCCATACTTTATTTACATTTCAAAAGTTTCCCCCTTTCCAGATCCCCCCTTTGGAACCTCCCTATTCCCTCCACCCTCCCCCTGCCTCTATGGGGTTATTCCCCCACCTACCCACCCACTCTCGTCTTCCCTCCTTGGCATTCCCCTATACTGGGGGATCTAACACCCTCAGGCCCAAGGGCCTCTCCTCCCCCTGATGAATAACAAGACCCTCCTCTGCCACATATGTGGCCAGCACCACAGATCCCTCCATGTATATTCTTTGGTTGGTGATTCTGTCTCTGGGAGTATTAAGGAGTCAGGCCAGTTGCCACTGTTGCTCCCTTCCTGGGCTGCAAACTCCCTCAGCTCCTTCAGTCCCTTCTCCAAGTCCTCCATCTGGGACCTCACACTCAGCCCTACTGTTGCTGTGAAGTGACTCTTGGGTATTTCAAACTTTTGGGCTAATAACCACTTAACAATGAGTACATACCGTGTTCATTCTTTTGTGACTGTGTTACCTCGCTCAGGATGATATTTTCAAGTTTCATCAATTTGTCTGCAAATTTCATGAAGTCATTGTTTTTAATAGCTGAGTAGTATTCCATTGTGTAAATGTACCACATTTTCGGTATCCATTTCAATGTTGAGGGACATCTGGGTTGTTTCCAGTTTCTGGTTATTATAAATATGGATTCTATGAACATAGTGGAACATGTGTTTTTATTACATGTTGGAGCATCTTCTGGGTATATGCCCAGGAGTAAAATAACTGGGTCCTCAGGATGTTCATTTTTCTGAGGGTCCGCCAAACTGATTTCCAGAGAGGTTGTATCAACTTGCATTCCCACCAGCAATGGAGGAGTGTTCCTCTTTCTCCACATCCTCGCCAACATCTGCTGTCACCTGACTGTCTGATCTTAGCCATTCTGACTGGTGTGAGGTGGAATCTCAGGGTTGTTTTGATTTGCATTTCTCTGATGACTAAGGATGTTGAGCATTTCTTTAGGTGCTTCTCAGCCATTCGAGTTTCCTCAGTTGAGAATTCTCTGTTTAGCTCTCTTCCCCATTTTTTGATAGTGTTATTTGGATCTCTGGAGGTTAGCTTCTTGAGTTGTTTGTATACCTTGGATATTAGCCCTCTATTGGACATAGGATTCATAAAGATCTTTTCGCAATCTGTAGGTTGCCGTTTTGTCCTATTGACAGCATCCTTTGCCTTACAGAAGCTTTGTAATTTTATGAGGTCCCATCTGTCGATTCTTGATCTTAGAGTACAAGCCATTGGTGTTCTGTTCAGGAACATTTCCCCTGTGCCCATGTGTTCCAGACTTTTCCCCACTTTCTCTTCTATTAGATTCAGTGTATCTGATTTTATGTGGAGGCCCTTGATCCTCTTGTACTTGAGCTTTCTCCCATGGTCATGGAGTGGCAGGATTAATATAGTTAAAATGGCCATCCTGCCGAATGCAATCTACAGATTCAATGCAATCCCCATCAAAATCCCAACTCAATTCTTCATAGATTTAGAAAGAGCAATTCTCAAATCCATATGGAATAACAAAAAACCCAGGATAGCAAAAACTATTCTCAACAATAAAAGGACTTCTGGGGGAATCAGCCTCCCTGACCTCAGGCTGTACTACAGAGCAGTAGTGATAAAAACTGCATGGTATTGGTACAGTGACAGGCAAGTAGATCAATGGAATAGAATTGAAGACCTAGAAATGAACCCACACACTTATGGACATTTGATCTTTGACAAAGGAGCTAAAACCATACAGTGGAAAAAAGACAGCATCTTCAACAACTGGTGCTGGTTCAACTGGCAGTCTACATGTAGAAGATTGCGAATTGATCCATTCCAATCTCCCTGTACAAAGCTCGAGACGTTGACTTTGTAACCAACTTTTGTACTCGGTCCCAGGTGTCTGCTACCATCAAAATGTGTATGTGTATCCAAATCACACGCTGCACTGGAAGGCAAGAGCCAAGAGCCACTAGCTGGGGCTGCAATGTGAGAAGAGGTCCAGGGCTTGCTGCTTCAAGTGGGACATTAGTCCAGTTCTTTGCCTTTTTACACCCGGATTACTTCAATAAAAACCAAAACAGTGCTGGATGTGGAGGTGCAAGCCTTTAACCACCGGATCTCTGTGAGTTGAAAGCAATCCTAGTGTATATAATAAGTTCTGGGCCAGCAAGGGATACATGATGTGACCCTGTCTCAGCAACAACAACCATACCTTCCTGCGAAAACTGTGTGGCATCACATAGGGGGCATCACATAGGGGGCATCTGGCACCCGGCAGCCAGTGTACATGCCACCACAGTTATTTTTGTACTCAACCTTTATAAACTACAAAAATGTTACCATGAAAGGATCTGAGGATTTTGCTTCTCAAATATAGATTTTCAAATGTATGAAGAATGTCCCAACAGTCTCTCTGACACCCCGTGCCTCCCTGTGGCACACCTAGGTCTGGTGTGGGCAAAAAGTGCAATTAATAGACTGGTCCCCCTGTGATGTTTTCTGTTTGCTTATTTGATTTCTGAGATGAGTGCTTTGGGGCCTGAGTGAAGAGATATCTCCCTGCAAAAGAGCCCCAGTGTTCACCCTTCTTAGATGAGACGTGTCTCCTAAGAATATTCTACATCAGGGATTTACTTTTTATTTTATTTTCTTAGTTCTGGACAAGTGTTCTAGCCCTGACTCATCCCACCTTGTAATCTTTTAATCAAATGAAAACTCATGAACATTCATTTATTGGGTATAGTTTTCTGTTGACTCTATTGGGTCCAATTGAGACAGGAAGGTGGAACTTTTTAGAGTCGAGGTGATAAATCTGCCCATTGTCATCTCATTTTGTCCCCATCTTGGTCCTTGAACTAGTCCCACAGCACCCAGGAGCGCACTGAGGCGAGGGTTGGGGGGGAGGGAAACTCATGCAGTGTCTTCTGACAATGGAGAAGACTATCAGCCTTCTATCTGCTAAAACCTCATCTTTAAGGTTCAGGAAGCTGCTTCGCTGCCACTCCTAGTGAACTACGCCTCTGCTCTCCACTCTAAGGCATATGTCTTCCTGCAATCTCCTATACTTAGAGTCCCATGCTGACCCATGGTCCAGGAGTTCTGCCCATCTCCTGTTGGATACTGAACTCTCTAGCCATGAGTATTCCTCAAAGCAAAATACTGTAAATCTCCAGTCAGGAGGTTCTTTGGTTACTTCAAATGTGACCTCCTGGTAATGGTAATGGAAATGGTAATGGTAATGATAATGGTAATGGAAATGGTAATGGTAATGGTGCAAAACCGACCATAAGGAGGAGGAGGCTGGCCACCACAGGCTGACACCCATCCCTTTGAGACTCTTCTATTAAACATGACCAGTTCAGCACATTGACCACATGGGGTGCCATATTCCAAACATGGGCTCAGACAGAAGTTGTCCCATGTATCTCACTAACACAGACTAGCACATTCAAGCACACTTTTCCTTAAGACTGACAAAAATAAAGGTCAAAGGAAAGCAGAGAATTGCACATTACCATCTAACCTAGCTAGCTGCACATGGACTGGGCACGAATGGAAGGCACTCCTGGCCCACTCACCCTACCTGACTCTTAACCCTCCCTGAAGCAGAAGCCTCAGTCTGCCCCTTCTCTGTGTGTTTTGTTATTTTTTATTTTGGTGGTTATAGTATAATTATGCTATTTCCTCCTTCCCAATGCCCCTGTATATTCCTCCTTGCTTTCTTTCAAATTCATGGCTTCTTTTTTGTTACTTATTGTTACATGGATCTATGTACACTATGTGTGTGTATGTACACGCACGTGTGCTCGCGTGTGTGCTTGCACATATGTTTTCAGGGCTGACCATGGCACTAGGCAACCAACCCATTTGTGTGCTCTTCTCTGGGGAAAACCATTTTTCCCACTCTCAGCATTCCTTAGTCTCCTGTAGTTCATTGTTTAGAGTTGAGGCCTCCTGGGCTTTTCCCATCCACTTCGGCATGTCCACTGTTGCCCTCACCCAACACTCCTGGTTAGGCAGCCATGTTGGTGAGACTTTCTGGGTGTAGCTTCTGACATTCCTGGAAAACATAACCTCATGGCAAATCCTGATCCTCTGGCCCTTACGATCTTTCCACCCTCTCTTCCACAATGTTCCCGGGCTTTAGGTGCAGGAGTTGTGTTGTAGATGTATCCACTGGGACTGGGCTCCACAACTCTGTATTTTGATTGGTTATGTTTTTCTCTAGTGGTCTCCATCTGTTGCAAAGAGAAGTTTCTTTGGTGGTGGTGGGCGCAGGATAAGGACTACACTTATCTGTGGGTATAAGGACAAATATTTAGACTGTAGTTGGGGATTGTGCTGCTTTGTAAAGATGAGGTTATAGATTCTCTTCCAGGATCCATGACTTCTCTAGCCCTGGGTAACCACTGGTCTCTTGCTAACTGCTAAGTTGTTTGACATACAAATTCTTGAGAATATGATCGATTACTCTCTTCCATGTCTTCCCAGGCTCTAAAATTACACCTTAGGGATGGAGAGATGGCTCAGCAGTTAAGAGTATGTTCTGCCCTTGTAGAGAATTAGAATTGGTTCCCAGCCCTCAAATCAGCAGCTCACAACCACCTGTAACCCTAGATCCGGAGGATCAGATACCCTCTTCTGGACTCTGTGGGCACAGGCAAGCATGTATATGCACTCACATACATGTAAGCAAAAATAATGCAAATAAATCTTCAAAAATTCACCTTTTAAAACTATTTTATTGCGGTGGGGAAGAGTGGTACAGGGGTGCCATAGTCTGCATGCAGAGGTCAGAGGATAATTTGCAGAAGTCAGTTTTCTCCCTCTTCTGTGTAGGTCCTGGGGATCAATTTGGGTCATTTGAAGTGTCTTTATTTGCTGAGCCATCTCATCAGCTCTAAAATTGCACCTTTTAAGCTCTGGTTTCTTGCTTCATGCTCTACCTCTACCTAAAATGTACATAAGACATGAGTAATAGGAGAGGGCGTGGTTCTTGCCCCTTTCCTCAATAAAGTTACATCGAAATAAAATGCAAAAGTATCAGTGCTACTCAAAAGCTGTCCAGGGCATTTTTATTATTGAGCTTGGGTTAGAATGGGAATTGAGATGGCTCTTTCACACTAAAATAGATTTTCTTTAGATATCTTCTATGAGTCAGATGCATAGCTGTCTACTCTCACATGGTTTAAAGGTTTAGAGTAATCCTCAAAGAAATCTAATATAGCAAATATTATTAATCCCCCACTCCAAGTGGAGAAAATCAATACTTTTCCCATGTCCCTTGCCAGTAAGCACTGAAATGAAAAGTTAAATCCTGGTCGCTCTAACTCCAGAACCAGAGTTCCAGCCATTAACCCCGCCCAGGAGCCCTTATCACTTAGCTCTGAGTGTCGTCATAGTTGGGAGTGGGCACCACAGTTGTCTCCCCAAACCGCTCCACCCCAGGCCTAATACACTAGGAGTAATCCCTCTTGCCAATGACTGACTTGGGGGTGGGCAAGCTTAAGCTACTTTGATTCAATGAGACAAAAGGAGAAGCTTATTGGGCATTTACTGGAGAAACCCACTTATGTGGTGTCAGAGGGAATCACGAGAAATCAGCCACACTTTTTCCTATTGGATGCTGACCAGGGAATGTGTATTCTCAACAGCTGGGGGTTGGGGGTTGAGATGAAACTGATACTATGGGACTCACAATAAAAGAGGCAAAAGGATGCATGGTCCTCACTAAAGTCACCTTGTTCTCAGTCACCAAATGCTATGGTCTCCCTGCTCAAAGCTCTTCCTCAATAATTGTGAAGATCCTTTGATTTAGACTTTCGGATACCTGAAAACCAAGTACTTCCTTTGAGGCAGACAATAGTAGAATTGCTTTGCACTATCAACTGATCTCCAGTTTTAATCTAAAAGGACAGTTACACATTCTGGATTGTAGTGCCCTTAAATATCAATAGAATATACTAATTAAAATCACTATCCCTTGGATCTGAATTCAGATTCCGTGTCTTCCATTAAACAGCTGGGAAATTTTGCATGAAGAATTTGCTACATTTCCATTTCCTTGTCTACAGAACAGATACAATAGTAGTGTTAGCCTCAAAGGATTGCTGTTAGGCTTAAAACAGAAAACAACCTTGAAACAGTAACGACAGGACAGACACAGTAAATATTAGAAATTTCAGTGACAAATTAAGGTTGGTTCCATCTGTTTCCATCTTCCAGGATGTTCTGCAGCACATAACAGCTCAAGTGACCATGTAATTTATCTCCCAAGTCATACTGCTTTTATCTGAGATAAATAATAAACTGGAATACAGGAGCAATCTATCGCAGGGAAATCTGGAGGTATGGCCACATTAGAGATACCAAGATTGGATCCTGGAAAGCATCACTTTCCAGAGATGCTCCTTTGTCTAAGATTCAGGTATTGTGCTCTACTATAACTCCTCTGAGCATCCTGGAACTTCACATTGTGGTCCAAGATACATGGGAGTTCTTTACAAGACTGTTGTGCAAGAGCTAGGTTGCAACATAAAGCTAATGTCTAGCATATTTCCTCTCTGCACTTAAAACAACAGAAACTTTTTTATGAGTTCTATGCAGACAGCACTCAGCCTTCCTTAATCCCATATCTGTAATGTATTTCAAAGAGATGTTAAGAAGACAGCATTGAAGAATCATCTTAATGTAATTATATGAGACAGATTATTATCCCAACTTAAAAAGATGACTCTCTTTTTCTTTATTCTGTGCCAAAGGAAATTTCAGAAAATGAGTTCAAGCTGTAATCCTCCCTGCTGCTACCTCAGTGTCATTGTGAGAGTCCAGAACTCAAGAGTATGTGTCTCCTGCCAGTAACACTGAGTTATAGGTGGGTACCAAGGAACTCATAAGGAATCCTTCAGACTTCAAATACTTTCATCAGCAAAGCTGCCTGACTTCTGGTGAGGTCCAGAATGGAGTCTTTCTTGAGAGTTTGTAATGCCATGTATGTTCTTTGTCTTTTCCAACAGACTTCATTTCTACAAGTGGCTTCAAAAGTTTCTCTGGAGGTCTTTCCTTGATCAGAAAGGACTTTGGGAAAAGTGAGTCAGCCCCCTAAGTCCTGGACAGTTGGCTGTCTCTAGCGTACTCTTCCGCACAGGTGCACAAACAAGGCATGGCAGTAATAGTGTTTGAGTGAACTTGGTCTCCGAGCTCCTGTAAGCCAACTTTGCCCAAAAAGAGAGACTC
Source organism: Rhynchomys soricoides (assembly GCA_019843965.1). Lineage (NCBI taxonomy): Eukaryota > Metazoa > Chordata > Mammalia > Rodentia > Muridae > Rhynchomys > Rhynchomys soricoides. The sequence continues at coordinate 5,784,636 of JADRCH010000098.1, read as the reverse complement.
TGGGGCTTTTGTTAGACTGTGTGTAAAAGAATCCCTCCACCCCACCCCACCCACCGCCAATTAAAAACAATGCTGCCCCAGAGGATGCTGGCGTCATCTTCACCCATGGAAGATCACCAACTGAAGCATCAGCTACCCTACTAAGGAGATGAGACTGGAAAGGACGGTGGGCAAAGAAGAGAAGTCCCTGAACAAACCATACCTAACACCTCCCTGCTTCAGAAGCCCCAATTTCACCTTCTGCAAACACCACTGTAGCCTTTAAGAAAATTCAGTTTCTCTCTTCACGATTTCTTCCTTAAAACATAAAGACTAATACATAAAGACTTAGAGAAATTAGGTTGAATCATATAAAAATGCCTCCATTTGCTTATTTTTGCCATAGAAAAACATTTGCATGTTATTCAACCAATTAATAAGAGAAACTTGCTTTTCAAAACTACATGACCGAGGAGCTTTGCCCTACTTACAAAATGTCTTTCCCAGCCTTCTCTCCAACCCTGGTCCAAAGCGACAGCACCTCTTGCCTGGAAGGCTGCTCCCAAGGAGCCTCCATTGTCTCTCCAGCCCCTCCAATACCACCCACTTTCTCTATTGTACCAAAGCAACCTCTTCACCAGGGAAACCTGACCTCTCCCGCTTGAGATCCTCAAATGACTTCAGGCTCTAACAAGGCGGTAAATTTATCTCAAAGAAAAAATGTTTCAAAATCTGTAAGTAGTTCCGGAGGCTCTCTGCAATCTGAGCTCCTAGCTCATCTAAAGATTTTCTGAGCTCTCCTTCCCTTTCGCCACCCTTTCCTGCTCTCTCTCCTTCTCATCTGGGCTCAATCTGCTCTGTCTTGAACATCCTGTCATCTGTTCATCAGGCTTGTCTGTCATCAACTTGGCACAGCCATGCCTGTCTAAGAATAGGAACTACATGCCACTAGACTCCCTCTCCCACTGGCAACAGAGGGATCTGTCAGATTTGGAAAGCAGAAATGAAAAGTCCTTTTTGCATCCAAGGCCACAGATGGAGAGCTGGGTCAGATCTGAAGGATATTCCAAACCTTAGCACATTGCCCAGGAAACTATGGGGGCTTATTAATTTTATTTTCTCATTCATCTGTCCTATTTAATTTTGTATGCATATATTAAATACCTACTACATGCAGGCATTGTGCTAAAAATCTAGGGAGTAAAATTCAGTAGATTCTAGCCTTCAATAAAGTCTGAGTTGGTTGGCTATCTTAATCAGTGTTCTATTGATGTGAAGAGACATCATGACCATAGAACTCTCATAAAGAGAAAGGATTTAATTGAGGCTGGCTTACAGTTTCAGAAGTTTAGTTCATTATCATGGCAGGGAAAATGGCAGCACACAGGCAGACATAGTAGCTGAGAGTTAGTTCTACATCCAGATCTGAAGGCAGAAGGAAGAAGAGACTCTGGGCCTGGCTTGGGTTTTTGAAACCTTAGAACCCACCCCCAGTGACATACTTTTTCCAACAAGGCCACACCTACCAAACTTTCCAATAGTGCCACTCCCTGGGCTTTCAAATATCTGAGCCTATGGGAGACACTCTTAAACCACCACATTGGAAAAGGCAAACAAGTAGATACTTAGAGCTTACAACAATATGGTGAATTCATTGTTGTAAAACTTGAAATGTATCAGCGAGCCCACCAAAGAGTGGTTTAAGAAACAAAGAAGCTTGCTTCTATCTTATATACTAAATCTCACATTCTAGGACTTCAGTTCCTTTCCTTCTGCCATTGTGGAACACACACACACACACACCGTGGTACTGTCCTCAGCTCTGTACATGAGACTGAGGAAAGGGAAAGACTGTGAGAGAGCCAGGAATGGAAGTACAATGAATGGCATGCATGGTGTTGTTGTTCATTTAGTTTCCTACATACTGCTAAGTGTGACACGGTTAGGCCTGACAATGAGCTTCTAGTTGCATGTCAGGAATCCCACCAGGTGCCACCATCATCATCGATGAAGGAGAAAAGATGGTGTGGACAGCCAAATCCCCTACCAGCTATGTGAGGATGAAATGGGAACTCAGACACCAGAGGGTTCCTTACTGGGACAGAAACAAGGAAGTCTTCATGAAAGAATCATTTTTCCGAGCTGTGCATCTTGAAGGATAAGTAGGACACAGTCTTTCTAATAAGGGGGCAAATTGCTCCCTGAGTACAAAGGACAAATAGCCCAAGAGGCCGGAATTCAAAGCTGAAGTCGTATTTCATAGCTTCCAGTCTTTCATGAAGTTCAGCCCCGCGTGAACCAGTATACAATCAGAACATACCCACTGCCAACTGTTAGCATTCCTTCTCCGCTCCACCCAGCAATTACCTAGCAACAGCCAGGTAGGTCTGGCTTGCTATAAAAGGGGCTGTTTGCCCTTCCCCCTCTCTCCTCTCTCCTCTATTGCTCTCTGACCCCCTCGCTCTCCTGACCTCTTTCTTCTTTCCCCTCTCTCCCTCTCTCTCTCCACGTGTTCCTGACTCGACTCGACTCGACTCTCCTCCCTCCTTCTTCTTCTTCTTCTTCTTCTTCTTCTTCTTCTTCTTCTTCTTCT
>JADRCH010000098.1:5770538-5782054 GCA_019843965.1 Rhynchomys soricoides | reverse complement strand
CTTCTTCTTCTTCTTCTTCTTCTTCTTCTTCTTCTTCTTCTTCTTCTTCTCTCTCTCTCTCTCTCTCTCTCTCTCTCTCTCTCTCTCTCCCCTCCTTTTTGTCCTTTTCTGTCTCTACTACCTTCTCAACTCTCCTTCTCATCCCCCTAAATAAACTCTATTCTATACAATACTCATCATATGGCTAGAACCTCAGGTCAGGAGGAAGGGATGTCTCAACATGGGCCCGCCAAGGCACTCCTCCCATTACACCATACCTGGCTCTACAAAACATAGCCTTGGCTTTTTTTTTTTTTTTTAAATAAAACACAACACCAGCCTTCTCCTAACCCACCTCCCCACCCTCTTCTGGAACCTACAACAGGAGAGGGTGGTACAATTGCTCTCTCCTCTTTCCATGCTTTATTTCTTCCTTGAGCTGTTTGCTGTTTTGGTGACTTCATGGGTCAAGAAAGAAGAGTAATATTGTCCCTGTCTAAAAAAATGGGTGCAATATTATTTTATCTAGTCATCCAGTGACTTGGGGTTTTCCTGATATGGAAGAGGCATAACTCCTGGCTCTTTCTTGTATTACACTGTGTGTGTGTGTGTGTGTGTGTGTGTGTGTGTGTGTGTTCATGTGTGTGTGTTCATGTGTATGTGAGTCTGTGTCTATGTATGTTTGTGTGTATGTCTGTGTGTCTATGTGTGTGTATGTATGGTATGTGTGTGCATGTATGTGTCTCTGTGTACCTGTGTGTGTGCCTGTTTGTATGTCTATGTGTGTGGTGTCTCTGTGTCTCTGTGAAGGTAAGCACAGTGATACACTCTGGACATCCATGCTATAATACATATGGAGGTCAGATGACAACTTGTATTAGTCAGTTCTCTCCTGCCATGTGAGTCTCAGGGAGTGAATTCATATCGTCAGCCTTGGCAAAAACCCATCTTGACTTACACTGAGCTGTTCAGCCAATGCTTGCTCACTGTTTGTTTGTTTGTTTGTTTGAGGAATGCTGATGGGTCCCTCCAAGATTTCCTGCTAAAAAGGACTTATCTGAAGTTTCTCTGAGATAAGATTGTGGCCTCCAAAGGGTCATAGGATAGGGTGGTCCGATTCTCTGTTGAGTCCCATTTTTCTCCACAGGGCCCTCTTAGATCAGGCTCCTTCTTCTATGGTCCCATATCTTGTCTTTTAAAAGCACTGCCCTTGGCTTTCCATTACCACAGTGCTCTCTCTCTGTATTTTCTTCTGCTACACCAGAAGCCATTAGCTTTCACTAAGAGTTACTGCATTCTCTGAGTTCCTGGGAATGCACACCAGGCTCTCTAAATAAAGAACAAGGTGAATATCACAGGAGAAGTCATAAAAGGGAGAAAGCACAGTATGATCTCCAGTCGCTCCTGCTCTTCTTCTACCTCCTCTTCTTCAGGCTAGTGATAAGGGAATTTCTGTTGCCAGAAGCTCCTCTTGGTCAAGCCAGGCATAGGGGACCTAGCCCTCTTAAGGATGCAGGAGTGTTCCTGTCCTTCTGATCCACTGGGGAAACTCCAAAAACAAACAAACAAACAAAAAAGCAGAATTTCTTTCAACATGTTATTAGCATACTGAATGGATTTTTTTTTAAGGGATCAGGGATGCAGCTCAGAGATAGAATACCTTCCCAGTATGTGTGATGCCTTAGGTTCAATTTCTAACAGAGAAAAAAGTGGAAATGTTGTTTTGCAATAGTGCCTGTATGTATACATTGGCTCATCTGAATAGTAATCATTAAGTCAGATGGGATGAGGTGTGTCTGTAATCCCAGTCCTTGGGACCAGAGGCAGGAGGATTGTAAATTCGAAGGGCACATAGCTTAGAACCTAGTGGCAACATACAGGTATGATCCCACTACCCAGAAAGCTGATGCAGTTGGATCCAAAATTTAGATCAGCCTGGGCTTTACATTAAAGTCCTGACTGAAAGCCAAATAGGTTTACTGTCTTCTACTACCAGCGAGTAGGAAGCCACTCCTTTCCCCTGAGGCTCTCCCCGTTCCTCTCCTACCTACTACAGTCTTAGGGACTGAAAGCCTACACTGTCCTGGGTGCTGCAGATGTATGATCTATAAAGGGGTAAATCTTGCCCCTCAAGGAGCTTGGATTTTAGGGGAAGGGGATAGACATTGAAGCAAGTGTATGTTGATTTGAAGTAAGTGCTCTAGTAAACCTCATGCAGATGTGAAGATTCAGGAGGTCAGAGCCTGTAGTCCTGGGAGCAGGGATTCTAGAGAAGAATGGTATGTAAACACAACTAGAATACAACGCTGCCTAGTGAGTCAGATAGGCGGGTGTGCACAGAATGCTAAGTGACTCATTGCTTCAGAGTGTCAGAAGGGATTTCACAGTTTTCTGTTTAGAGAGCACACTATTGTATTATAGAAAAGTAGAAGATAGTTATCTTCAAGGGAAGACTTCTGCCAGCTTTCCCTCAGAGCCCCAGGCAGTTCCCACCTAGAAGATTACTCTGGTTCAGCCCTGGGACCAGAAGCAGGACTGCACAAGGTGCCTTCTCCCACAAAGGCAGCACTGTGGTGTAAAAGACCTAGGAAGAAACTAAGGGAAGGAATCCATTAGTCCATGAGATCGAGAGACAGACAAACAGACAGACAGACAGACAGAAGCAGACAGAGACAGACACAGACACAGAGACACAGAGAGGCAAGCTCAGTTACAATGATATAAAGTACTCAGCAAAGTCTTCACGCTGGGGACACATCACCACTGATGACAAGGAGTGATTTTGAATTAAACCACACCAGAATTATAATTCAGGTCTCTTTAGCGTCATTTTGGGTGAATTACTCCTCTCTGAGTCTCTTCTTTGTGTGAATAGGTGTGGTGGTTTGATATGCTTGGCCCAGGGAGTGGCACCATTGAGAGGTATAGCCTTGTTGGAGGAAGTGTGTCACTGTGGGCGTGGGCTTTAAGACCCTCATCCTAGCTGCCTGGAAGCCAGTCTTCTCCTTTTTGCCTTTGGAACAAGATATAGAACTCTTAGCTCCTCCTGCACCATGCCTGCCTGGACGCTGCCATGCTCCCACCTTGATGATAATGGACTGAACCTCTGAACCTGTAAGCCAGCCCCAATAAAACGTTGTCCTTATAAGGGTTGCCTTGGTTATGGTGTCTGTTCACAGCAGTAAAACTCTAACTAAGACAATAGATAATATTTGTTAATAAATATGTTGTGAAGATTAATCAAGGTCTTAGCAGAGAGCAAGTTATATGGCACTCGCTCAGTGCAGAGCCACTGTCACTTATAAAACACAACAGCGAGCGCCATCCAACCTTTTCAAGTCTCCTGGGAGTACGAACAGGTTGATGTTGCTTCTCCGAGCCCTGTTCTACACACACATGTTTACCTTGATTTAAAAGTTATACTACAGGAGTTAAAATAACTACAACACTCTGAGCACCCTTCAGCCCACCCTATCTACTGGAAGAAAATACAGCTGGCAGAGGTAGAATCATTCTCATTTTGACACATGTCCTAAGCAGTCTTGGCATTCTCAGTCTGTCCTAACTCCCTTACCCCAGGAAGCATTTCCACACTTTCTCTACTGTCTTGCTCTCTGCAGTCTCTTCTCCTAGAATGTAAGAGAGAGAAACTTTCCCTTGGGTAGCACACTCTGGATTGGACTGAACCTCCAGCACAGTAGTGTGCTCCTCAGCAGATCCAGAACCTAGGTAAAACGTTTCACATTCCTGTGTTCTGGGCCCAATTCTCCAGGAACAACCTCCCTCTTTTCCATTAGAGGTGCTTCTCTCTACAGCCCAGGCCTTGTGGAAATGGGCATATTACCCAGACATGATGTGCTTGTTTGAATAAGAATGGCCCCCATAAGCTCTTAGATTTGGATACTTGGTCACCAGAGACTGGCACTATTTGAAAGGATTAGAAGGTGTGGCCTTTTGGAAGAAGTGTGTCATTAATGGTGGGCTTTAAGTTTTCAAAATGTCTATCCCAAGCCCAGAGTCTTTTTCTACCTGCTTCCTTTGGATCTGGATATAAAACTCCCAGCTACTGCTCCAGCACCATGTCTGCCTGCATGTTGCCATGCTTCCCAAAATAATGATAATGGACTAAGCCTTCAAAACTGTAAGCATGCCCCAATTAAATGCTTTCTTTTATAAGAGTTGTTATGGTCATGGTGTCTCTTCACAGCAATAGAACACTGACCAAGACACGTAGTGTCTTGTAGTAGTGTTCCACATGCCATAGCTACAATGTTAAGTCAAGAGCTGGACAATGACAGCTAACAAACTCAGCCTTAGAACTCTTGCTGAGAAGGAGATTGTGAAGCTCTAAGGATAAAGGGGAGGTTCATCCCTGTTGGGCTCAGTGGGAGAATAAAACCAACACAGCGACTAGGTATAAGGCACACCTTGGGTTCCTGCATAAACTTCCCTCAATGGTGGACTATAACCTATAAACCCAAACAAGTCTTTTCCTTCCCTAAGTGGCTTTGGTCACAGTGTTTGTTAAAGCAATAGAATGAAGCCAGCAGATGTGTCTGTCTTACTGCACTTTGTAGTACCTCATTCATTCAGTGGGATGACGTGTGGAACTCACATCATTGGCACAAAAGAAACGACCATTTCCCTACCCCTTATTTTCCTGCATTCTAAAATCCCAGAGCAAGTATGTGATTGGCCCATCTTGAGGCTGTCAAAGAAGGGGTGGAGTTTAACAGCCTAGGCTGAACACTGTCAGTGCCTGTTTTGATCCCTCACACTCTTCAATTCCACCTGCCAGCATCTGGATGTCATACATGAAGGTAAGTTATTTCCAGGATTATGGGAGGCTGCTGTCCTGGGTGATGAACAGAAATGATAGAGATTCTCAATCCCTGGGAATAGCCCTCAAAAACAAACAAACAAACAAACAAAAACTGTCTGGGACTGGTGAATCGATGCCCCAGATCTATTTCTCATGGGAGGATAATTCTGAGGACTCTGGCTGCAATGTTTCCCAGAGCGTCCCCAGAGAGGACACTCCAGTGGTAAATGGCTTCAGAGGGGACAGTAATCTCTTCCTGCCCCTTGATCTTATGCTCAAGTCTCTAAAATAACTAATGGCTCCAGCTTAGCTTGTGGAGAGGCCCCAATTAAAACACCAACCAAGGAAGGACCAAATATAGGACTGAAAGCCCAGCTGTAAAGCACTCGTCTCAAGACTCAAGGACCTGAGTCTGATTCCTAGAGCCCTGGAAAGAGGTGGGCCTGGTGACATGCAGCTATATAGTCCCAGAGATGGGAAGGCAGAGACTAGAAGATCTCTGGGGCTCACTGAAAAACCAGCCTAAACTAATTGGCAAGCTTTAAGCCCCAATGAGAAACTATCTTCAGACAGCAAGGTGGATGGATCCTGAAAGGGGGGAGGGGGGAGAGACAGAGACAGAGACAGAGACAGAGTGTGTGTGTGTCCAATGTAAAACTCTAGAAATCTAAGAAAGACAGATGTAATAAGTCAAGGAGAGGCTGGCCCAAATTGGAATGGCTGCGACAGAGAGACTTCTCTTTCTCTGCCCAGCTCTTCAGCTCTCTGCAGCAAGGTCTTGGGAGGTTAACAGGGCAAACATAAGGCCAGATGGGCAGGGCAGTGAATTTTGGTTTTGGAACAGAACATCACTGCCTGACCCCTGCCGATGTGTCCTGTGGGAGAGTATGAGGAGGGCACAGTCTGTGTGTACGTCTTACACAGACGTGTGGAGTGGAGTGGGATGTACTGTCACTGGCCTCTTTACCTCCCCTCTGCACACATGGCAATGACTCTCTGTGTCATTTCATGCAGAAGGGAGAGAAATGAGGCCCCAGAGAGGGAACGGGAACTTTGAAGGCGGTGGTGCTCCATCTACCTGTCAGAAAAACCTTTAATAAATGAAAAAGGAAAGGGGAGGTGTGGGGTGACAGCGACAGGGAGAAAAAGATGAAGTGTGAAAGCTTCTGTCCCTGGCTCTGAACCAAAGCATTTTTCAGTCCTGAGATAAAAGATCGAAAACATGGGGGGGGGGGGGGAGGCTTCCCCTCTGTTATGCAGTGCCCCAGGCTGTGGGCAAGTAGAGCGCTCAGTTTCCTGCTCAGAGGAGCAGCAGGTGACCTGTTTCCAGAGAAGCTCTCCTCCAGGAGAGGAGCTGATGATGTACAAAATTTTCCCCAAGGAAGCACAGTCAGCCCCTCTAGTGTACAGCACGTGGGGGCTGGGGGTGCTATATAGAACCAGTTTTAGCTTCTTTCTCAAAGTAAGCCACTGTATAGAATTTCCAGAATAATTACCCACCACGGAAAAACAAGCCAATACATCCTATCTTAGGGATTCGCAGAGAACATTCTGGAGAAGTACTTTCTTGATTGTACCATCTCACCTCAGACAATAAAACAGCATTTTAAACAAGGTGGTGATGTGCTCTAGAAAGGCACCAGGGGCTCCCTGTGACAGGAGCAGTGGCTGGGGGTCAGGAGGTGGCCTTTCCTTCTCACCTTCTAGTCAGTACCCAGGTATAATCTGCTCTACATGGAGAGCTCTGTATTCAGTTTGAGGGGAGAGGGAACTGTTATGAATTCACTCTGCTCAAATACTAGCAGTTAACGCTCACTGAGTCTGAGATGTCCCAAGGACTATCTGTTCACTAATCTTTAATCTCCCTTGTGCTAAGCAAGCGCTCTACTACAGAGCTGTAGCCCCTCCCTTCTCACTTTTTATTTTGCAAGTTGCCAAGGCTGGCCCCAAATTCTGACCTTCTTGTCTCAGCCTCCTGAGAAGCTGAGATTACAGGTACTCACCATGAGACCTAAGTGATTGTACAACATAATTGCCTTTACTGTGACATTTTCACACACGTATAGAATACAATTTTGTCCTCTTCCACTGGTCCCTTTCTTGCCAGATAACTTCCCTTTTATGTTCTCCATGTTGTTTTTTAAGCTAGATTCTATACTGAAGAGAAAGAATGTGAGGTCTGTCTTTCTGAGTCCGGCTTACTTCATGTACCAAGGTGATCCCCAGCTCCATCCTTTCTCTACAGATGGTAGAATTTCATTCTTCTTTATGGCTGAGAAAATTCCATTGTGTGTATATATACATATGTGTATGTATGTGTATATATATATATATATATATGTATGTGTGTATACATATATATGTATGTATGTATGTGTGTGTGTGTATATATATATGTGTGTATATATATATAATCAGTTCATGCTCTTATCTGGCAGAAAGGACTCGACAGATGTGATTCAATTAAGGATCTTGAGATGGGGACATTTTCTCAGGTCACATGGATGAGCCCTTATATGGATGAAATATTTGACAACAGAAGAGAGAAGGCAACGTGGACAACAAGTAGAGACTAGAGTGATATTGAAAAGCTCTAAGGTCAAAGGCGATGAGGACATAAGGGCTAAAACAGCAGCCGATATTTTTATCCCTGTCCCTACGTCGACCAGACCTGAGGAGATAATGGGACCCTTCTCAGAGGATTCTGTGACTCTGTTAAGCCACCTGCCTTCTTGACTAGAGAAGCCGTAGGGAGCCCAGAGGTTGGCGCTGCAGTAACTCTTCAGTCTTTCTGTCCCTCTCTATATTGAAAACTCTTTTTAAAACCCACCTCATTGATCCTGAATTCATTCTTTGGGTTTATAAGACGAAGGATCCAAAGTCATTGGCTCAGTGCAGCCTTGGGTGACTGAATGCTGGCACCTTACCGCCTAGGTTAAACCTACCAGAGATGAGACCATCTCCATCCTTCGAAAAGATCCCTGTTCATTCTCCCCCTCCCCCTCCCCCTCTTCTTCTCCCTCTCCCTCTCCCTCTCACCTTCATGTGACTACAAAGCCCAGGATTGTAAGAACCACCAGAAGCAGAAAGAGATCAGAACAATTCTCCAATGCAGACTCTAGAGGGTCCATGGATCTGGAAACACATTGCTTTTGACAGAGTGAGACTGATTGTTGCTGCCTAGAGGCACAGGAAGTTAATGCAACCATGGAATGACACTGCTTTGCCGACAGTGGCTGGGGCCTGGCACAGTTTGAATGTTGGTGGAGAGAGAGCTCAAGGCCACAGAGCTCCACTCAGCTCACACCTCAGGCCTCTCACCCACCTCAGCTCCCTGTGACCTCTCATTAGCACAGTTGTCTGTGCCTCCCCTCTAGTCTTCTTCTGCAATTTCACAATACTTGGTGGTCCTTGGTTTTTATTTATTTATTCCTTATTTGTGGAGTTGTTTGGGGCGGGGCATTGCTGTTCTACATTTTTTGAAAAGCTGGGGAAGGAGGTGCATGTAGAGAGATGCTTACATCCCACCATCCCTGGCTACCAATTCTTTTCTCTGGAGTTCAGGAGGAGGGCAGGAACCAGCGGAAGGCAAAGTCTATCCCTCAGCTTAAGAGCCAACCGTCTCCCACAGTCAGACAGAAGCAGCTATCTGCACTCAGGTTTTCAGGCCAAATATTCTCCTTCATTCACACTCACTGTTCTTGGGTTAAGATTGCTGTGAGGGGGTTGCTATGGAGATGGCACGGTGGTAAGGGCACTTGCTTTGCAAACATGAGGACCTGAACTTGGATTCCCAGGACCCATGTGAGGCTTCCCCATGCTGGGGAGTAACTAGAGACAGGAAGATCACTGTTTGCCACCCTGATTGAGCACCAAGTTCAACAAGAGACCCGTCACAGGGGAACACAGTAGAAAAAGACAGAGAGGACATCCTTTGTCTTCTGCACATGCACACACATGTGTACACACACACACACACATACCACACACACTTAAACTTGCTGTAAAGGTGTCTTTTTGAACTATGAAGCTACTCAGCCCATACAAGTATTTCATGTGAAGACATCCCTCCTCCTGGACAGTTATTAAAAACAGCTCCCTTTTCTACTGATAAGAACACCAAGGTCAATTTCCTTCAAAAGTGAATTACTGAGCACTTCTAAGCTACATAAGGGCCTAGGAGAGTCACTGCGTAGTGACTGCCCTCAGAGAAACTGCACTTCAAGGGAAGGCAATCAGGAAGAGAGGAACCACTGCGCAAAGGTGAGCTGTGGAGAGACTAGTCTTATCCTGAGGAACTCTGAGAATGTATGTTGGATCAGGGCCTTGCTTAGCTTTGGGGAGGTTAGGCAGTTCTCTCCCATTGAGCTGCATTCCTTTACGGGGGGTTGGGGGGGAATTGTCCAACTTATTAACATTTGGAAGGAGTCAGAGGGTTTGAAGCAAAAGAACTAATGAAGTAATGTCAACTTTAGAAAACACCAAAGCACTGCCCCTTTAGAGTCATTGATAGTAACTGCACATAGCATCCCCAGTTTACAGACACTGCTACTTTCCTTTAGTGACAAAAGGGGGGTTGGAGACATGAAATGATGTCCCAAAGTATGTATCAGACCCCCAGGCACAACGGTTGCAGACTCCACCTCTGGCAGCCTCACAGGACTCTATAGCTCTTTCCCAGACGCCTCTGGAACTACATCCCTGTCCTCACACCTGTTCCTTCCCAGCCCACAGCTATGCACTTCATTCTTAGCCCTTAAAGCTCAGCTCTCAAAAGACAGCCATAGTGGACCCTCTCACAGCTCTCCCCTTTCCAGAGGACCCGCTTTCTTCCTTCATACAGAAGCTAAAAGAGCCATAAGTTCCTTACAGCCCCAGCCCTCTGAGCCCCAAATAAGTTCTTTTAGCTTATAAATAAATAACGCCTCACAGAAACTATTCAACCTTCCCTTTCTTTCCACATGCCTCCCCAGGGATCTTTGAAAGTCAGGTCTCAGTAGGTCATAAATCAGCTTGGTGGCTACAATTTCACAAGCAAGAGGCTTCTGTTGCCCCTTGCAAGCCAGAGATTAAGGAGATTCATTGCACTCTCTGTCCGGTCTCTTGAGGGCATCTAAACTGGCAGGGAGGATAGGCCCCATTCTCCGCCAGAATTCCAGGGCCAGATTTCTGGCTACTTGAACTTGACCACAAGCCCTGGCTCCCCAGCCTCAGTTTCCACAGTAGGACCTTATCAGTAGGCCTCCCACAGTACTCTGCAGATAAATGCTCTATAAATGTTTATAAAATTAATGATTTAATGAAGAATGGATCATCACAAATACCTTACATATCCTAGCGTATCTGGGATGATCAGGGAGTCTAGTGTCATCTTGTAACAGCAGATACTGTACTATGGAATCTGTTATTAATCTGTCTACCCCTTGGTACTTGCTCCTTAAAATATAATCAGTTGAAGGATCATAGAGACGGCTCAGTAGCTAAAGGGACTTGTAGCCAACCCTGATGGCTGAGTTAGATCCTCATGGCCCATGTGATAGCAGGAAAGAATCAACTCCCACAAGTCATTTGCTCTCTTCTACACATATGCTATGGCACAGGTATATAAAAAATATACAACACAAATAAATGCAAAAAAATTAGTTTTTAACTGTAGTTAGTGCTGTGCTAAAATCACGTTGTTTAACAGGGACAAAAAGATGTCATGTGTGCTCGTTTGCTTGAGGCTTCCACTATCAAATTAAACAAACATATCTGGCACTCCATAACTGATTATCATTTCCTGGGTACCCTTGATAGTTTGAATAACAAAGTTGCTAAGGATGGACTCCTGCTCTGGAGTTGGAGGTCCACCTACCTGTCTGTAGAATCGTTCTCCTCCTCTTCCTGGGAGTGATCCTTGCTGCCCCCACCTCTTCCATCTCCACCCTCCCATCACCATCACCATCATCGTGAAAATAACTCAGAAGCCCCAGGATCCTATCAGAAGCAGTCCCGGGAGCTGTCTGCCTGTTACTTACTTTTCCTCTGAGGATTCCATGTACTCTTTAGCTGCTGTCAGCTCTTCAGGAAAAAAAATTGACAGGGTATTATGTTGAGTTCCACAAGGGACTTTTTTTTCACTTGCCTCCATGGAGAATCAGCATGTGGATTGGGAATGAACCATGACGCAGTTACACTCTCTGGTTTTCAGCAGGGCCTCCTAAGTCACATTGTGATCTATGATGTGTGCCAGAGGAGCTTGTGTGCCATCAGGGCATGTTAAACACAAGACATGGAAAGGTAATCACAATGGAGTCCTCTCTCTGCAAAACTAATCAGGCATCCCTGAAAGGGTTGGCATTCTAACAGCAAAATATCTGCAAGAATGGAGGAGGGGCAGGTCAAGTATCCAGACATGGAAGGCTTCTCCAATCCCACTTTCCTGTAGCAAGCAGAAGTAAGAGCTGGCTTCAGAAGAGGACCCAGAGACAGAAATATCAGTTGTATTGAATATAAATAAAACTTTGTGGTCGGAGAACCACTAAAACCCCAGCCAACATCAACAACCCACCGTGTTCCCGTCAGATGCACACCCTCGGTGAGTGTTCAAGAGTATTTCCGTCTCAAGACAGTGACTTTTCTTGGAATGTGAAGTTCACATCTGATGCAAAAACACTGTCCTCCATGCTGGCTGGCCGCATTTCTTTACCAATTTCCCTGGTTTGATCTTGCC
>JADRCH010000098.1:5746458-5770528 GCA_019843965.1 Rhynchomys soricoides | reverse complement strand
GCTGGCTGGCCGCATTTCTTTACCAATTTCCCTGGTTTGATCTTGCCAGGTGCTCTCTTCTGTTCTAGCCCCAGGACTGCCAACTCCCTGGCCCTGGTCCAGGCAGACAATTTGAATTTCTAAGCCTCTGTAGCAAACTTTCACCTACTCTGAACCTTCAGTTTTCTAATTTGTAACATGAATAAAACAGTATGCTTTTAGTGTGGCCATGGTGGAATTTTTTAGAACTTTGCTTCATGACAATGACTCTGGAAAGGATGGAGCATTCACAAGTCATCACCTGTAAACAGCAGAGCAGAACTGATTGGTTCTTTCTGCTTTTGGGAAACCCCGTGCGTGTCTGATTGTACCATAATTGTACAACTCTATGAAAAACAGGCCCCCAAAAAGTAAATGTAAATTGCCACGTGATCTACTAATTCCACTTCTGGGCTGTACTCAGAGGAATGGAAAAGCAAGGGCTCCAATTTCTATTTGTGGACCGATGTTTATAGCCACATTAGTCGGTCAGTATTGTCCATTTCTATATAAATAGGTATACAAATGAGGCTTCATAAATAAAGGGAAGTCAGGCTGGTGAGAGATGGCTCAGTGGTTAAGAGCATTGACTGCTCTTCCAGAGGTCCTGAGTTCAATTCCCAGCAACCACATGGTGGCTCACAAACATCTGTAATGGGATCTGATGCCCTCTTCTGGTGTGTCTGAAGACAGCTGTGCATAAAATATGCATAAAATTTAAAAATAATTTTTTAAAATAAATAAATAAAGGAAAGTCTGAAACGTGATGACATACATGAACTTTAAAGACATTCTGTAAAAGGACATAATGCAGTCATTAAAATAATAAACGCTACAGAACTATACTTATATAAAATACCTACAGTACCAGTAGCTTGGGAGCGAGCGTGGATTGATAGGGCATCATTAATTACTTGATTCAGAGTTTCACTGGGGAAGCTAAGGAGTGCGGAAGTAGATGATGGTGGGGGCTGGAGTCAATGTAAAAGTATTTAATGACACTAAACAGCAGACGTAAAAATGATTAAGCTAGAAAGCTTATGTTATAGATGCTTCCTATAGTTTAAGGAAAGATAACCTGCATATTATCTAGAAAGGAGGGGAAACCTACTCTTGGATAAAGACAGATTCTAAGAATAATGGGAAACTTGAAATTTGGGGGGGGATGATACACTTTTTCCATATATATGAGTTATAATACTGTTGCAAAGCACAACTCCGTTTCGTGGGTCCTAGTAGTGGGTAGCCAGGCTGAGAATGAGGGAGCTATTTTAAGTCAGTATTTACCAGAGAGCACTGGAGAGCAACAAGGAAGTTCTAAGCTAAGTCTTTATAGGAGTGAGAGACAATTTTACAATGCTCGAGCCAATCATGTGTCATTACAGAAGAACTTTCTAGATGTAGTGGATTGATCTCTACTTGTTTGCTTGTTTATGTTCAATTGAGGCAGAATCTCATACACTCTAGGATAGCTTCTAACTCTGTGCAGTCCAGAATAACCTGGACTCCAGGTCCTCTTGTTTTCACCTCCCACGTTCCAGAATTACAGACCTGCTTCACAGCCCCAGATCTCTTTATTTATAAAAAATAAGGTGTTCTACAAGAGGCTGGAGAAGTGGGTCGATGGTTGAGAGCAGGGTTGCTCTTGCAGAGGACCTGGGTTCGGTTCCCAGTGCCTACACAGTGGCTCACAGCATCCACAACTCGAGCTTCGAAAGATCCAATCCCTTCTTCTAACCCCTGTGGGCACCATGCATGTGGTATACAAACATATACACAAAACATAGCGCTCACAAAATGAACAAATCTAAAATTAAGAAAGAAACTTTATAAATAGCATAAAGATAAAATCTACCTTAAGGCATGGGGAAAAGTATTGTGCCTGAATCTGTCCACCCACAGGTCTCAAGGTGTGGCACACACACTTCTCTGGGAAATGGGTAGCAACCCATTTGTCACACATGAACTCGGTAAGACCACCACTGACCAGACCCTGGCCCCAGACATGCTAGTTTAGGCATCTGAGATGTTCCCACTTTGACAACAGGACTTGGTTTAGTTCTTGAAACAGATTTTGTTACTCACTATCCTCAGGCCTCAGTCTTCCAAGATTGCAAGCACATGCACCACACACTGCTTCACAGTTTTATGCTGTCACTATGCTATAAACTAGGTTCCTACGATTTCTATTATCCTTATTCTTCTGTGTGTGTGTACAGATGCATGTTAGTTTATGTGTGAGTTTGGGTGTGTGTCTGTGTGTGCTTGCATGTAGAAGTCAGAGGTCAGCAGTGGATGAAATTCCTCAAATGCTGTCCATTTGTTTGTTTGTTTGTTTGTTTGTTAAGACAGAGTCTCCACATGTTCTGGAACTCACTAAGTAGACTAAGTTGCCTGGCCAGTGAGCCACAAAGGTCCTTTTTCCACACCCCATCATAGAATTACAAATAGGCACTATTACACCTGGCCTTTGTTTGGGTTTTGTTTTATTTTAAAGATTTGTTTATGTAAGTACTGGCACTGTCTTTAGACACACCAGAAGAGGACATCAGATTCCATTACAGAAGGTTGTGAGCCACCATGTGGTTGCTAGGAATTGAACTCAGGACCTCTGAAAGAGCAGCCAGTGCTCTTAACCACTGAGCCATCTCTCCAGCCCCTTGGTTTTTTGGGTTTTGTTTTTTGTTTGTTTGTTTTTTGCTTTTTAATCATCTAGGCATAGAACTAAGGTCTTTGTACTTTCAGGACATACATGACTAGGCTGCCTCCCCAGCCTTTATTTTCTCTACTCTTTTTTTAAAGGTTAAAAAAAAAATGTGCTTTATTACTAACTTTAATTTTGTTTTAGATTTTGCATTGTCTTCAACTTCAGAATTAGAAATCTTTAAATTGACATTTCATACAAAATTTCCCCACATGGTATTTGAAGATCATCTTTTAAATGTGACTGTCGTTCCTAATGGCCTGGAATAGGACGTGGGCATGTACTTCTCCATTTTAGGACAAGAAAAACAAGTGCTGTGTTTTCACAAAAGAATTCATCTTCTTCAGTTTCTGCAGCTAATTAAAATGCTTTGGTTCAAAGAGAAGGAATAGACCAGATTTCTGGGTCTATGTTATCCAAAGGGCAGTGTCTGCTTAGAAAATCCATCATGTCTGCTCCTTCTCTCAAGTTCCACTGGCACAAGGCAAGTATCCAAAATAGTGAGAGCAAATTAAGATGGATTGCAGCAGTAGTTACATCCGGTTATAGGTTCAAACATACAGAAATAGGAACGATTAGCCAAACGTTTCTCTGGGAGGTGGCAAACATGAAGTTATGGCAGACATCACTAAACAATTACTGAGCTCAAATGTGCCCTACAATATTTCCTACAAATTCCCCCAGCAACCAAGTCATTAGAGTTTCAAGTAAGACCTATTGTAATCTAATCATTTTACATTAGCAGAACATCGAGACCCATGAAGACAGAATGACTTGCAGGAAGTCACTAGTGGCTGACTGAGCTGGGAATGGAATCCTTATTCTGTCTGGTATAAAAATCCATCCTATTAGGAACTCTGGGTCTTAGTTGACAACAACTCTAGAAGGGTACAGAAGAGTCTACACACGGGATATCATTCCTGCCTGGTTTTTATGGATCAATGGAGCCTGACGACACAGGTGGAGACAGACAACAAAGCAGTACTTCTCCTTCACTTAGAGACGAGGGGAGAGATGAGAAAATCAATGTATTTTCACAATTTTTGTGGAGTCTTCCTAACTGAGCACTAGGATCAGAAAAAGGCTTCCCTGCAACTCACAACAGGATGCAGACTCCCATGATCTGGGCTTAGAAGTCATTTTCTGGACCCTTTTCTTTCTGGGAGCTGGAACTGGGGTGATGCTGTGGTTGCTTGTAGGAAAACTTCAGAGGAACTTGGGAAACAAGAAGGAGCTAAATGAGGTCAGAGCTGCCTGTGGATTCTAAGCTGTCACCACAGTCACTCCAAGTCCCAGGGTGGATGTGAGACCATGAGGGGAAGATATGAAGGAGGCCAGATGATGCCTGATCTCAAGCTGAAGGACTTTCTCCAGGTCCAGTTTATGGCCCCTGAGATTCAGAATTAAAATTGATGGGCAGCCTTGAGCTACCCCGGAGCCTACAGAGACTTGAAACTAATGCCTTAGGGGCTGTTGGCGGGGTGAGGGGGGTCAAAAGTAGATTTTGAACATCATTAATTTGTACCTGAGCATATGCCCTACCACATATAGTGCCATCAAGCTGTTCTCTTGAACAGAAAAGGACTCGAAGATGCAACAGCAGCCACATGAGGACGTACTGAGGAACTGAAGCAGGTAGGGACAGAACGCTAAAGACCCAGGACAATAGGACCAAACTTTTCTTTCTCAAAGAGGACAGATGGGGGTAACTCTTGTTTGCAAAGGGCTGGTTTAAATCAGTTAAACCCTCTCCTTCACTGGAATTGGACTGGGAAACACGATGGCTGAAGGCTGGGAGTATCCTCATGCCTGTCTGGCAAAAAAAGCCTGCTTGCAGGCCCAAGGGCATCCCATGTCAAGCTCTGCACAGCCCTTCACTTTGCCAATGAAAATCTCAGAAAAGGAACAGTGGCTTCTCGAGCTTCATCAGTACACTTTGTCAGCAGGCCTTCTGGAGACATCTGTGTTACCCAGGTCAAAAGGACCAGACACTACTTTAACAAGCAACTGGGACAAGAGTACCACTGCTCTGCTGCTTCTGTGCCAGAATTCTTCACACACCCTGTGTCACAATGAGCACAACCTTATTGTGACATATAATATTTCCACTTACCAACAGAAATCTGACCCCAACCTGGCAAGACTCTAAGGTGAGATCAGAACCCAGGCCCACACGATTCACATTCAGGCTCTGACTGAGCAGGACTGTTTAGCCAGCAGTCACAATCACCCAGTGTCCACAGGCATCAGTGTAGCGGCAAGTGTCAGCATGTTCTGTTTACATTTCTTTTTATGACAGAGTTTCCTAAGGTCATTTTCCAAGCATGTACCAGACCTAGAGCACCTTCACCTCCTCCTCCCGGACCTCCATCCCCAGTTCCCCTGTGAGTCTCTCCTTTCTACAACCTACCCGTTCCCTGGACAGTTTCACTTCTCATCTCGTCTTTAGTACATGTATACTATTGTGTTCTATGACTCTAGGGCATACATAATAGAAAACAGAGGACAACTCTCTTCCCGAGGCTGGCTTAATTTGTATAATGTGTACATTTTCTCTAGTCACACACATTACCCTATGAATGGTATAACTTCACTCTTCTTTATGGCCGAATATCATTCCACTGTGCATATAAGCCACATCGTTTCTATCCAATCCTCTGTTGTTGGCCACCCAAGCTGGTTCCTCCAGGTAACTATCATGAACAGCGCCACAGTAAATGCTGCTGCTCCAGTGTCCTTGTACTGGGTTAACTTGGAGCCCTTTGAGATGATACTCAGGAGTAGCTGGGTCATACAGTGGCTCGCTGTCTACATGTTTGAAAACCTTCCATACCGATGTCCATAGAGGCTGGACTAGCTTGCATTTCCATCAGCAGTGGATAACAGTTCGGTTCCTTTGTCAGCATTTGTTGCTAATCATTTTCAGGAAGGTCACCACCTTTCTCTCTGAGGTAATAGAGAAATTCAATGTAGTTTTACTGTGTTGTTCAGGGGTACATTGTTGCTATTTGCATATCTCTGATGACTAGTGAGGTTGAACTTTTTATGTTGATTCATATTTACTATTTTGAGAATTGTTATCCCATTTATTGGCTGGTTGTTAGATTTCTTGTTGTTTAATTTTCTTAGTTCCTTGTATATTCTATCTATTAATCCTCTGTCATATGTATAGCTAAACTAGCAAGAAATATTAGCATTTTTGCTTGTTTGTTTTTGGTTGTTTTGTTTATTAATGGTTGGTTGGTTAGTGTTTTGCTTTATTTTGTTTTGTTTGTGACAAGTTCTCACTGTGTTATCTTGGCTGGCCTGAAAATCACTATGTAGACCAGCTTCACCACCCACACATAGAAATATAAAACTGCCTCTGCCTTCTGAGTGCTAGGATCAACGGCATGCACAGCCCAACAGTTTTAATGAGACGAAAGATAAAACAGGAGATTTTAGATAAAGGTTTAGTATTAGTTTGTGATACATTTGTTTCATTTATGCATATATATTATGCTATCCTTGGTGATATAAAGTTCATTTATTATTGATGTTCATAGTTTTTAGAGTATTTAAAACCTACTAATTATAAACTATGCATAATTCCTACCTATGTGGCCAGATGGGTGTTACTCCAGTTAGTTTCCTTAGGAATCAACACACCAGGATTTCCTTTCTAAAGTGTTTGAGATGCCATAGTCTTAGCCTTTAACGGCTGATATCCACAGATTCTGAAGGCAGCCTCAAGTCCAAATGGCCTTCACAAAACTAAATGCCCTAATCTCATTACAACATCACTATAACACAATTAGGCATGTTTTTGCCCTAAGATTTTGTAACTTAAAAACTCATAAATATTAGCATGGAAAATAGAAGAGTGCACGTTTATGGTGTATGAGATCTGAAGTCTGTTACCCAGTGAAAGAGAAAGAAGATAGGGAAGAGAGGTTATATTATCATTTCAGTGGGCCAGAAGTTCAGTATGGCTACATTCCCACAAAGGTATAATCAGCTGGGTTGTGGCCTTCCCTGAAAGAGCAGAGAAAGAGCTTTGCTAAGTATGCTCTTCCAGCTCCATAGTTACAGCCTCTCTGTGGGGCAGCTCCCAGCTTAGCAGTTCCCAGCAGGATAGACAAGGGAAGGTCAGCAGGAGGGAAACCAGAGTCCTTGACAACAACCTGATTTTCTTAGAAATAGCCAGAAGCTAGAAACAACCCAAATGTCCCTCAAAAGAGGAATGGATACAGAAAATGTGGTCCATTTACACAATGGAGTACTACTCAGCTATTGAAAACAATGACTTTATGAAATTCGCAGGCAAATGGATGGAACTTGAAAATATCATCCTGAGTGAGGTAACTCAGACACAAAAGAACAAACATCGTATGTACTCACCGATAAATTGATATTAGCCCAAAAGTTTGGAATACCCAAGATTCAATTCACAGACCATATGAAGCCTAAGAAGAAGGAAGACCAAAATGTAGATGCTTCTGTTTCTTAGAAGGGTAAACAGGAGGAAATATGGAGACAAAGTGTAGAGCAGAGACTGGAGGAAAGGCCATCGAGAGACTGCCCCACATGGGGATCCATCCCATATTATAGCCATCAAACCCAGACACTATTGTGGATGCTGGGAAGTGCTTGCTCATGGAAGCATGATAAGCTGTCTCCAGAGAGGCTCAGGCAGAGCCTGACAAATACAGAGGAAGATGCTCGCAGCCAACCATTGGACTGAGTGAGGGGTCATGAATGTAGGAATTGGAGAAGGAATTGAAGGAACTGAGGGGGTTATCAGCCCCATAGAGGGAGCAACTGTATCAACTGGCCAGACCTCCCCTCCCCCCAGAGCTCCCATGTGCTGGCCACATATGTGGCAGAGGAGGGCCTTGTTGGCTATCAGTGGGAGAAGAGGCCCTTGGACCTGAGGGTATTAGATGCCCCAGTGTAGGGGGATGCCAGGAAGGGAAGACTGGAGTGAGTGGGTGGGTGGGGGAGCACCCTCATAGAAGCAGGGGGAAGAGGGATGCAATAGGGGGGTTCCAAAGGGGAGACCTGAAAAGGGGAAAACATTTTAAATGTAAATAAAGTGAACATCAAAAAGAAAGAAAGAAAGAAAGAAAGAAAGAAAGAAAGAAAGAAAGAAAGAAAAGAAAGAAAGAAAGAAAAGAAAGAAAGAGCGAGCCCATGGTTGCTTTTTCAACAGGATACTTACTACAAATAAGACATTGAGTCCAATCCACACAAGGGGAGATCACAGGAAACTGTGAGTTCCAGGAACCTCTATGCAGGAAGGCCAGTTAGGAGAACATGTTGGCTTGGTTGGAGGTATAAAAGATATAAAAGTCCACATCTTACTTTTACTCTAAGGAGCAAATGCTATTCTAGACTGCTTTTCTTAGCTGAGCTTAAAGTAAATGTTTTGTGTGTAGTGGGCAACAAGATGTTCGGAGAGCAAGTCCTATCTGGACTCCTTCAGTTAGCAGACTACAGATGCACAATAGGTGACCTAATAACTCAGAGGTTATAATTGCATGCTATCAGTGAATGAAAGATTCACCAACAAATGAACATTTGGGTTACTGTTCACTTGAAGTGTGATCATAGTTTGAGAAAGGAAAAAAAAAACAACAGAATTTCCAGAGCTGGACTATCAGAGAAATTATAAAGCAACTGCAATAAAATTGATATCCTTGGGAGAAGCCAATCTTAATCTTAACTTAGCCTGGGGCATAAAAAACCAAGGGATATGGATCAGTGAGTTTTTCCAATGCAGATGAACAAACTGAACCAAACCGCACATCAGACAAGAGCCTGGTCCTAAGGGAACAGGATGGTATTATGGTTTCATGGACAGCCCACTCACTGTACTCTCTCTCCATGTTCCCACATGCTGAGCCCAGTATGCTTTGACAAGGCGTTGCCCTTTAAATAAAAGGATTTAGGATTAGTTTTTCCATCTAACTCCCCCGGAAATCCACCTGAGTAAATGGGTTGGAGCCAAGAAAGCATCCTTAAACAGTCACGTAAAACAGGTTGAAACTTGGCCTCAGCTGCCCCATTAGGCAGAGACAAACACAAAGAACCAAATACTCTTTTAGTACCAAAATTATAAGCTTGAATTGCTGGGGTTCGAACTATCACTTTGGACTGTCCTTACCGACCAAATGCATACATACATTAACTTCTTCGTCCCTCCCAACCTCCTAGAATTATAGACGCTATTATCCTGGGTTCTCAGAGGCAAGAACTCAACTTGGCTTGCCTAAGGACATGCGGCTTGTAAGAGCAAGGATAGTTTACAACACCCAAGCTCTTCCTTGACACAGTCCTGCTGTTTCTCCGTGCTCTGTCTCAGGGTTTGCACTGATCTCTATCCAGAACTAAATATCAGTCACATATGGTCCACACTCTGCTCATCTTCACTCTGAGTTTGAATGTCATCAGTGTATTGGGAAATCACCAAATTAAATCAGAAATTATGTCAGACACAAAATTGCAAAACAGGCTTTGGCTCTGTGAAGAAGACTTGAGAGAATGATAGCGTCTGGGTTTTCCAATTGGTCTAAGGTCAGGCATCAGCTTTCCCATGTGATAGCCATGTGACCTCAGGCTAGTTATTTAACTTTCTAAGCCCCAGCTCCTTTAAACCAAGAACAGTAATTGTGTCTGTCACATTAGGTTCTGTGGCTGGTAAATATGAGAATCCATGGCCAGGCAGTGACCCATACCTGTAATCACAGCACTCTAGAGGATGAAATAGGAGAATCTCTACCTGGTGGCCAGCCTGGGCTACATAGTGAATTCCAGAGCAACCTGGAATACTGTCTCAAAAGACAAAGGACTGGGAGAAGATGGAGGAGGGAGAGAACAAGAGGGAAGGGAATAGGAAGGAGGGGGAGAAAAAAGGACAATGACAAAGATCTTATGCTTCTGAGAGTAATTGTCTGTAGAGTACTGGGCTACCAATCATACCCTTCCCCTTCCCCAAAGACTCAAGGAACACTGAGAAAGAAGAGATGAAAAGATCCTGAGAGCCAGGGAGCTCAGAGGTGAAGCCATGTTTCAAGACATCATAGAACCTCTGCACTTATAAACTCAAAGCAGCTGTGTTGGCCAGCATAAGACCTGCACAAGATCAGTCCAGTCAGTGCTCCAGCATGGAGCAGGTAGGAGCTCACACACCTCTACCCTTCAGTGAGGAGCTATGACAACTGATGACCGCTGGGGGAAAATGAGTCCATTTTCTTTAGAGATGTGGTTCCTGGTAAGTTAGCCATGTTTCAGTAGAGAGACCCTTGCCCATGTGTAAAGGGACAGCATAAACTGGACTCAGTGGGACATATGGATAGATGGATGGATGTGTACATATGTATACATATACATGTATGTATGTGTGTATAACATGGTGTTGGGGGGATAGGAGATGGAGATGTCTTAGAGGAGTCAGGGAGGAGTAGGGTGCATATGACCAAACTACATTTTATGTTTTTATGAAATTCTCAAATAATTAATATAAACAGTATATTTACAACCTTATGCTTCCAGGGTGCTGGAGAGATAGCTCAGTGGTTAAGAGCACTAGCTGCTCTTGCAGATGGACCTGAGTTCATTACCCAGCACCCACTCAATGGATCACAGCCTCCTGTGATTCCTGTTCCAGAATATTTGGTGCTCTCTTCTGACCTCCTTAGGGATCAGGCACATACATGACAAAACAGACCTACACGAAGATAAAACATTCATACAATATAAACAAATAAAGATATAAACTTTAAAAATATCCAAATGTTGACAATTGCTTCAGTTGAGATCTATAAAGCAGCTACTTAATCAACTGAACTTTAGCCATTTATAGATACATAGGCTAATTTTTTTAACCTCTTGTCCAATAGCGCTCAAAGATTCCATTTGACTTAAAAATGTGAGAGTATTAATAAAATAACATAAGTTATACAAATCAAAATTATCTCAGAAAAATGAGTTAAGAAATAAGAGCTCAGTAATGAAGAGCCCTGCTACCCAAGCTTGAGGATGGGAGTTCGAATCCCAGCATACTAGCAAGCCAGGGGTGGTTCTGTAAGCCCATTGCTAAGGCAGTGAAGACAGAAAGATAGATTTGGCTTGATGGCTGCCACCTTAGCCAATAAAGGCTGAGCTCTGAGATCAGTAACAGCCTGCTTCAAAGGAGTAAGGCAGAGAGAAAGATGAGGACCCCTGATACCCTCTACTTGACTGCACAAGTGTGAATATCTGCACACATGTGCACAGACACACACAAACACATAGACACTAGTAATAATAAAGTTTATTTTTAAAATGTTAGATAAATACTAATATTTTGTGATTTGAACTCCAGGGTCCTATAAACCAAGCACCTAAGTTTGGATGCATGTGCGTGTGCACACACACACACATACACACACAAACACGCACCCACAAAACCTACAAGGAAAGTTTTGCCTTCTGGTGAATCTGCCAATGTGGATCACTCTCAGACATGTGACAGAGTATGGCCTAGGGTTTGTGGGAAGTAATTGGTTGCCCCACAGTTTCTACCTTAACCCTTATAAAAGCAGAACAGACCCCTTATGATGTTCCCTGTGCTGAGGTTGGGGGGTAAGTCATTTGTATAATGTCTTTGGAGAAATATCTCAGAGCGGTCTTTCTTTGTTGAGTTTTCTGCACTCCATGAAGGGCTTCTTTTGTGGGAAGGCTAGTAGCCCTTGGTTAGACTGGATAATTGGCAATGACTTTCGTTCATCCTTTTTACAACATTGTTTATGATCTTTAACACGCTGATTTTCTATGCTTACCTACTTTTTTCTTTTTTGTCTCCATTTGCAGTGTCATGTCCATGAAACCATTACCAAGCCCAATGTCATGAAGTTTTTTCTATACATCTTCTTTGAGCAACCTTGTAGTTCAGGGCTTATGTTTAAGTCTTTTGATCTAATTCTGAATGAATTTGTGTGCGCTCATGGATATGTACATGTGTGCATATGTGCCTCTGTGTGTGTGTGTGAGTGTGTGTGTGTTGGCAAAAATTTATTTTATATGTGGATATGCAGTTCTCTTACAACCATATGCTAAAGAGTTTTCTCTTATCCCCTGTGAGTGACCTTGGCACCTTCTTTAAAGATCACTTGAGCAGGTATGGAGGGTTCATTCCTGAGTTCTCTGTTCTACTCCGTGGATCTTTTTTCCTGCCAGTAGGATGCTGTGGTCTGCTGAGCCCTGCAGTAGCATTGGCAACTTTATGGTTGGGTGGGATAAAGGAAGGTGTGGAGGGTGTGCTGTGGAGCAGAAGAGGCTAGCCATTCCTTTCCCATGCTTATGTTCACATAACTTCACTGGTATTGATCCTTAAGGTCTCTAAAGTCCAAATTTCTTACCAATATTTCTCAGTTTGAAACTGCCATCTTCCTGCCTCTCTATATTCTACTCTATAATTCTTTTTCAAAGATTTGTTTTCATGTGTATGTGTGTGTGCCTTCATGTACATGAGTGCACGATGTGTAGGCCTTATCCTCACGAAAGTCAGAAGAGGGCACTGGATTCTCTGCAATTGGAGTTACAGAACACTATAAGCCACCAGATGTGGATATTTTGCTTGATAAAATAACCAGATTACAAAGGACAGGTATACAAGCATTAGATTCTCAATTAGATTCTCAAGGCACATCCATGTTGCCTTAGACAGAATTTACTTCCTTTTTAAGACTGGATACTGTTACATTTCATGAATATGCCATGTTTTCTATATCAATTCATCTATCAATGAACAGTCAGCTTCTTCTATTACAAATTATGCTACCATGAGCTGGGATACAAGAAGCTGATTTCAGTGCTTTTGGAAAAATATCCACACAGGGATTTGTGGATCTGTGGTAGTTCTGTTTCCAATGGTTTGGTTTTGTTTTAAAGGGATTTCCATTTCTGGTTTCCATAGAAACTGCTCCATTTTTGTATCCACAGCCATGCTGTAGGAGGGCTC
The DNA here is from genome assembly GCA_019843965.1 of Rhynchomys soricoides. Lineage (NCBI taxonomy): Eukaryota > Metazoa > Chordata > Mammalia > Rodentia > Muridae > Rhynchomys > Rhynchomys soricoides. Next base: position 5,757,824 of record JADRCH010000098.1, on the reverse strand, counting down.
CTGTTTCTCCATAGAGGTAACTTTTACATAGTAATAAGCAGACTGATAAAATTTATGTGGTAATATGAGAGTCGTGTCATCAAGGTAAGGGGCTTATGGGCAGAGGCTGGGGAAGCCTGGGGATGTGTTCTCTTCAGTCATAGTAAAATAAAGAAAATTAAAATTGATACCTGTGAATACTTAATGAAAATTACACTTGTTCCAGTCAAATCAAAATGGTTTCTTCTTACTCTTTCTCTTCACTTTAACATCTCCTAGTTTAATGTAGATATTACCATTTGATAGTTTGTTTCTCAATTTAATTATTCAAGAAAACAAAACAAAACAAGCTCTAAGGACTGATAGCTGGTAATTTTGCCCTTGTGTGAATTAGGATCATAAGCTCTTTGCTGATGGTGTGGGACAAGAGGGGTTCACTAATTAGTGGTCCTCAGAGTGGGAGGTCCCACACTTCTCTAGACCAGTGGTTCTCAACCTGTGAGTCAAGACCCCTTGGGGTCACATATCAGGTATTTCCATTACAATTCATAATAGTAGAAATTTTACAATTGTTAAGTACCTAGGAAAACAATTTCATGGTTAGTCATTGCAAGATGAGGAACTGTGTTAAGGGGTCACAGCACTAGGAAGGTTGAACATCACTGCTCTACAGGGTCAGAGATTACAGCCTGGTTCCTAGTGCTTTCCTGGTGAATACTGATAAAGAAAAACAACATGTTTTATAAAAATGTACTTATCCATCCTTCATGTAAGTCTCAGAATATGTCAATTGCCCATGTCAAGGCATTCCTATTTTAAAAAGAATCCTTTATTCTTACCATGATTAGTTGAATGTGTTTATGGGGACCTTCAGAAAGGGCTCCTACCCCACGTTTCTGTCACCGCTGGCAGACCTCCCAGGATCTCTCACTCAGTGTAATTTTGTTACCATCTCCACTTTATCAAGTGTAGTAACTGTTGATGAAGAAAAACGCCCTGTGTGAGGAGAGCCCACCTGATAGTGCCGGTGAAAGTAACAGACATCTAAGAAAGGCCAAGCATTTTGTTCTGAAGATCAGCAATTGTTTCGATCTAGCCTGAGTAAACGTGGAGACTCTGCAAGCTCTGGGCTGACATTTTGGAAGACATATTTATATGTATTTCCAAAGTGTGTGTTTTATTTTCACTTGACATATCCACAAATTCCCGTTTTGATGAAGACACTCTTCAAACGCAAATTGTTGTTCTTGTTCTTGTTCTTCCTCTTAGTGTGTGATGGAACAGGGGCAGGGTTAATAGGCTAGCCTGGGTAATTTCTTTTGTTTTTTTGGTTTTTTCCCCCCTGTCTTGTTTGTTTTGTCTTTATTGTCAACCTTGCAGAAGTGACAGAAGTGAGACACATATCTGGGAAGAGGGACTCCTAACTGGAAAAAAAAAAAAAAAAACTTCCATAAGATTGGCCTGTTGGTAAGCCTGTTGTGGATTTTTTTGGTTGATGGTTGATGTGGGAGGGCCCAGCCCACCGTGAGCAGCACCACCCCTGGGCAGCAACTCTGGTCTTGAAATGAATAAGGAAGAAGAGTGAGCAAGCTATGGGGAGCAAGACAGTAAGCAGCATTTCTCCTTGGTCTTTGCTTCAGTTCCTGCCTTCAGGTTCCCGGCTTTAGTTCTTGCCCTGACTTCCCTTCATAATGGACTATTAAACTACAGCCTAACATAAACCCCCCCTTCTTCAGGTTGTTTATGGTCAGATGAATAGAAACCTTAACTAAGACATAGGTCATGGCACATTTTTGGAGGTCTGAGGACAACTCTTAAGTGGGTGTTCTGGTTGTATGATGTGATACAGACTCACATGATGTTTTGCTGAGGGAGGTCATGTGATGTTTGGAGAGAGTATAAATAGGACTCAACGGACAGTGACAAGGTGCTTGCATAGCCAGCCTTGCAACGCTTCATTGGTCTAGCATCTTTGCTGATCTTCACTTCTTTGAGAGACTCATGGCAGAGAACTTCTCCTGGTGTCCTGGCTGGTCCTGGTCACTCCTGCTGACTCATGCTGATTTGGCAGAGACCTAACTGTTTCTGCTGGATCATGCCACTGCTGCTGATTCATGTCTGGTATCCTGATACTAGTGAATTGGACTGATTCACAAACAGAGATTGGAATCGCCCCAAAGAACTACTTCTAAACTGGTCTGTACTGGCTAGTTTTGTGTGTCAACTTGACACATGCTGAAGTTATCACAGAGAAAGAAGTCTCAGTTGAGAAAATGCCTCCATGAGATTCAGCAGGAAGGCATTTTCTCAATTTGTGATAAAGGGGGGAGGGCCCCTTGTGGGTGGTACCATCTGTGGGCTGGTAGTCTTGGGCTCTATAAGAAAGCAGGCTGAGCAAGCCAGAAGAAGCAAGCAAGCCAGTAAGAAACATCCCTCATGGCCTCTGCATCAGCTCCTGTTTCCTGACCTGCTTGAGTTCCAGTCCTGACTTCCTTTCCTGATGAACAACAATTGGAAGAGTAAGCTGAATAAACCCCTTTCCTCCTCAACTTGCTTCTTGGTCATGATGTTTGTGCAGGAATAGAAACCCTGACTAAGACAAGGTCTATATCTCCTCGTCATATTTACCATTTTTTCTCCCCTTCCTTTGGATGGTGGAAGCATTTGAGAACCCTTATTAACAGTAGGTTTTGAAAAATCTAGGTCTACACCACTCTGTGGAGAGTCACTTCTCTCCTTTTACCATTACATAGGTCCTGGGGATGGAATTCAGGTCATCAGGCTTGGACTGCAGGCAAACGCATTTACCCGAAGAACTATCTCACCAGTCCCCAAACAAATACCTTTTAATGGATGCATTTTATTTTGTTACATTAAAGGAACGTGGTGACTGCCTTAATCATTCTTCTAGTTAGACCTATCATTCTAATTTTACTTCCATATAAATAACACTATAATGACCACTTTATAAATTTTAACCAAAATTCATATTCTTAGGAATATATTGTATATATGTTATATAACATATATGTATATATGGTATACACACACACACACACACACACACATATAGTCATAAATCTACTAATTCAGAAGATTATCTTTTAATCCATATGACACAGTGCTCTCCAGAAAAGTTAGTCTAATTTCTATCTTTGCTAACCAAATAAGAGATGAGGTTTCCTACTATAGGACTTTTCTGACATAGAGAATGTACAGTTTAACAATTTGATCCAAAGACTGGGGCTGCAACTCAGTAGTCAAGTGTGTTTAGCATGAGAAAGGCCTTGAAGTGAATCCCTAGCACTGCATAAAAACAATTCCATCATGAGGCTGGTGAGATGGCCCATCAGTAAAGAGCACTTGCTGCTCTAGCAGAGGGCCCTGGTTTGTTTCCCAGCACCCACGTAGCAGCTTGCAAACATCTATAACTCCAGTTCTAGGGCATCCACCATTCTTTCTGGCCTCTTCAGGTCTTGCACATGCATGGTGTACTTACATATATTCAAGTAAAACACTCATGCACATAAGATAAAAATAAATAAATATTTTTAAATGAAACAACTTCAGCTAGTGATAATCTAAGAATCTAATTCACTTAGGTCCAGTTCTCCTCCAGACTGTTTTCAGAGCTGCTGTGGAACTAACTGTCCTCTACGACATGTTGGCTTCTCTCGTCATTAACTTGTTTGCTCAGAGTCTTTCTGTGTGTTTTTCTTCCCCACCCACATGCGCTACACATAATTATACTTCAATACCTGGTGGAGCTGGTCTATTACTAGCCTTTTTGTATAATCTTAAGCTAATTCCACCTTTGTAGATCACTGTTAGTCTCGTTTTACCTGATACCGTGTGTGTGTAACTTGTGCCCTTGAAGAAACAGACAACGGCTTTCGATGGAGATTTTCTTATCTCTTTTACATTCTCTTTTCTGTACCAGTTTTTCTTTAACTCACAAAATACATAGAAAACTTTTCAACTGCCGGCAACTGAATTCTGTCAGAACTAACTCTGATGCCTGGAAAGATGGCTCAGTGGGTAAGTGCCTTGTTGTGCAAGCATGGGAACCTGAACTCAAATCTCAAGAACCCATGGAAAATCTGGGTGTGACTGTCTACCATGACTGTCCACCGTGACTGTCAGCCCAACACGGTAGGAGTGCAGAAACAAGATACTCACTGGGACTTGCTAGTCACCAAGCTTGCTCTGTGTTCAACGAGAGACCTTCTTTCAAAGGAATAAGATGGAAAGCGACATAGTAGGACACCCAATGTCCCCTTCTGCCATCAGCAAAAACATGGTGTGTGGGGTGTCTGGGGGGGGGGGGGGAATGCACACAAACATATATATTCATTAAATACACTATATTCATTAAATACACAAAAGCACACACCCCCCCAACACACAACATATAGAGAGAACCAATTTCAAAATGGACTACTCTTCTCTTTTCTGAATTCCATGAAATTCTGAAGGCGTACTGAGCCATGGTCAGTCACCTCCAGCAATTTCCCAAGCGGAGACAGAAAGAATTAAGTGAGAGACATGGGTTCATTCACTGCCCTAAGCAAGTTCTTCTACATGCTAAGACAGCAACCAGGAAGTCATCAGCATAATACAGGATGTATGGAGGTACTCCTGAATATTAGTTAATTGTTATCAGAAATTGCCCTCACCCAAGGTCTAAATACCATTCAAAATACCTGAAGTTGCTAGCTAGACTCACCTCTTCTTGAGATGGAAGGTGGGAGTAAGCAGGGTTGCTAAGGATTACACCGGTGCTTTCTGTCATCTCTGAAAATGTGGAAGGTCACTGCAAATACAGAAAATATAGATAATTAATCTTTTACTTGTATAAGGAACTCATTTGCTCTCAGCCTAGTCCCTAAACAAAGCTCTAAAGTACAGGCTGAGCTGAGAGTGCAGTTTCACGCTGGGTTCATTCCCTGTCACTGGTGCAGGAGGATGGTGACAGAGAGGGGTACATCAAGATTAACACATGAAAGAAGCCACTGGTTGGCAGAGGAAAATGGGAAGCCTTTCTCAGCCTGGACTACATGCAATGAACATGCACAAGAAAAGCTTGTGCTATGCAAATAAGGGGTGAGTGGATGCCATCTACAGAAATGATCCGTAAAGAGTCCTGAGCCCCTGGCTTGTGCCTGAGTGCAGTTTTCCCTCAGTCCACCATCTCACACCGATTCTCAGTATTTTCCCTTTCTTAATAAACTATATTTATAATTCTGACCATGTGTCCCTAGTCCTGTTCTTTGTCCTGATAAATAAGAGGCTGGAGGCTCAAACGGGTGCCCTTCAAAATCAGCTCCCTGCCTGTACCACCCCAGGGATGGGAGGAACGGAAGGGAAAGAAAAACACGGGTTGCTGTGTGTCACAGAGATCTAGACTCTGTAAGGCCGAGGCTGAAGCTGAAAGGCTGTTTGATTCCACTCCATTTTCTTCCCTCCCTTTAACTATCTTTCTTTCTTCCTTTCTTCCTTCCTTCCTCTCTCTTTCTCTTTCCCCAGGTTATTTTAATACAGTTATCTGGCAACTGTCAGGCTAAAACATGCTCTGAGCCTGAAACCACTGCAACAGTCATGCCATGGCCATCTGACAAAGCTAGTGGCCAGAGGTCACCAGCACAGGCCAGTTCTGTTTCTTTGAAGCTACCCAGCTGCATGAACCAAAACAAATTGGACTTGTAGACACTGAACCAAGAGCAGGAAGAACTCTGTAAACAGACAGATTGGAAAGGAAATGAATTTGGTTTTGTTTTTTTGTTTTTTGTTTTCAGAGTTGCCTCCAAGCGCTCTTTTTTGAATCCACTGTGGACAGATATGTGAATGTAACATTTGCATATGCATAGGGTAAAGGGTCAAGGCCTCAGCCTAAGGTGAGGGCCAGATGTGGACCGTGGAACACAGGGCAGCTAGGCTCCAGAATGTGGCATTCTTTGTGAAAATGATTGAAAGACTACCACAGAGGTGCCTGAGAAAATAATGATGCAGATAATGACCATAAGGATGCTGAAGATCAGGGAGCGGATGCTCAGGCACTTGGCAGTGGAGGGGTAGGCCTGGGTTCCAATCAAGTCGCCCGCCATCTTTCTGTCCCTGGACTTCACAGAGTAGGCATAGGCAATGAAGCGCAGGCAGCAGGCGTTGAAGAAGAGTGTATTAAACAGGGACCAGACCACATGGTCTAGCACAGAGACCTCTCTGGGCATGTTAATCATGGTGGTCCTCACAAACAGCTAAGTTGTTGGGTTCCCCCAGTTCAGTCACTCCGTACTCCTCTTTGTCTCATAGCTTGGAGGAAGTCCAGCATTGGTGGGCTAGAAGGCTTGAGAATTGTGGCTCATGGTATTGACTCTGGAGCAATTGCCTCATCTGGAGGATGGCTGCTGCTATCTTGGTTCTGTCTTGTTTTTATCTTTTACTCGCCAAATTATAACAGGTCACCAGGGTAGTGGGGTGAGCAGAAGGCAGTACTAACACATCTGCACAGACACTGAACACTGAGAAGGAAGGTCTGGCCACAACCTGCCCCGCATCTCCCCAGGTCTTTTCTGGATTTCTGGCCTCAGAATTGACACTCCAAACCAGGTTCTGGTGGCATCTACTGTGTAGGAATGTGACCAAACACCACTCTGCCCTAACATACGGCAAGAATGGTTATCCCAGCCCAGGACAGACGTTCCTTGGGCATCTTCATCGGCACAAACCTTCTAGGCTGCCTTTTATCTGACCCAGATGGTCTATAATAATTTCCTATGATTACTCCCCAGCTCCTTTTATCTTTCATTTCCATCCAAACATATTTTGTCCGCCTGCCAATGTATTTATTATGTGACATTCTTTCTCCCTTCAGACACAATATCCGCCGCGTCTCAACTGGCACAACTCCCCTTTGCCTGTTGTGTCTGCCTTTGTATAAACTTTCCATATCCAAATTATTCAAAGTCTGTTTCTGGTTTTAGTCCCTCCTTAGTAATCCTGGTTGCATAATGTGCCTATTATATCTCTCGCTATTTGTTTTCTTTCAGTCGATTCTTACCCTGCATCTGAAAGCCATTTGTAAGGAAAGCTGTTGAGAATTTGCTTTAGTTACCTCCCCCCCCCAAAAAAAACCTCCTTAGTTTCCTTTAGGGGGTCTGCCTCCATCCGTGGAGCTCTTTAAACCTGACTCTCCTCCCTTTCCCAAGCCCCCTCCATCTTCCCCATGACACGGTGCCTTCTTCTTAGATGTATGCTCCTTTACCATAGTGTCTTTGTGCATTGCTGTGTGATTTTGCAGGAGAAGCCAGCTTTCTTTACTCCCTTTGCAGCATCCACTAGTCTCTTGTTTAGTGAGAACTCATTCAAGATTGCTTTTATCTCCATATGTGCCTGGAATCTGAGAAAAGTGTAAAAAACTCATTTTCTACCTTTATTAGATTTTAGCTGCCTGTAAATAAAAATTATTTTAATCAACTGCCTGTTTGGCCTACAGAAGTCAGATGACTTCAATTATTCTTTTTGCCTTTCAGGAACTTTTTTAAAAAGATGTGTGTGTGTGTGTGTGTGTGTGTGTGTGTGTGTGTGTGTGTGTGTGTGATTTTTTTACTTTATATGTATGGATAAGTTTTGCCTCCATGTATGTCTGCATCACATGGGTGCAGTACCCACAAGGGCCAGAAGAGGGCATCGGAGTCACTGGAACTAGAGTTACCAGGATGTAACCACCTACCTACTCGTTCTCTGAGTTCACAGAAAAGCGTAAGCAAAAATGTGACAAAAACACTTTTACCACCTGTTTCATTTTAGTCCAGCCAAGTAGTGACAAGCGGTGGAAGAAGGAGGAAGATAAAGCCGCGAACGTGAGTGGACGTCTAAAAGCAACTCTGAAATATTTTCGAAAATGCAAATTCCTCAGGGAGAGTCTGTGTCTTTAGTTGGCTTGTTACTGGCCACCACCAGCCCCGCAGGTGACAACAGAGATGCTGTTTACAAGATGTGGTGGTGGGATCCTCACCAGGGTTGCTAAAATGCTGCTAAGGAGAAAGGTTGTGTGGTTGGCAGGCACTGAACACCGCGCCAGGTCATTTAGAACCGGTTGTTGTTGTTGTTGTTGTTGTTGTTTTGGTTTTTGGTTTGGTTTGGTTTGGTTTTTTGGTTTGGTTTTTTGTTGTTGTTGGTTTTTGTTTTTTGTGCAGGGAAGTAGTGAGTCACCGATTAACCTTAACTAGGAAAGCAGACGCAGAACCATGAACTTAGGTTAGTGCTAGAGAGTCCAAATGAGTACATTGAACACACATCCGTGTTCGCTTAGGGCCAAGTACCCCACACTGAGATCCACACCGAAGGAAGTGTGGGTCCAAGCTTAGGAGAGAGGAACCAGCAAATCTTTTGAGCTTGGTGCATTGCTACTATATTCAGAAACAAGAAATTTAAAGGGGAAGAAGCCATACTTGTGTTGCATTAGAAATACAGATCTGGTAGTATGATTGTCTACATAAAACTAATCAATAAAGTATTCTCCAGGTTTCTCATGATAGGCAAGTAACTTATTTGCCCTGAATGTCAGTTCCTCTGATGTAAAGGAAGAATTAGCACAGTGTCTACTAAACATAAGAATTTTTTCTTTCTTATTTTAAAATTTTATTTAATTATTTACTTTACATCCCAGTATCAGCCTTCCCTTCCTCCCAGTACCTCCTCACACAGGTCCTCCCCCCATTCCTCCCTCCCCTTCTACTCTGAGAAGGGGAAGCTCCCCTCTGGATATTACCCCTCCAACCCCCATCCCAGCACATCAAGTCACTGCAGGACTAGGTACATCCTTCCCCCTTGAGGGACAAGGCAGCCCAGTTAGGGGAACAAGATCCACAGGCAGGGAACAGCTTTAGGGACAGCCCCTGCTCCAGTTGTTGGGGGACCCACATATAGACCAAGCTGCACATCTGCTACATATGTGCAGGGGGGCTAGGTCCAGCCCATGCTTGCTCTTTGGTTGGTGGTTCAGTCTCTGGCAGCCCCCAATGGTCCAGGTTATTTGACTCTGTTGGTCTTCCTGAGAAGTCCATGTCCTCTTCTGGTCCCTCAGTCTTTTTCCCAACTCTTCCATTAGACTCCCAGAGCTCCATCTAATGTTTGGTTGTGGGTCTCTGCATCTCTTTCCATTGGCTACTGGGTGGAGCCTCTCAGAGGACAGTTATGCTAGGCGCCTGTCTGCGAGCATAACAGAGTGACATAATAGTGTAAGGGACTGGTTCCTGCCCATGGATTGGTCTCAATCTGGGCCAGTCATTGCTTGGCCATTCCCTTAGTCTTTGCTCTATCTTTGTCCCTGAATATCTTGTAGGCAGGATACATTTTGAGTGGAAAATTTTGTGGGTAGGTTGCTGTCCTTATCCCTCCACTGGGAGTCCTGCCTGGCTACAGGAGGTGGCCACTTAAGGATCCATATCTCTCAGTGTTAGGAGTCCCAGCTAGAGTTGCCCCCATAGACACCATGGTGCCTCCCCCCCATCCCAGGTCTCTGGCCCATCCTAGAGGTTGCCCCACCCCGTGGCTGATTTCCATTCTCCCTCCCCTGCTTTCCTATACCTGATCCTCCCTCCCCTCTCCCTCCCCTCTCCCACCAGTTCCCTCCCTCCATCCACCTCCATTATCTATTTTATTTCCCCTTCTGAGAAAGATTCAAGCATCCTCCCTTGGGCCCTCCTTGTTATTTGGCTTCTTTGGGTCTGTGGACTGTAGCATGGTTGTCCCGTACTTTATGGCTAATATCCACTTATAAGTGAATATGTACCACGCATGTCCAGAAAATCTTTACTCCGATGCTTGGCACACCATAAACACTAAGCAAGTGTTTGTTCTTATTATTACTGTTTAAGAAAGCTGACGTTCAAAAACAATTTCACTTCTCAAGGTCTATAAAGGATTCTCTAAAAGAACAAACGGGACAAAGTCAAGACTCACTGTGTTAATGTCGGCTGTTAGGGATTTCCCATTGCTCCACTGGGACCTCAACACTTGCCCTCTGTGTTCACTTTGACTCCCCGTTACATCTAGCATCTTCCATCACCATAAAACGGTTCACAGAGAGGAAAAATCCTCATTACGTTAGGCAGACCGTTGTCCTAGGTAAAGGCCACTGGTCTGATGACAGGTGTGAGTGAAATTGCTCTTCATTTGCATCACCACGGTCTTCTTACCTTCCAGACGACAGGCTTTCTGAGGTGAGTAAAGCCATCCATGAGCTACTTAAATGCATACACCCGCATACTGTCCGTCATGTCTTCGAGGGCCACTCAGGAGTGTTAGTGGTCAGGTATTAACAACCGTTCCTTGGGAGTTTTATTAAATGACATTAACTGTTAGGGATGTATCATACATCGCTAACTTCTCACTACTGTCCATTTTACAAAGTTAAATTGTCAAAGCTAAGTGACTTGTCCAAGGTCACACTGTTTATTCCTCCTTCTGGAGCACAAGCTGAGAGTGACTAAATCAAATGTTCGTTACAACGAGAAAAGGCAGGGGAGGGGAATTTGTACTATATTTTTCAGACATAATTTAATCTGATTAAAATTCATTTCTGTTAGAACACACACATATTTTAGGAGAGAATAAATTTAAGGTGGCTTCATTGCCTCAAATGTGAAGAAGTCTTTTTGCTGACAGAAAATTAGTATTTTCTCTTCTTTTTAATTAATTAGGAATCTCTCTCTCTCTCTCATGTGTGTGTATGTGTGTGTGTGTGTTCAGTAATAAGCATGTGGAGGTCAGAGATCAATTTTTTGGAATTAATTTCTGGCCTGTCACTTTGTGGGAATCCAAGGACTAAACTCGATTCATCAGTTTTACAAATAAGCCTACCAAGCCACGGAGCCAGCTCACCAGTCCTGAGTTAACGTTTTTTTTTTTCAACAACAGCGGACAGCTTTAGATTCCTCTCCAATGAGGGGATGGCAGGTTCTTGCTTATTTTGAAGCACAGGCCATCAACTTAATTTCTGCACAGAGTTTGGGTGGTATGTGTCTAATTTAACCCACACATTTCATTGTAGAAGAATCATCTCTTTCATGTGACATACTTTGTGTCTTCAAACATTCTGTCTGTTTTGATCTATCCCAGCTTCATGTTGCAATTCACTTAGAAATTCTCAAAACTATGCTTTGTTATAAAACACTACTAAAGAGGTCCTACTGAGTAAATTAACATTTCTACACAAGGAGATCGTCTCGAACTATTTGTACTATAGAAAACTGGAAAAGGAGAGAGAAGGTAACCTATTGCAAATTTATTGACATCTGAGTGTGTGTGTGTGTGTGTGTGTGTGTGTGTGGGTGGGTGTGTGGGTGTGTGGGTGTGGGGGGTGGGGTGTGTGTGTGTGTGTGTGT